>CAJHNH020000867.1:22500-97500 GCA_905116865.2 Candidula unifasciata | reverse complement strand
TCTCTTTGTTTTTCTCTCCATGTTTGTCTTTTATCTCGCCTGCTCTCTTGTTTATATTTCTTTCTCACATTCATTTGTCTTCCTATGTTTTACTCTATGTCTGGCTGGCTGGCTGGCTGTCTGTCTGGTCTCTTACACACACAATCGCTGTCAGCAACCCTACCTCTCTCTCCCACCCTCTCAGCCACACACAATATACCACAGACCCAATCTGGGGAAAGTCCTCCTTCTTCTCCCACGCGCTGAACCCCCCCCCCCCTCTCACCGCCCCCTTTTAATCACCACCCTACACCCTCAAACAACCGCGATATCGATTTCCCGTTCATCGAGGCTAATGATACTCGGAACAGGAACAAACTAATGGCGACTGCAGCGGTCGTACAAAACGCTGACATAAGCAGTAATTGATGCCTGCTGACTTCAGCGCATTTATCAATCGTCGCCATTATCTGAATCACCTACGGCTTATGTGTTCAGTATACAACCCGATTCTTTTCTTTGGCTGTATCAGACATATGATGCTCACCAGCTCGATCATGTACGTAATTTGACAGTGTATCATTTCTTCATCGGCTCTGTGGCTAAGTCGATGCGAACGCTTCGTAATGCAGGGATGCTGGGTTCGATCCCAGCTGCGGGCCATGCGCCTTGCGTTATTTTCGACAGTGGTATCAAGAAAGCCGACCGTCCAGTAGGCAAATGGCAAACTACTGGATCAAAACTTGCCTAGAAAAACCCACTCTGGGAACGCGGCTATGAAAAAAACCCGGGATGCTGATGTGATCATTACTAGAGCTATGTTGTTCGTGCTGTGTGTTGGGGTTGGTTCTGCAACGTCCTGTAAAGGATACGCAACTAACCTATCATTTCTTCTCCATAGCTTTTACAACATTTAACTCTGGTAGAAAATTCTAGTAGCTCGCCCCTTACTGGGCGTTGGTCTTCTGTTTATACTGGTAGAAAATTATGGTTGTTCGTCTTCTTCCAGAATTTGAGTTCTGCGTGCAAATCGTTTTACACATCCAGTTTATTTGTGAAAACTTCGGCCTTGAAGGATTAGTGTCTTTTCACCATATTTTTGTTAGGGGCCACTGAGTCTGTTCGCTGTCCCCTCCCGCCCTACCCCCCCCCCCCCTTAACTGAGCGCCCTGGAAACCACAGGGGATATGTATAACATGAAATAAGGAACGGCTGACCGAGTTGTTAGTGTGCCGTGCTCTCACTCGGAATGCTCAGGTTTGATCTGCGGTTATGGATGGAGATTGTCTTTCCACCAGGAAGCACACACACACTCTCACACACACACTCTCACACACACACACTCACACACACACACACATCTTTACGCACGCCCTTGATTTTCACTATTCGGCCGAATACGAATAGCGGGAACAACTATTCGACCGAATACGATAAGTGTATCATCATCATCAGGTGCCTTGCCGACTGGCGTGGCGATTATGCCTCGCCACAATCTACGATCTCCTGCAACATGTATAAGTTCGTGTGCTGACACACCTCCATGCCATGCAACAAGACTGTCAAGAATCTTCTCTCGTTGTCTTTCTCTATCCCTCCTTCCACAGATCTTTCCAGTGGTCACCACATGTTCCATTTTTACTCTTCTCATAACACGGCCGAAAAATAATGTCTCCCACTGATGATTGTGATTCTGTCCTCGGGCTCTCGCCTCTATCAAAACCTCTTGGTTGCTTTTTTTTTTGCTGCTTAAGTCTTTGAAACATTGTATTGTAAAACCACATCTCTGAGGCCCCAAGAAATTGTTCGGTCTGCCTACCGATTGTCCAGGACTCACAACGATCTTTAAATATAAGTGCTTACTTGACGAGGCTGACAGTTACTATTGTACAGACCGCATTTTACACTTTAAAATGTCAGCCAAAATGTAATCACAACCTTATTTATACGCTGCACCTTCACGAATGGACGTCTTTTCCCGATTTCCCGTACGCTGCTACGCCCGTCTTTGGACGTTATTTTTTTTTTCTTGACCCCCAGTGCTATGGACGTCCTAAGCCGTTTTTGGACTTTTCTTACAGATTTCTGTTACCTCGTATTTTTTTGGCTGAAGGGCAATATACATTAGCTATATTTAGATTAAACTGACCCATTAACATATGATTAAAAGCACTGGCACGTACTTTTAGGTGTGTTTAAGGCGTGTTTACTGCATTTTGCGTTATCCCGTTGCTTTGTTTACCGTGACAGCGTGGTCGGTGATCTGTGGTGGTTTTTTGCCCTGATATATATTTGTGCTTTTGGATAATTCTACACTTAGTACAAAATGGCAAGAAAACTTGTTAAAGTTGATGAAGAATTGATGGAGTTTCTGTCAAAAGTGATAGCGACGATGACTTTGAAATGTGTACTTCTGACAGTGAACAAGAAGATTTGACTAGGCCATCAGTATCGACTGCTGAAACCGACGTGTCCAAAAATAAAGCTGTTTGCCTGTCCGACGTCCTCATCGTCGGAATCAGAGAGCAGCGACAATGAAGCGCCATCAAAACGGCAATAAATTGATCAGTTTTCTTGATGAACCGATGATTTGAAACCAGTAGTGCATGATTTTGATGACTCCAGCTCTATCTGTATTTCTGCTACTGTAAATTCAAACAGTTAAGTCACTAAAATTTCTTGCCTTTCCCGATGGACAGACATAGATTCGGACGAACTAATTTTTTTTTTCTGTCTGTCTGCTAATGCTTAGAACGAAGAAACTCAAAAAAGAGTACTTGAGCAAAGACTGTTTGCTAAAAACTCCCGTAAAATAATGTCGAGGGACATATTTTTACTATTGTTGAGAATCTCAAACATTTCTTAGACAACAGTGCTCATGCAGGCGGCGATAGACTACAAACTTAGACACATTATTGATAGTCTGCGCACATCATTCATTATGATCATTTACACAGCGCAATGCGTCAAGCGGTGGTATAGTGTAATTGGTATTACGTTCGCTTTAGAATCGGAGGGTCGTGTGTTCAACCCCCAAATTTTTTTTAAAAAATTAATTGTTAATTTTCCTTTGAGTTCCTGCTACTTTTCAGCAACGGACGACTTGAGTATTATTACGAATATTTTTTTTTTAAATTATTATTTTGGTTTGTAATAACATGGTGACTACAAGTAAATATGATTAAAGTGGCAGCCGTGGTATGTTCGTCAATCAAATTTTGGGATACGGACTGGGAACAGTTCCTCCCATTAATTTCCCCCCCCCCCCCGAAGGGTGATTGCTCCGTTAGTCAAGTTTGTGGGGCACCATCGTGCCTCTGACTTGTCACCACTCGGACCAACCCCACAACTCCCCAGGGTAACAATTTTTAGGTGTACAAAATATAGCCCTCACCGCCGACGCATCTTTTGCGTTTAGAGGATAGAAAAGTATTGCGCACAGCAGAGACTTTTTTTTTCACATTGCTTAGCACAGGGCAGACAACTATTTTCGGGAACGTAGCAGCGAAAGGGCTAGAATACTCACCCACTTTGAAAACCTCTGCTGTAATGCCTCAGTCGAGTCAGCAGGGAAAGACCTTGCCAGCTGCAGTACCACGCGACCGAGTCGCAGTTTCCCCCGCTGCGACAGACTTAGGCAACAGCAACTATTGTGGTAATGAGAGATTTATTTCAGTCCATCGCAGTGTATGCAGAAACGGGTGTAAGGTAACCACTGTTCGTATTCGGCCTGACCGCAAGTATTCGGCCAAATACCGAATAGTTATTAGGTCCACTATTCGGTCCCGAAGCGAAAACGAAGCGAATATTCGGTACAGCACTCTTATATGTGTATATATATATATAAATATATATATATATATAATATCTATATATATATATATATATATATATATATATATATATATATATATATATATATATATATATAAATGTAACGTGTCCGTTTGTGAATAATTGCTAATCTCCCAGTTTTTCACTGATTGCTTTCAAATTTCGACACAATGATGAATTCTAAAAGGCATGGTTTTTTATATCAGATTTTGAAACAAAGCACGAACTACATAGTTCCAGCGATGCATCAGCATCTTAGGGGTGTTTGTGTGTGTGTGGCCGCGTTCCCGGATCGGCTTTGTATTTCCGCGACCTTTTACTGTGACCTCAGAAGCCTGCATGAAACTATCTCAGATAAAAAATTGACAAGTTGATGACAGAGTGTATGGAAATTTAAAGGTGTGGGAATAAAAACAAGTTGCAATTAATAGTTGTGGTAATAAATAACGACAGTTACCAACACATATTCAGAATATAATTTTTTCAACCTCCGCCGCTTTCTCACCCCTAGCTTTCTTAACAGCTTTCATCTTCCTCAACATCTTTCATCTTCCTCCACATCTTTCGTCTTCCCCCATATCTTTTGTCTTCTTTCACATCGTTTTTCTTTTTTTTTTTTAATTATTATTATTCTTTTGCAACTCCCCCTCTTTCTCCTCCTTCTTCTTGTTTCTTTCCTTCTTGACGTTGTTGCAGTCGCCAGCTTACCGTGTAAAGATACCTGTTTAGGGGTAAAATGCTACACTCAGCTAACATGCGAATCGGGACAGACATCTCAAGGAAAGAAGACAGGACATAATACGCGTGAAGAGACAATACCACATGAGATCAAAGGAGTACAGCCACCATTGATGTTGTTCGTCCATCACAGGTGATGATGACCAGTGCTTTTGTCCAGTGTTGACAGGGTTACATTTTATGAGAGCGCAGATGGCTAAAAAGGCCAATTCTAGCACTGAACGTTCTTGGGCAATATCGACAGAAAATAGAAGCCACATCTCTTGTGATTTGCTTTAGTGTCTTTTTTGGCTTGTCTTTTCTGAAACGCTGCCGCAGTTCTAGCATCTTCATGGGACACAGCTCTTCGATGACAAGAGGAGCGCAAAAAACAAAAAATCAAAAACACAACGACTTAGCCCTATTCCCATCGACCACTCTTTGTTTATTTTCCTCCGATTCTCTCACTCTCTCTCTCTCTCTCTCTCTCTCTCTCTCTCTCTCTCTCTCTCTCTCTCTCTCTCTCTCTCTCTCTCTCTCTCTCTCCTCTCTCTCTTCTCTCTTTTCTCTCTCTTTTTATCTATCTATCTATCTATCTATCTATCTATCCGTCCGTCTGTCCGTCCGTCCGTCCGTCCGTCCGCCCGCCCGCCCGCCCGCCCGTCCGTCCGTCCGTCCGTCCGTCCGTCCGTCCGCCCGCCCGCCCGCCCGCCCGCCCGTCCGTCCGTTAGTCCGTCCGTCCGTCGAACTGTCTGTCGATCTGTCTGTCGATCTGTTTGTCGATCTGTCTATCGATCTGTCTGTCGATCTGTCTGTCGATATGTCTGTCTAACTGTCTGTCTAACTGTCTGTCTAACTGTCTGTCTAACTGTCTGTCTTACTGTTTGTCTGTCCGTCCATCAGTCTGTCTGTCTGCCTGCCTGCCTGTCTGTCTTACTGTTTGTCTGTCCGTCCATCAGTCTTTCTGTCTGCCTGCTTGCCTGCCTGCCTGTCTGTCTATCTGTGGTTATAGGTCTTAACATTTCCTATAAATATGATCTTTCTGTTACAGAATTTTCTGAAGAGTTTGAAACCATAGCTATCAGGAGAAGAGTACCAGAAAACTCAGCAAAGTAAGTCAGACAGAGAGCTGTAGGTCTGTCTGTCTTTCATCATGTTAATACACATGTATGACTATCTGAATATTGACTCTCTCTTTCTCTCTTTCAGTGCGTGTGTATGTGTATTTATCTTTTGTCTATGTGTCTACCTGCCTGCCTGTCTGCTTGTCTGCATGCCTGCCTGTCTGTCTATCTGCCTGTTATGTGTAAGTATGCTTTCCTGTTTGTGTGTATGTCTATCTTTATCTCTGTCTGGATGTCTGTCCACCTGCTTACTTGTCTGTATATCTATGTATCTATGATTCTGTCTGTCTGTTAGACATTTTGACATTTCATCTACATGTACGTAAGACCATTAAGCTAGTTACCACTCTTCATCCTATGTTTTCTAGAATGTTGAAACGTGTTTATGAAGATACAATATACCGTCTTACTTACGACCTTTTTTCCCCCCATTTTACCCTCCCATTACAGCCACAGCACAGAAGACTTATACTGGAAGGAGATTGGTGCGGCTCTGGCATTGGCCAGTTTGGCTCGGGCACACAACAGTAAATAGGAAAGTTTGTCAGACGTGCAGTTGTTGATGTTCTGCCTGGACTTCTTGCGGGTCTAAGTTCAGATCCGTGCTGTGTTGCTAATAAACCTGGTGACGTTAATGGTGTCAACTTGGAGGGCTGTAAATCGTCTTCTGAAGGGATGCTTGTTTTTTTATTTTTTTTTTATGGCTGCATGTTTTGTTTTGTTTTTTTCTTTTCTGGAGAGTTATAGAACCTGCTGCATATCTTTTTCTGGTAGGCAGCATAGCATTTTCCAGAGAGCTTCATGTTGCCCCCCCCCTCCCCCACCATACTCGTTCGATGCCGCCCAAGACAAAACTGACAGTCCTTATCAGGGCTGCCAATTCCACTCCCAAAACTCAGAAACTAGCCCAGTCAAAAGCCGCCAGTATCCCCCAAGCCGACAAAGTCTGACATGCAGCTACAAATAACCAAACTCAGGAGAAATTATTCGCTACACAGAATCATAAATCAGGATCAGTTAGGGGAGGTTTATTTGCTAATGATATAGCAGGCCACCAGTGGGCTAACAGAGAGTCAAACTTGTAATTTTTGTTTGCTGGTAATCCTTATGTTGCCCACTGGAGGGCTGCATATTGCCTTTTGTAGGGTTGCATATCAACTTGTCAACTTCACACACAAATGCTGCGCTGGTTGCAGAGATAACGTGGGTTGTCGATATTACCTGTTGTGGGCTGATTATAGAATTGTGGTGGACTTCTTACCAAATTCTTTTAGGTCGCACGCCAACGTCAGTGGATGTTTTATAGATGTCTGATATATGTATTGTCTCAACACTGAGTGTGCTTCACAGAGAATGCTTGATGAGATCCATACAGGGAAGATTCTAATAAGCTTCCTTATGAGTTTATCAACCGATAATTTCTATAATAACTAACTACAGAAATTGACATGGACTACTGGTGATAATTACATTGACTAATATGAGTTTGACATGGATTTTGCCATAAAATCCAAACAAAACAACTGGTGACATCAGCTTAAAACTGTGGGTGAGTTCACATGAACACACTGGCATCATCCTTTATATAAAACATTTGATTGGATTTCATGTACACTTTTTGAATCACAGGAAACTTTTTAAAATAACTACTGCATGAGATCCAGCATGTAAAAATAATACTCTTGTCTCATATAATTTAAAATCTTGGTTGATTTGTCTGTTTTTGTTTCTTTTACCTTAAACGGGCAGTCAGACAGACATATCTCAAAATCAGAAAGATACTTCTCGCAGATTACTTGAAGAACTTCAGAAAGACATCTCATAGACTAAAAGATAATTCTCACAGACTTAAGGCAATTCTCTTCGACTCGAAGATAATTCTCATAGACTACCCCTGAAAAGGGGGGGGGGGGGGCCTTTCAGTTACAATTGTGACTGGGTTATGTGCGAAATATAAAATGGCTTTGCAGTGCACTGCCAATAAGAGCCCTGAAAAGGACTTCTACAGTGTTGATGCGATAGAGGAGACGGACCCAGTTACAGTACTGTCGCAACTGACGACGAAGTCAGCGAGCCAATGAGCGACCCGGTCGCTGATGAACAGTGTTCAGTGAGCTACGAAAAGCATGGCAATCACAGCGCGTGGTGACACCAGCTACGACCACTGATGAAGTTCTGTGCTTGGTGACACCAGCTACGACCACTGATGAAGTTCTGTGCTTGGTGACACCAGCTACGACCACTGATGAAGTTCTGTGCTTGGTGACACCAGCTACGACCACTGATGAAGTTCTGTGCTTGGTGACACCAGCTACGACCACTGATGAAGTTCTGTGCTTGGTGACACCAGCTACGACCACTGATGAAGTTCTGTGCTTGGTGACACCAGCTACGACCACTGACGAAGTTCTGTATTTGGTGACACCAGCTACGACCACTGATGAAGTTCTGTGCTTGGTGACACCAGCTACGACCACTGATGAAGTTCTGTGCTTGGTGACACCAGCTACGACCACTGACGAAGTTCTGTGTTTGGTGACACCAGCTACGACCACTGATGTTCTGTGCTTGGTGACACCAGCTACGACCACTGATGAAGTTCTGTGCTTGGTGACACCAGCTACGACCACTGATGAAGTTCTGTGCTTGGTGACCATAAATGGCCACCAAAACATTTCGCAAAGACATCTCATAAACTGAAAATATCATCTTTCCCACATTACATAGACATAGATTTAGGCATCTTATATATTTATGAATGGTTATGGTCTGAATCAAGCTAGGGAGTTTAAATATCTAGGAAGTATGATCACGGAAGATGATAGAATTGACAGAGAAAAATAAACAACAACTAGATGTCAGAAAGCAAGTGGACTTATATACCAATTTTCATTATTATTACGCCATTCAAGCATAACTAAGAGTGCAGAGAGAAAGATTATAAACAGCATATTCATTCCAACATTAAGCTAACAGTCCCAAACATGGACATTATCTAAAGCCCATATACGCAAAATCACCACCTGCGAGATGAGATGCCTCAGAAAAGCAACCAACCTAACCATACGAGATCGAGTGAATAATGAAACTATCAGACACATTGTGGGAACTACACCTTGTTCTAGATTCATCGAGAAACAGCAGATCAAGTGGTTTGGCCATTTTGGTTAGAATGCAGCAAGATCAAATACCATCACAAGCACTACATCTCAGAAGATCAACTACAAGAGCAAGAGGACAGCCGCGGAAAAATTGATCGATAACATTAAAGACACTACGTCTTCATGGCATGACAATAGCCAGTGGCAGCTAGCGTGCACTGGATCGCAAATTATCCCCCCCCCCCAATTTCCCCCCCCCCCCACGACAGTTAACGGCAGAAGTGTTTTATGATGATGATGAGATTACATTTAGGCCTCTTATAAAGATTTAGGCATCTCATAGATAAATGCGTAGATTTACAGGAGCCGCCGTGATCTAACGGCTAGACGCTCGCCTGCGGATCGAAAGGTCGTGGGTTTGGCTCTTACTGGGGGCTGGACTTTTTTCAAAATGACCTTGGCTCCCAGCTCGACCCAGCCTTGAGTGGGTACGAGGTACAGTCCTGGGAATTATTATGGCAGTCATCATCATTATCATCATCATCTAGCAGGTTCTCTGCAGAACGTCGCTGTCATTGAAAGAAACTCAATCTCTTGCCAACTTCTTCGCCTCACGTACGTTCATATTCAAGGAGTCACTTATTTCCTATGCTGATCTTTGTGTTTGGTCACTCCATGCCCTTTTTTCCTGGTACCCTGCCTTCTTCTATTCTGCCATGGCGTTTGATGTGACCAAAATATTTTAATAGTTGTGACATGAAATAGAAATTAATAAAGGAGATTTAATTGCTTGTTTTAATTAACTAAAGCCAGAGTTGGATGCAAGGTTGCAAGACTATGGTCTAAGGGCTGAAGATGCCTAAACCACCCAGGTTCCAGCGTCAATGACATGAATATTTTGATGTCATAAACTTTGTATCATTAATCCGACTGAATCACCTTATATGGCACATCGCAGATTCACTTATTTGTCAGTTTAATAGTGATGTTCACATACAAAAATCACATACTGTAAATCACATGCTGAATTTAAATTGTAAAGTCGTCCCCATGTGGGATGCAATTTTTCGTTATTTGAAGCCCCATCCTGGATTTTGCTGGAGGCCCTGAATATAGCCGTGCCATAAATATGGCCTAGCCATAGATATGGCCTAGCCATAGATATGGCCTAACGGCTGAAAGGGGTTTCTGGGACCTCTCCACTGGTGATCCTCATCCGCATGTTGGCACTTTGTGTCACCGGTTTTGTATCGCTTGTGTGAGGTGCAACTTGAGAGTGAGAGATGCTGAATTTCATAGTTTTCTCGTGCTTGAAACTCATTAATGCTTTTAGACGGGTTTCCACACAACTGGAAATGTTTTTAATATTATTCTGTTTAATGTCGCTAAGTCATTCGATTATTTACCTACTAAAAGACATTTTGAAAGTACTTACTCTTATCCTTCTCGTTCGAATGTAGACTTCCAGGATTATGTCTCAAGGAAACGGTTTTGTTTCATTGCCATGACAACACTGTTCAATTCTTAGTGACTTTAAAGTGGCTGATTTGAACTAGTTCCACAGGTTAGGGCAGACTTATGTATGTGCTTAAGAGACGGTGGTTATGCGTTGTAGATCTCAGTTGTCAGACAAGCTATTTCCTAGGTCATCTTAAAATCAAACGTGTGTGGGTGGTATTCTCTCCCCTCCCGTAAATAAAGAGTTGAGGTGTATCTTTATTCAGTGTGGAAATCAGTGTCAAACGTGGTGAATAGGGCACACGAGCAGAAAATAATTACTAATGAAATGTTCTGTCTTCATAAGGTCACAGACAAAACAAGAAGGGACTGGGTTACGAATACTAGCATTATACGGACAATCAAATAATGAAATGGTTTAACCATCTAGTGCGTATGCAGCTGGGTCAAACTATCAAACTAAATGTGAGACTTTTACAGTAGAATATCTGAGAAAAGGGCAAGGGAAAAGCTAAGAAAGAGATATATAAATGGGGTAGCTGAAACCTGCAAGAAGATGGACAAATCTACCACTCCAGCCATTCGAGCAGCACAAGAAAAACACACAGAACCACGACACTGTGCTACAACCTAGTATTAGTGAACTGACAAAAGAAGAAGAATGAAGTCCTCGAAAAAAAACAAAAAAACATGAGAGATGGGAAGTATCTTGTTTCAATATGACAGATCCCTCTGTCTGCAGATTCTCCCCATTGTTTGGATTTCATATTAGTTAGTTAGTTGCGTATCCTTGCTGTAGTTGCTGAACCCAACCCAGCATTTATTGGCTGATGTGGTTTTCCTAGGCAAATTTTACATTCAGTAGTTTTCAGTAGTATTGCTTTCAAAACTGTCAGCTCTCGGTACCACAGTCGAAACCGGTGCAAGACAAATCGTCCGCAACAGGGATCAAACCAGGCACCCTGGCATAACGAAGCGCGTTTGCAACGTCTGTGCCACAGACGTTCACGAAGTTTGAATATTTTTTGATTGGCCTCGTCTTATCGTTTATTGTAAAGTGCTGATAATTAATGTGCGATAGGTAATAAATAACATTGCAAATATTACCACTAAAGCAAATATTACCACTGATGTAAGTTAGGTAACCCATTTAATAATTAATACCTTAGTATCAAACAGTTTGTCTCCCTTGATATTGTAAGTGTTGGTCAAATATCTGGTTTCATTAGATTTGGCTCTAGATTCTCCTAATCATTAAAAGTTCATAGGGTCTCCTAATTTTTTTTTTTTTTTTTTACTGTCATCATATACCAGCCTGATTGACTGTTTACCCCACTAGGACGTCACAGTTAGCGATAAATACCCAGTGACACCATTCAGATGAGGATCACCCGTAGAGAGATTTCAGAAACCCTGCTCAGCGGTTAGGTTATATTAGAGCCCCTGGCAACAGTCAGCATGGAGTTTCAAAATACCGAAAAATTCGTTCAACATGGGGACAGGATTAGTAATGAGCCATCTTATCGCTTATTGTAAAGTTCTGATAATGTACGAATAGTAGTAGTTGATTTTTTTCCACCAGAATATCACACAAGCGATAAACCCCCGATGACACAAGTGCCACCATGTGAATGAGGATCACCGTGGAGGTGTCCCAGAAACCTAGATCAGCCATTAGACCATATTTATGGTTTGGCTTCATTGCGGCCCTTGGCAAAAGCCAAAGTAGGGCTTTAAAATAAAGCAAAATTGCATCTCACAAGGAGATGACTAGGTTATGTGTTATGTATGAATGAAAATAAATGAAATTGTTAAAACATAAGATTGATGTAAGTTGGGTCATTATTTCGTACCTTTACATAAAATAGTCAAAGCCCCATTGAATAGGGTTTCTGGCATTTGCACCATTCTCTCACCATAAGATGAAGGCACTTTGTTCACCGGGTGTTTATCCATCGTTGTGCAGACCTAGTGTGGTTGAACGTCAATCAATCAGTTTTTCTCCCCTGGCATTTAATAGTGCACTGTGATCGAAAAGCAGTTAAGGTGAATAGGCAGTTCCAAATGGTTTCAAAGCAGCTCATTTTCTAATTCTGTTGCAGGATAGTGTGGTAGTGATCTGAATTTAAATTTCTATTCATGTAGTACTTTCAGATATATTACTTACATGGTCTTTGATTTCTGGTAGTTTGGCCAAATCCTTGTAACATATATAATTGTTTGTGCCTGCTGCTTCTGCAGCTTATCATACCAATGCCAATTCTGCCTTTATTATACCATTTTTATGTTGTCTTTAAGCCTTAGGATTTACGCCCGCATGGCTCGTGCTGTATTGCAGCCCCGACAAAAAAATATCCCCTGCCTGAGAGCCCAGCGTTCTAACCGTTTGGCCAGCCGCTCCTCGCTAATCTTACCACATGTATATTTTTTTGGGCTTGTCACTACTGAAATATTTTACTCCCATCAGGATGATACAAATTTATTAGCTAGCTTAAAGAAAAATGTTAGTTGTGTATCCAGTGTCTTTTACAGGACGTTTGCTGAACCAACCTCAGCAGTTTGTGGCTAATTGTGATTTCACTAGAATATTTAACTTTCAGTAATTTGCTATTGTTTATTTAGTGATCGCCTCTCAATATGCTGTCGAAACCATTGCAAGGCTGTCTGTTTCCAAATCCTCCACAGCTGGGATCAAACCTTGCACTTTGGAATTACAAAGCATGTTTACTATGTCTAAGCCACAGAATCAGCCAACTTACCTCCACGAAAATTGTGATTATGGTGTGGGGATATCAAAAAGAAGATGAAGATGCAGAAGAAGACAAAAAGTCGAGGAAGAACACAAGGAGAAATGTTAGAATTAGGCATCACCCTGACATCTAATATCTGTAAATCAGCAATGTCTGCTTTGAATATCATTGCCCTTCATAGTAAAAGAAAAGGATCTTCTAAACTCACATGAACATATTTTTATAAACAAATTGTCCCATGCTAGATGATATCAGGAACTTACACCTGTCACCTTTACTTCCAAGAAAAAGTACCCCGTACTCATTCTAGACAGGGTCTACCAGAAAGGCAAAGTAACACACGCTTGGTTCAGTGAGCCGCCACAATCCTTTTTTTGTGGCAGGCATTTGCTGCCTATTTAAAGCAAACCTTCAGTTGAGCATTTAGCTGCTACTCTACCTTAGCTCCCACTATTGCCCACTATATATTTTTAAACTTATTTATGTTCACTGCCTTTTTTATAAGGAATTTTTCCTTCTACAACATGTCATGCAGTGCCTCATTCATTGTTATTCAATGTTAATTGTTTTTACTGTTTTTATTATTATTTAAAAGTACAGATAAAAATAAAACTTTGTACAGTTGACTAATCTGGCATATTTCTGTGTATCACATAAGATACATTAACACAGAGTTCCATCAATATGAGTTATGAGTTATAAGTTAGATTATCTTCACAGCATCCCGGACACATCCATAGGCGCTCAGATTCCCCTATCAACAAATTCATTAGCGTCATGCGGTTAATAGTGCCAGTCCTATGTTGGTTAACAAGACTTTGTGTGCATCTGGTGGGCTTTTTATGCCTGGCTGTGCCGATCTTTACTCGCAATTCGCATATTCTTAGCAGTGATGTGGACACGTTGCTTCCAAATCCTATCTCTTTAAGGGCAATGACAATGTCTGCGTGATCCGTAGGCCTGCCATCTTCAATTATTACAGCACCTGCCAGTCTATCAGCTCTTTCACTACCAACAACGCCTGCATGCCCTGGGACGAATATAAAGGTAACTGCACACACAGGAGAGTTATAAGGAGGCACCAAAACAGCATCCACGCAATCCACTCTCACAATAATAAAGCTGCTGGTCCAGAGAGGCTAGATGCTATGCCTATGGCCTGAAGGTCTCGGCTTCAGAAACAACATTGTCTCCAGTTTCTACAAGGCCTAAATTGGGTTCTAGGTTATGTCCTGGAAAATAAAGGTGGCCTGTGTGATGTTGATCACATTGCCCATTAAGGATCTATTAGTCTTCAAAAAGATAAGTCTAGCCTTATATGCCTGATGCACCGCTGCCATTAAAACCTCCTTTTCCTTCTTTTTACCTTCTTCTTTTCTGCCCTTTATTAGTCAGTGGAGCATAGGCTGTCAACCAACTCAGGCCAGGTCGTCTTGTCCTTTGCCTACACATGCAGCTTACCCTATGTCAAACCCACATTTTTTTTAACTTCATTTTTCCATTCCCTTTTCCATGCATTTTTCATCTGCCTTATTTTCTTTTCTGCTGTCAGTTTCAATTAAAAGCTCTTATAATTATATTTATTGTCCACAGATTTTCTTAATGTGTGTCCTATCCAACATCAGCATTGGTGACTGGAATTTTAATTAACGAATTCTAAAAGGGCTTTCTATTTTGAATTTAATAAAGGACCTGCTTTGGTTCTGGTTGTGTTTACACAGTCTAATACAGTGTCACTCAACCTTCAGTACAGTTGTGGCGACCAACAAACATATAATTATTTGGTTGCTACTTTATAACTTTAGTGAATATGTGTTTTCCTATGGTCTTAGGCAAACCCTGTGAAAGGGTCGTTTGAGCCAGAAAAGGGTCGTGACCCACAGGTTGAAGACTGCTAGTGTAATATGTGCTTCTTACACAGTTCATTTCACATCTAATGTATAAGTATGAAACTTCTTGTAAACCATGTAACCTGCAAATGACAAATTTTGTAAAACTGTTATAAGGCTCATAATTAATGTGAACTGTGACATTTTTTCACATTTAAAACACACACACACACAAATGTTTACAAACGCAGACACACCCCACCCCATCATGTTTAGTAGCTGTATGTGCATTTAACAAGAAGACATATGAAGTGTTTTTGCTTTATATATATATATATATATATATATATATATATATATATATATAATATATATATATATATATATATATATATATATATATATATATATATATATATATATATATATATATTGTATGTGTTTTTATATTTCAAATAGTTTATGCTTATTGAAGCATATCTATTGTGGATTTGAACAAAGAAGACATAAACAGTAGATCACACAATTTATTGTGTGGCATATTTCACAGATGTGATAGTCAATGATTGTTTAACAGGAAGTTGCTTTTGAGAGTGGTTGAATTTATAAATCATTATTGATTTGAAACCTGTTCCAAAAACCTTATTACAAAAGCATGAAAGAAACACGAATGGGTGTGTCAGAATTAAACAAAGCATTCATTTTAATGGAATAATGCACTATAGGTTAGTCAGAAACAAAATAAAAGGAGGTACAAATATTTGGGCAAGTATCCCATTACTTACTTAAGTAGGCAGCTAATGTCATATGCAAAATAGGACTGTGATTGCTCACTCAACTAAGTGTTTGTCAAATTACCTACATGGTACAATTATTTTTGTTACTGCTTCATAACTTCAACTCTTTGAGTACCAGAGGGTTTAGCATCACAGGCCCAAGGGGTAGTCAAAAGAGACTAAAATCGGCGCATTATGCGTTTATTGGGCTTCTAAACAGTAACCTTTGAACGTATGATGCGTTCCTTGGTACTCAAAGAGGTAATGAAGGTGTGTTTTCCAGTTTTCTTTGGTGACCCCTGAGAAAAGGTCATTTGACCAAAAAAAGGTTGAGAACCAATGTCCTAACTTATTCAGACGTAAGCAATGCTGTGTATGTTGATAGAGAAGTTTTCACAAACCACTGTGCCTCACACATATGAGTTCCATATTAGTTTGTAATGTCTGAAACTACTAATAATACATTCAGGGAAGGCTACTCTAGAGTGTTCACTTTGTTTATAAGTCTTTGTTACTAAATTAAGGGGCTGATTTATCTAGTTCATTGCTAGCGTCATTTGAGACACTCAGTATTCCGATTTCATCTTTGACTGACCATAGATACCAACCTCCGGAACACAAGTACAGGCTGCAAAATGCACCTTTCTGCTACTGAAGCTCTGAAATTGTTTCAGTCAGATGTTTTTAATTATGCTGATGATAATGAAAACCTAAATTTTTTGGAAAGTGAATCAGACAGTGAATTATTACATCAGTGGCAACTAAGCGGTCAACTGTTACAGAATCTTGCAGTTCTGATAAGGTAAACCCAAGGGGATCCATTTCTGTTGCGAAGGATATGATAGTCACCCAAATTTGCATCCAAAAAACTGTTTCAAACAGTTCCATACTATGGCTACGCTTCAATGAAATAATTGCAACTACAGTCTGTATTTATTTGTATCGTTGTATGGGGCGTCGCAGGTCGACCCAGCCTAAAATAGGTACATGGATGTATGTCCTGGGAAAGTAACGAAGGCCTGCGTAATGCTGGCCACATTACCCACCTAGTGCCAAATGGTCTGTAAAAATATGAGTGCTCCTCCCATGTGTCTGATACACATAAAAGGTGTGAAAAGGGATCTTTACTTTACTTTTACAGTCTGTATTTAACTACAAACTAAGTAATGTGTATTTAATGGTCCATTTTTCTGCCATTTTCTTTTTAGAAACTTTTTTCAGCACTCTATGCGAACCTAGAGCCTTTGAGTGATAAACTAATCCAGAAACTTTTCACATTTCTGAATTTGTTAGGAAATTCAACAAACTTTAAAATGTTATTCTCAAATTTGGATTTTTATGCTCTTACGGCTAGAAAACCATGGTAGGTGAAGAAGTTATTTTGTAAAATTTTGTCTTTGTAAACATAACACCATTCCTTTTTTGTCCTTACTAACTATAACAGCATTAAACATATACATGTCATCAGATTCAAAATAATAGGGATTAGAAATATATTACATACTATATTGCATTTTTTTTTACACCATCTCCTGTTTCATTTTTGTAAAAGGATAATAATGTGATCCAAATATGTTGTTTTTTTGTTTGTTTTACAAGCAGTCATTGAAATGGTCCCAAGTAGACACATCAGATTCTTTTGCTAGTAAAATTATGCTTTTACAACTGTTTACCTCCATTGATTCACCATTTTGGAGATGGTGTTTTAGCTGTTGCAACAATACATGCTTGTCCTGGCCATGGAACATCTATAATGAACACAAGTTCTTTCTTAAACATTCCTGTCTAGTTTGTCACTGTTGTCTGCTAAATTTATTTGTTACCATAGTAAAGTAAGGTAATGTAATGTAAAGAAAAGTAAAGTAAAGTAAATTAAAGATCCCTTTTCATGCCTCTAGGCACATAGGGCATATGGGAAGAGCACCTACATTTTTACAGAAACATCATTACTAGGTGCTTAATGTGGTCAGCATTACGCCGGCCGTCTTTACTTTCCCAGGGCCTACATCCGGGTACCCATTTTAAGGCTGAGTCGACCTGCGAGCCTCATAACATGATAAAAATCCATGCAGCCAGCAGTGGGTTTCGATCTCGGTAAGCTGGAATTACAAGTTGGACTTGCAACGCCTGAGCCACAGTCGCCAATTATTTGTCTCCATACACTCCCTGAATTCTTGGATACATGTTCACTGGTCTGCATCTTTTAAATGAAAGAAAATTAAACACCACTTTACCTTCTTTAGATTAATTTTTTTATCAGCATGGTCATTTTTTCAGTGGTCAGACACAGAACCTTGTAAGAACATTTTACCCCACCAGGACATCACACAGAGCAATAAACACCCTGTGACACAAAGTGCCACCATGCAGATAAGGATCACCCGTGGAGAAGTCCCAGAAACCGTGTTCAACCGTAAGGCTATACTGCGGTTATACTGCAAAAGCCAGGGTGGATCATGAAAATAATAAAACAATTGCGTCCTTCATGGGGACTATCTTAGGAGTTGAAAAAAAACAACAACAACAGAACCTATTCATCACTGGATGATAAGCATGTGTTCTTTTATTTATTGTCAGTACTTGTAACTTGACTATGACATGAACATGTTCAGTACACACAATTATGCACTATGTGGAAGGAATGAGTTTGCTGTGACAGCTCCTAATATTTCACTTTGAAAGGATTCAGTTATTTTCTGCATTTTATTTGCTAATTCAAAAACACCTGATTAGATACTGTGAAATATACCACGCCCTAAACTGTGCAATCTATTGTTTGGGTCTTCTTTGTTCAAGTTTATTCAAAATAATCTATTCTGGAGTATGTTTTAAGGATCCAGTGCTTTATATTAATTTTTTTTTTTCTATTAATCAATCTAAGGTTTATTATCTATTGAGTTCTAGGCAGTTGAATGTTTATATTCTTTTCTGTATTACTTTTACTTAACCTAAGTTTATACTTTGTAATTCTAAATAACCTTTTGTGTAATTAATTCTCATATTTGTTTTGAATGATGTTTGTGTAATCTTTTGTTTTAAATGATGTTTGTATAATTATTTGTTTTAAATTATGTTTGTATTATTATTTCTTTTGTTTTTTTTGGAACAATGTTTGTATAATTGTTTCTTTTATTTGTCTGATACCATGTTTTCAGTAATTAACACTCATATGTGTTTCTGTCCTATGTTTGAGTTAATTAACATTTGCATGCATACTGTATTATGTTTTAATGTTTTAAGTAACCAGTGCTCTATGTTTGTGTTGTATTATATTTTCAGGTAATAAGGATTCATATTGTCTCTTTTTAAAAAATTTCTTTTTTTTTTAGCCATTCAGTCTTACATAGAATGTTTCAAAATATATCCATAATAATTAGTAATTAATCAACACACACAATATCTAGAAGCTGCAAGAATATGGGAAGCAGCCATGGTGTAGAAGCTAAACGCTCCCCCCAGGCCTGAAGTTAGAGTTCAAATCTGATTTGAGTCGGATAAAACAAAAATAATTAATCTTTCCTCCCAGGTTGATGCACACGGAAAGACTAAATTAAGTAACTCGTAAAGTACTGGGAAGTAAAGGTGGCATGTTGACGACATCCTCCAAGTGCAGATTAGAAAATATTATTCTAGCATCATATACCCAATGCGCCAATGGTATGAATATGGATCTTCCCTTTTTTTTAATTAAAAAAATATTTTTTTTTAAATTATAAAATGAACAGATAATTGTGCATATATATACATTTCAAGGAAGGGGGAAAATAACACACACAAATAGTTATCCGATGGCATGTTTTTAGTTAGTTGAGAGAAAGTCCATACACCTACAAATTTATCAAGACCTAGATGCGAAAGAATTTTCAGGTGATTTTCTGAACCCTAAGGTATTCTAGTTTGCACTTTGAACAATTTCGCTCATTAAATTAAATCGATAGAACATGGTGTGACCACTGGAAAGATCTGTGGAAAAAGGGATAGAGGAAGACAACGAGAGAAGATGCTTGACAGTCTTGATGCATGGCATGGAGGTGTGTCGGCACACGAACTGATACATGCTGCAGGAGATCGCAGATTATGGAGAGGCATGATCGCCCATGCCAGTCGGCAAGGCACCTGATAATGATGATGATGAACATTAAGATTATGACAAAGTTATGTTCCTCTCAATATCTGTGTGGTTTTTTTTTTTAAATAATATATTTTTGTTGTTGCTTTCTAGTGTTGTCATTTGGTGCAGTTTGTATTCTTTGCAGCAGGTTGCTTGTGTTTGAGACATTGTGTTATTTTACCATATCTGACTGTACATGCAGCCATGTAACTGTTTCACATAATGTTATTACTGTTCCTATTGTTATTATTATTATTATTATTATTTTTTTTTTTTTTTTTGCAGTTGTACAAATGCCTGCCACATAGAACTGCAATAATCTGCGTTACCATGATCCTGTACTTGTTATACTGTACTCATTATACCACATTGTGTTATCATGAATCTGTACCTATTACAATGTATACAATTTTCTTTGTGCATGTATACACATTTAAACCACTTGAAAACATGGACATAGTTTTTTTTTTAAGACTCCATCCTTTTTTGTTCTTGTTCTTCTTGTCTTTTGTTTTGTGGGGATTGTTCATGTGTTACAATTGATTGTTATTATTGATGTTTTCTTTTATTTTCTCTTACAAATTCATATCCCCCTCCTTTTTCTTTCATTTTCTTCTTTATTTTTTCTTCTTTTTCTATTTTTTTGTTTTCTTCTACTTCTTCTTCATCTTCAACTACTCTTCTTCTCATCGCTATCTTCTCCTCTTTCCCATCCTCATCACCGTCTTCTTCTGGTTATCATCACCATAATTGTACTCCTCTTCTCCTCATCAGCACTATCATCATCATTATCATCCTCATCCTCCTCATATTCATCATCATCATCATTTTCTTCTTCTTCTTTTTCTTCATCATCTTTTTCTTTTTCTTCTTCTTATTCTTCTTCTGCTTTTGCTTCTTCATTTTTCTTCTTCTTCTTCTTCTTCTTCTTCTTCTTCTTCTTCTTCTTCTTCTTCTTCTTCTTCTTCTTCTTCTTCTTTTTCTTCTTCTTCTTCTTCTTCTTCTTCTTCTTCTTCTTCATCCTCTTCTTCTTCTTCTTCTTCTTTTGGGAGGGAAAGAAAAGACCCGCTGACACCTAACAAGCATGTCGTAAAAGGTGAATAATTAGGGGCATTTCTTTACAAGTTTGAGTGCATCTGCCTGGCAGACCGGGAGTCAACATTGTTTATACAAATCAGGCAGGTCTGTATATTGGATATGCATCCACAACTCAAGTTCTGGAACAAGACCAAAACTCATAGGAATAAACTCACAGGGAGCAAGTACAGCGGGGATCTACCAGTCGTCAGTAGAAATTATCCTCGTCGACACACGTTTCGGCCCACGATTCCTAGACGTATTCGGAGGTGGGCCCACCTGAGTTCATGAAGCTCAGGGCTGGTTCCCTCCTGCACGAGATTACCGGATGGTGTTATGCTTTCGGCCAGAGACAAGACTACTTGGTGGTTTCGAAGGAGGTACTGTGAGATAAGAAGCCGCCACGGCAGCTTAATTAGAGAGTCAGCGTGCCTGGACGACCGAGCGACAAGCTTACATAAGTTAAAGCACAACTAGAATCTTTTGCTGCAGTTTACAACCAGTGAATGCTAAGAAGAAGAAGAAGCTGATGATGACGACGATGATGAAAATGACGAAGAGTATGATGATGATGATAATGATGATGAAGTTTATAAAAAGGCATGATTTGTTTTTACAAATATTCGATTATCCCTTGAAAGAAGGTGGGAAAAGAGTTTGAAACCCTTACTAAAGTGATCTTAAGACTATTTTCGAAGTTAAACATGACTCGTCCATTATGCAGCAAAACAAGTGCAGGTTCACATGCAATTAAACACGACTAGTTCATGGGCAGTAGAACCAGTGGATGTTCACGTGCAGTTTAACATGACTCGTCCTTGGGCAGCAGAAACAGTGGAGGTTCACATAAAGTTTAACATGGCTCGTCGTTAGGCTGCAGAAACAGTGGAGGTTCACGTAAAGTTTAAAATGACTCGTCCTTAGCAGCAGAACAAGTGGAGGTTCACGCGAAGTTAAACATAACTTGTTTTTTTTAGCAGAAAGAGTGGAGGTTCACGCGAAGTTAAACAGAACTTGTCCTTGGGCAGCAGAACAAGTGGAGGTTCACATGCAGTTAAACATAACTCTTCCTTTTTAGCGGAAAGAGTGGAGGTTCACGCGAAGCTTAACATGTCTCGTCCATGGGCAGCAGAACAAGTGGAGGTTGACATGAATTTAAACACGACTCGTCCTTGGGCAGCAGAACGAGTGGAGGTTCACGTGAAGGTTACTATGACTCGTCTTTGGGCAGCAGACTGAGCGTCTAAACACGCAGTAATTGTTTCAGACTCCTCGAACATGCTTAAAGAAAATCGTAACAGGTTGTTTATTCTTTCAATGGGTAGAACGCTTTCGGAAGATGCAGTTAACCTCCACCCCCTGAATCTACACACCTTGGAATGCAGGAGTTAAAAAGTAACGAGCGAGCCGACTAGCTGAAAAGTAAAACACCAATGCATACGGGAAAAAAGCATTGACACAGTTGATATCGTCAGCGCTGCGTGGACTGACTAGTCTTGTAGAAAACGATGAGTCTCTGACGCTAGCACGATTGTCTGACCTAGGAGTAATGCTGAGGAAAGCATGTCTTTACCGTATTTGAGGCCAAGACAGGAGACACTATAATCAAATTCTCATGGAAACATTCAGCAGCGGTACCTTGGAGTGAAAGCTGCATGGGATGACTGAGCACTCATTGGAATGTCCAGTGTGCACTAATGCTGATTGTGTTAACATAGCATAACGTATCTCGTGCACTACTCGACTATTTCTGCGCTGTGGCAGTCTGTATGTTGACAAGCTGTGGACTTTTTTTTTTTGGGGGGGGGGGGTGTAAGTCATTCTGACACGTCGAGTTTCAAATTATTATAACTAATCGTGACCAGACGTGCACTCCGACATATAATTTTGGGGTCAACAAAAAGTTGAGGGTTTAAGCACGTACACTAGGAGATAATAAAAGGTCAACTTGCCAACAAAAGCTACCTCGAACATTCGTCATTCGAGCCCTCATGAGGGGGAGTTCTGGAAACAAGGTAGAAATAAAGGCCTTTAATCATTCAGAAAGTGATTACCAAGGATTACCTGGATTAGAAAATAATTTTGTTCACTTATTATCTTGTTGAACTAATTGCTGTATAAAACTGCGAGACAGAAGGAGACAGACAGGCTGGCCCACATAGATAAAACGTTGTGAGAGTTCAGTCAATCTCTCCACTCCTTACATATTTTCTAAGTAAACAGTCTTTGGGGTGTATCTTGCCGTCCTTTTTAGGATGCAATTTTTCGTAGTTTGAAGCCATATTCTGGCTCATGCCAGGGGCTGCAATATAGCCCGACCATAAGTATGGCCTAATGGATGAACGTGGTTTCTGGGACCTCACCACGGTGATCCTCATCCACATGGTGGCACATTGTGTCATCGGATGTTTATCGCTTGTGTGATGTCCTGGTGGGGCAGAAAGTCAGTCAGTCAGTCTTTGGGGTGGTAGAAACATAATTCTTTAGTTAAACGCGTAATAATACTGATAAATAAAAAAAAAATTCAATTTATTAAAACAATTACTACAACAAATATAATTTCTGCATATGTTTAAAGAATGCTGTTGAGCCTCCTAACAAACTATGGTGGTCGGGAATGCACCGCTTCTAACCACACTGCGCACGACAAAGTTGTCTGGGCGATAGGCTTGAAGACTGAAAAAGACTATAAACCCAATGGAAGAACATAAGTAAAGTAAAGATCCTTTTTCACCCCTTTGGGCGCATCGGGCATGTGGGAAAAGCACGCATATTTTTATAGAGCAATCGGCACTAGGTGGGAAATTTGGTCAGCATTACGCCGACTGTCTTTACTTACCCAGGACATATATTCTGGTACCCGTTTTAGACTGGGTCGACCTCCGACGCCCCATACCATGATAACAGTCTACGCAGCCAGCAGTGGGTTTAGATCACAGTACGTTGGAATAACGAGTCGGACTCCGCATACTTGGAGAACATCATCATCATTATCATCAGCATGTGCCTTGCCAGTTGGCGTAGGCACTCATGCATCTCTACAAATCACGATCCCTGGTTGCCTGGAACAGCTCTCTTGATGATATCCCTCTATGCCATTGTTTCAGTCCATCCAGCATAAACTCTCTCTCTCTCTCTCTCTCTCTCTCTCTCTCTCTCTCTCTCTCTCTCTCTCTCTCACTATCTCTATCTCTCTCTCTCTCCCTCTCTCTTTCTCTTGATCTGCCTCTGCCCCCTCTTTCAAGTTGCCACTGTGTTTTCTAATGCCCCTCTTCTCATTAAATAGTCCAAAAACCGTGTTTGTCACCTTCTTATTGGAAGGACATTGGCGTTGTATACATGTATATTGTTGTCTGGTTAGCCACATCGGTCCCTGGGTTGGAGGTCATCCGATGATGTCATTCTCGTGCACCCTCTTCTCGTCGTGTTTATTATTATCGTCATCATTAGCATCATCAACACTATCATCACCATCGCCAGGCCATTTAGGGAGAAGACTTGTGTTGAAGTAACACACTTAGTTTCACCCCTCTCTGCTGTTCTCGCCATCATTATTTTACTCAATCAATCGACAACTATTTACCTATGTAATGTTTACTTAATACTTACCAGTCTACGTACTCTACATACTTACCTGTCTACCTACATCCTGCATACTTACATATCTATCTACACTTTTACCTGTCTTTCTAAAAAAAAAAAACGCATCTACAGTCGTGAAACATATATCATTTGATCCTGAGTGTGAAAGAAAACAAGATATTTCTGGTTCTTCTTTAGCGGTCACCGGTTGTAACATACGGTGGAATGTTTTGGTTGTTCGTCCACTTCTGAACTTTGATCTTGACCCACTTGAGCTTTGCTTGCAAATCTGTTTAATTAATCTAGTTCTTCTGTGTGCTGACTGTTGGTTACATGCCTCTCATGCAGACGCACTACTGCTTCACAGGAAACATCTCTAGTTAATCGCCTTCTATGACATACTTGTTTGGCCTCGGAACTCATCAGGGGAGGGGGAGGGTGGGAGAGATAATTTCTATAAATGTACTAGATCATCCCAACTGATAAATGGAAAAGTTCCAGAAAAAAACATGGTTGAAAATAAATTGCTGAATGAAGTGCATTTAAATAGCTACACAAAATAAATAGAGATTTCAGATCTAGTAAAGTAAAGCAAAGTAAAGCAAAGTAAAATAAAGATAAGTAAAGTAAAGCAATGTAAAGCAAAGTGAAGCAGAGTTTAAAAACAGTCGAGCAAAGTAAAGTGAACCAAAGTGAAGTAACATAAAGTTGAGCAAAGTAAAGTAAAATAAAGTGAAGCAAAGTAAAGTAAAATAAAACAAAGTAAAGCAAAGTGAAGTGAACTAAATCAAAGAAAAGTCTAGCATTGTAAAATAAAGTTAAGAAAAGCAAAGTAATGCAAAGCAAAGTAAAGCAAAGCAAAGTAGAGCAAAGTAAAGTAAAGCAAAGCAAAGTAAAGTAAAGCAAAGCAAAGTATGGCAAAGTTAAATAAAGTAAAGTAAACAAAGTAAAGCAAAGACAAGAAAGGCAAAGCAGAGAAAAGTAAAGCTCAGCAAAGTAAAGTAAAGTAAAGCAAAGTAAAGCAAAGCAAAGTAAAATAAAGCTAAGCAAAGTAAAGAAAAACAAAGCAACGCAGAGTAAAGCGAGGCAAAGTAAAGCAATGTAACATAAATTAAAATAAAGTTAAGCAAAGTAAAGCATCGAAAAGTGAAGTAAAGCAAAGTACAGTAAAATAAAGCAAAGCAAAGTAAAGTAAAGCAAAGCAAAGTATGGCAAAGTAAAATTTAAAAATGTAAAGTAAAGCAAAGTAACGTTAAGCAAAGTAAAGTAAAGCATTGTAAAATAAAGGTAATGAAAGCAAAGTAAAGCAAAGCAAAGTAAATTAAAGCATTGTAAAAAAAAAGTTATGAAACCAAAGTAAAGCAAAGCGAAGTAAAGAAACTTAAAATAAAGTGAAGCAAAGTAAAGTCAACCACAGTAAAGCAAAGCAAAGTAAAGCAAAGTAAAGTGAAGCAAAGTGAAGTAAAATAAAATAAAGTAAAGTAAAACAAAGTAAAGTAACATATGGTACAGCAAAGTAAAGCAAAATAAAGTAAAATAAACAAAAGTAAAGTAAAGCAGAGCAAAGTAATGAAAAATAAAACAAAGTAAAGTAAAGCAAAGTAAAGTAAAGCAAAGAATGGTAAAGCAAAGCAAAGTAAGATAAAGTAAAGCTAAGTAAAGTACAGCAAAACAAAGTAAAATAAAAGTCAAGTAAACGTCGCTTGTCACGATAAAGTTTATCAGGCATAGGATGCTAGACAGACTCATAATTATGTTGGCTGATCGGCTTTCGGTGGGCGATGTCGTCAGCATTGCGCCGGCCACTTTTACTTCCAGGGCTATAATTGTTGGCCTTTTCACATTCGGTCGACCGAAGAGCCAGTGTAATCTGTGACAAAAATCTAGCTGGGAGCCGATTCGACTCCAAGACCTTAGGGACCGGATGCGGAGCTTCTCACTGTTACGCCACGGTGGCTTCCTTTCTAGTGTTAGAATATGAATAATAATGAACAACTCAGATCGGCGTGGCTCACTATAGTGGTGACAATATTTACATTTCTAGGTTTTCAACTCACAACAAACTAGTAATTTGTAACCCGTCAGAAACGCACCAGTTGGCGACCATTATATGTCCAGGTCAAACAATCCACATTCGCAGCTGGGGATATGTAAATCGGATTTCCGAATAGTGTAGATACTTTTTCACGCTAGTCTTACCTATGTACACAAGAGATCATCGTCAAGGTGGATTGTGTGATGACACACCAATTATCGACTTAGAAAAGGTAAGAAAGCTGTGCGTAAATTGTTCTCCTGTTTGTGTGTTAATTGTAATGTATTCGTTTGTGTGTGTTTCGGTGTCTTACGAAACGTGATAGTGATGATATATGTAATAGTGGTATGGACAAAATTACGTTTATTATACTCGTCTGATCTTTATATAATCCAGTTCGTGATTCGAGTAATATATTATTTATTACTGCTGCTTTCTAACTTATAAAGTGACAGATTTAAATCATAAACTCTGTGATAGAGGCTAGCTATTAACACTCTTGTTTTTCAATCTAATAAATTGATAAATTCATGCCATGTAGTCTGTGATACAAGCAATAGTTTACTGCTTTCAGTTGTTTAAACTGCAGATTTATACCATTTTCTGTCTTATACAGTGATAGATTTATACCTTGTATGCTGTGATTCAAGCAATTCATAATAATTGCTTTTTTTTTCCCCTTAAAAATTTATAATTCTGAAGTTGGACGTTGCTGAAATAAATAAGCGTGTATCACTATGCCGTCTATCTTTTAAAGTGACAGATAATCTACAAAGTGTGTCTCACAAAGAATATTTTATCACTACTGTTTTCTTTTGTATGGAAAAAACAAACAGATTTATGTCATGGCGTGTGTAATACAAAACAACAAAAAACTGGATCTCTACTGTTTTATATTTAGTAAAATGTTAGTCTATGCTGCTTTTATAGAAGTAATAGTTTTCTAATCTGCCAACAATTCTAAGTTAGAGTAAAGTACAATAATGATACCAGCATTAATGGATGTACAAATGTTCTGAGAAGCAGATGGTCTAGTAGGCGAATCGAGTTCGATCCTCGTTAAGTAAAGCAGATCTTGCCTACTCTACAAATAAAGATCCTGACCTGCACATCTCGTGGCGACAGCACTGCCCATGAGGTCCGAAAACCTCACTCACAGTCCAGTGTCCAACATCATCCTTGTTGTGTACATATTCACCTTTGTACCTTCATGCCTTGCAGGGTAACGGAGATTAGTATCCGAGCTAGGGCACGCTCAGTTGCCCGGCAGTCTGTAATGTCGTAGAGTCCCAAGGTATCAGTGACTCATTCAGTCCAATTGCTTCTTGATGTTTCTACTTTTATGTTGTGAACACTCTTTGCTGGCAACGTAGAATTTCATACTCATTAAATAGTCAAACAATTTCAGTCCCCCCCCCCCCCCCCCCCCCCCCCCCCCCCCACAAGAATTTAATTATAGGCGTTGTTTCCATACTTCGTGTGTGTGCTTTGCCCTAATTGTCTTGAAACAGGCAATAACCACAGACTTGTGTCTTATAAAATGCACGTGTATATGGTGTGGACAGAAGTAACAATTGTCTCAAATTTACAAAACAGAACTAGTTATGAGTGTAACGTGGCGTTGGATTGTTTCAACCCTGAACAATGTAGTCTTGGAAATCAGCAAACATTCATAAATGATTCGCAGATATGTGGTTTTATACGACTTGGTTGCAGCTAACGCTTTTCTGAAATCAGTTTAGACTAGTCAACGCAAAGATGTAAAGTGATGTCACATAGTTTCTTTTCCATTCTATATCCTTTTTTTTCTGCCTTTCTAACACCCCCCCCCCCCCCCACCCCCGTCCCCTCTCTCTCTCACCCTCTCTGTCCGGAGCAGAGGCCCTCAACCAACCCTTGCTAAGTCGTTGAATCCTTCGCTATTGCATGCAGCTTTTCCCATGTCCTTTTCATTTTCATTCTCTAGCTCCCTTTTCCATGTGTGTGTGTGTTTCTTGAGGAAAGGGGGGGGGGGGGGAAGGAATCTTCCTTTATTTCTATGGCCTTGTGGGTTCCAGTTAAAGAAATTCTAGATAAATTATTTTTAGGTGTTTTCAGCATGTGTCCCATCCAATATCATCGTCTTTTCTTCACCACTTGGTTCCACTTTAACTTGTTTAGTTCTCCCCCAAAACTCTACGTTAGTGATTCTAACATACCATTTAATTCCCTCTATTCTGCGCAGGCACCAGTTAACGAATGGGTGTAGTTTATTAGTAATTGCTTTAGTTGTTCTCCATGTTTCCGCTCCATACAGCACTACTGATTTGACATTAGACTTAACAAGTTTTAAGTTTAGTATTACTTTATAATGCGTTATAATAGGCGCATCTACAACGTTACTGAAACTTCAAGAGGAAATAAGTGCTCTAAACGTCCGGTGGTCTTGGGACAGAGTCTCTCTGTCAGCATGAACAACATGGAATGAAAGCCGAAAGGAAGCCCATGATGGGAAAACAAGTCTGCTGGATGTCAAAACCAAATTAAGAATTGGCTTCTGGAATGTAAGAACCATGTTTGAAACGGCCAAAACCGCCTAAGTAATTAAAGAAATGCAGAACTATAAACTGCATATTCTTGGAATTAGTGAAAGCAGGTGGACAGGGTTTGGACAATCCACAGCAGGTACAGGAGAAACCATAATATACTCTGGAAGAGATGATAACCTACATTCTGCAGGCGTAGCACTTTTTTTAAAGAAAGGTATACACAAACATCTCATCGAGTGGCATCCAATCAATGAAAGAATAATGACAGCAAGATTCAATGGCAAACATGCCAAACTTACAGTCATCCTCTGCTGCGCACCGACTAATGAAGCTAAAGATGAAGATAAGGAAACATTCTATAGGAGACTGCAAGAGGTAGTAGATAAAGTACCAGCCCATGATATTCTATGCATTATGGGAGATCTCAATGCAAAAGTTGGTAACAACATCTTGAATAGAGAACTATTAATGGGAAATCAAGGATGTGGTACAATTAATGACAACGGGGAAAGGCTCAGCGACTTCTCCACGGCGAATAGACTTGTTATAGGAGGAACACTATTTCCTCACAAGAATATACACAAGCTTACATGGATATCCCCAAACAGAAGAGATGTAAACCAGATCGACCATTTCATGGTAAACAGAAAATGGCGTGGGTCCCTACTCGATGTGTGTGTCAAAAGGGGAGCAGATGTGGGAAGCGATCATCACCTTGTAGTCGCTCTACTACGACTTAAACTCAAAAAAGTTTACACGCAAGTTAAGACACAGACAGCACGTTACAATGTTAACCTTTTAAGAGAAAGAGACATTGCCACTAAATTTATAGTAGAACTTAAGAATAGATTTCAAACCATATCAAGTGACTCAGAAACTCCAACTACAATTAGCATTCAAGACAGATGGAACCAGATCAAAGAAACATACAAATCAACTAGCAATAACATACCAGGAACCAGGAAACAACACCACAAAGAATTGGATAAGTAGTCAAACCATGGACTATATTACCAAGCGATAAAGAATAAAGAGCCTCATAAATCACACTAAATCAGAACGTAAGAAAGACAAACTAATGTTAGAATATGGTGAACTAAATAAAATGACCAAGAAAAGTGCCAGAGCTGACAAGAGAAGATTTATGAAAAATCTTGCAGAAACAGCAGAAAATGCTGCTCAAGCACATGATCTACAAACCCTACACAAAATTACCCAGTAAATTTGCGGAAACAGAAACAATTATCACAGCATACACATCAGAGATAACCAAGGCAGACTGCTCACCACAGAACAAAAACAAGACATGCAGTGGACTAAACACTTCTCCAACCTCTTGAACAGACCTGATCCTGAAAATCCCCCAAATATTCAATCAGCCTCTCAGGTCATTGACATTATTACTGAACCACCAAGCAAACAAGACATCCTTACAGCTATCCACACTTTAAAGAACAACAAAGCACCAGGCAAAGACGAACTGCCAGCAGAACTTCTCAAAGTAGATCCCAACACAACTGCTAGCATTCTAGAACCATTGTTCAAGGATATTTGGGAAAAAGAAGTGTTGCCTGATGACTGGACTGAAGGAACAATAGTCAAAATCCCCAAAAAAGGAGACTTAACAGACTGCAATAATTGGAAGGGAATTACTCTACTCTCAGTACCAAGCAAAATATTTGGTAAAATCATCATAATGCGGCTTGAAAAAGGAGTAGATAAATGCCTACGAGTGCAACAAGCAGGATTCAGAAAGGGCAGAGGAACAACTGAGCACATCTTCGCCATACGTAACATTTTAGAACAATGCAACAAATGGCAGAGAAGTATATATATTAATTTTGTGGACTTTGAGAAAGCTTTTGACAGCGTACATAGAGACGGTCTATGGAAAATTTTACGACATTATGGAATTCCAGAAAAAATAGTCAACATAATTGCTCTCTTCTATGAAGACTTTTCCTGCAGTATAAAAAATTACAATACACCTTTCCCAGTAAAGACGGGTGTAAGACAGGGATTGTTATGTCATCTCTACTCTTCAACCTTGTGATTGATTCGATACTAAAGAACACAGTAGACAGGACATTGAGAGGCATACGATGGACTCCATTCACCATGCTTGAGGACCTTGATTTTGCAGATGATATAGCACTCCTATCACATAAACATGAACATATACAAGAGAAAAGTAACAGACTAAACTGCACAGCAGAAATGGTGGGACTGAGAATAAATACAAAGAAAACTAAGATCATGACAAACAGTCCAAACGAATAACCAGTGACCATAAGTAACCAATCACTTGAAAATGTAGAACATTTCACATATCTTGGCAGTGTGGTGTCCCTACTGGGAGGGACAGAGAAAGACATACAGTCACGTCTGAACAAAGCTAGAGCTGCTTTTGGAAGGATGAGGCAAATTTGGAAATTCAACAATTACTGCAGAGGAACAAAACTCCGACTCTACAAGAGCATCATTTTGCCAGTTCTTCTTTATGAGCGGAATGCTGGAGAATGACCGAAAAGGATGCACACAAGCTGTCCACCTTCCACCACACATGTCTACGTAGAATTATCAAAATTTTCTGGCCAGATACAATCTCAAACACTAAACTACTTCAAGCCGTAAAGCAAGAAACCTTAGACAGTATGATTACCAAGAGAAGATGGAAATGGCTTGGCCACGTTATGAGAATGACTTCTGATATACCTGCCAAAACAGCTCTCACATGGACACCAGAGGGAAAGAGAAAACAGGGGCGCCCAAAAACAACATGGAGACGAACGATGGAAAGTGACCTGAGTGCGGCATCTTTGATATGGAAAACTGCACTAAAGATTGCACAGGACAGGAAAGCATGGAAAGTCCTCTCTGAAGCCTTATGTGCCATTAGGCATAACGAGAACTGATGATGCTGATGATAATAGGCGCGCCTTCATTTGACCTGTTTGGCTTACTATGGGATGTTTGCTTATATGACCCGTTTCACGTTTGTGATATCTCAAATCTTACTTATTTGAACTCAACTTTAGTCAGTCCCATCATCATCATCATCATTACTATTAGCATCCTCCTTCATCTATGAGTGTTTTTCTTTTTCTGCTTCTACTTCTCCCCTACCCCCTCTCTCCATTAATCCTCATCATCATCATTATGATTACTTCCCTATGTGGGTTCCGGGGATCCATTGTGGGGAAAACAAGGATCCACTGCCTGCCCAAAAGCATGTCGCACGAGTGGACTAAGTGGAGGCTTCCTTCGAAATCCGAGTACATTTGCCTAAGAGGCAAAGAACAAACAGTCTGCATGCAAGTGAGTCTGACCCGTGAAACGAATGTGCATGCAACACTCAGTTTCTAGAACAGGACTAGTCCAGAAGTGGACGAACATCCATAACTTTCCGCCGGCGTTTACAGCCGGTGAACGCAAAGAAGAAGAAGAAGAAGAAGAAGAAGAAGAAGAAGAAGAAGAAGAAGAAGAAGAAGAAGAAGAAGAAGAAGAAGAAAAAGAAGAAGAAGAGGAAGAAGAAGAAGAAGAAGAAGAAGAAGAAGAAGAAGAAGAAGAAGAAGAAGAAGAAGAAGAAGAAGAAGAAGAAGAAGAAGAAGATCAGAGTTACTTCCTTCTTCTTCTTCTTATTATTATTATTTTCATCCTCTTTCATCCGCTTCTCATTTCCGTTGTCAGTCAATGAAACCTAGCCTCCCAACACATCAAATCGTCATACCTTAGCCCCCCCCCCCCCCCCCCTTCTGCCCGACCCCAACCCCCAATTCCAACTTTTTGACAGAAATCAAAAGGAGGATGGCCATAGCAATGCAAAGATTTGGCAATAAACGGATGTGAGTCGTGAACTATATCTCCCAGCCCTTAATAAAAAAAGATAAATGAAAATTGGGGTTTTTGAGCTGAAATGCTTTAGAAACATTGTCAGAAATTCCATGCCTCTCCTTATATGCCACAGTTTATGGTGTTTCAAACAGTCAATTACCTTGCTGTTGTCTACAAAACAGATATGAAGATCTATCTTGTATTCTCTACACACCGCTAGGATGATTCTCATACTAAAAATATTGTCTCTTGTTCCTCTGCAATGTCTAAAACCCGCTTATGTTTCTTGTAGTTCATTTTCAAATTTATTCTGAATACTCGTGAGAATGATATGCAGAAGGATTTTGCTGGCGTGAAATAATACAAAAAGCATAAACAAGCACTTAAAAAGCGAATGTGAGGGTCCATGTAACCACCTTGCCGACTTTTTAAAGAGGCCTACCAAGAATTATTGCGATGTGGTCTTATACATCCTCTCCTTCTCTGTATAATTATATGGGGTTTGCCTAAGATTCCTGCACGTCTCTATGTTGAGCACATTCTAATAAAACAGCCTTCCGCGGGCTAATGTGTGTGCACACTCCTCCGGAATTAGATCGCGTTTAGGATGAATAATATACTTCACACCGGATACGTCACAGGTTGACATACCTTATGTTGAACATTGAGATTCATTTTGTGGGATTCTGCGCTCCATCTGGGGATCACGGACAGAGGTTGGGGGAAGTGGGGGGCGGGGGGGGGGTGGGGAGAACTCTCCCACTGCCCCTTTATGTCGTAAGAGACAACTACGTATAGGATTTGGTGAAATCGGATGCATTAGATCGAATGGAGCATTGAAGCCTTATTGTAAATCACAACAAACGTTCTTCTTCTTCCATCCTTTCTCCTCCTCCTAGTCTTTTTTCTTGTTTTTCTTGTTCTTCTTCTTCTTGTTCTTGTTCTTGTTCTTCTTCTTCTTGTTCTTGTTCTTGTTCTTCTTCTTCTTCTTCTTCTTCTTCTTCTTCTTCTTCTTCTTCTTCTTCTTCTTCTTCTTATTCTTCTTCTTCTTCTTCTTCTTCTTCTTCTTCTTCATCATGTATCCCTGAAAGGAAAGTAGGTTTTAACGAAAGCATTAAATCGTTATTCCCTCTGAAGAAGAAAGTTCCTGGTCCATCGACGATGGATGGCGCTTCAGAATGTCGCTGGCTAATAGTTGGCACGTGAATATTTGCTTTACGGTGTAGACACTTCAAGTGTAGGAGGCTGAACTATGGACTGGAAGGCTTTGGTTGATAGTAACGTAGATATGAAAATTGGAGCGACAGAATGGGGACCTGGTGTTTACATAAGGCAGGTCGTTGAGAATTCCTAGCAAAACTTGAAACAAATGTGTACACACACAGCTCTAAGTTGCACATGGTTTGCCAATGCAACAATAAACACATATGGAATCCCTAAGGCCGTAGATACTTTTATGTATGTATGTGTATATACACACAAATGTATATATATATATATATATGTATATATATATATATATATATATATATATATAATATATATATATATATATAAAATAACATAACATATAAAACAAGCAGTCATAGATCGCCACTCATAGAAAGAAGTAGAAAGATAGTTACAACCTATGCAACTTACGACCATCCGCCCTTTAGATCACACACAAATAAACAAATAAAAATAGTAAATAAAGATAGATACTTTATTGGTAGAGTCAAAATATTCCCAGAACTGATACAATAGATAACATATTAAACATTTTTTCACATTATATACCATATTTGTTGAACATAGGCTTAATTTGTGTGTTGTATGTAGTTTTGGAATATCTAGGCTCGATAATAAATAGCATTTAAGACTATTTGACCGAAATTAAAGGGAGACAAAAGACGTAAGGAATGACAGAGGAATTCAAGTATTTGGGAGCAATTTTCGCATCCAGTGGAAAACTGTATAGAGAAATTAGTTCGAGATGTGCCAAAGCTAATCACGACAGAAATGAAATGTTTACGTACTATGCGAGGAAAGATCGACGTAGGAACTAATAGATGATGAGGAGAATCGTCATAGAACCAATACTGAACTTTATAGATAAACTACGAATTTAAAAAAAAAAAAAAGGATTTGGCCATGTTACAGGATTGGCATCCAATAGGGGATCACAACGAGCGATGTGAAACATATACAGAACAATAGATCGACTAAGCAGGACTGCAGAAGTATCTGAGACATTGAAATGTACTTTATAAGAAGCGAACAGAAGGGTTCTTACAATAGATCTCTTCCTGCCCTGACGCTGAGAGGCATTCCAGGTGTAGAGAAAAGAAAGAAGAAGCAGAAGAACACGAAAAGACCGAGGGCCATAAAGGTAAAAAAGTGTGAAACCGGGATGAGAGACGAAACTAAATCAGATACAAAGACAACAAGTGGCCGTTGTGACAGTTTAATTGGCAATTTGGATACTTTAGTCCGCTCTAAAAATCGTACCCTGTAAAAAATATCTCGAAAAGTCATGCAATAATCGACACGATTTTAGCGAGTGGTTTTCCATTTTCCATTTTCTTACGATTTTATAATTTACAATTGCACAGATGCTACTGTTTTCTTAAAATGGCATAATTCTTTGATCTTTTTCGAACGAATAATGTATATACCCCTAAAGTATAGAATATACAGAAACTGTCACAAATCGTTTACTTTAAACTTGGAGGTTGTTTTGGAAATCATTTCATATGTGCAGCGATGCGTGGTAATTATTTTGATAACCTATTCCGTATACAATGAAATAACCCGTTTATCTGCTTCACGGGAGGCTAATGCAGGAGATTGAGCACATGACAGTCAACCAACGTGTTTTTTGTTTGTGTGCACTGATTACTTCTAACTCATGTGCAATTGATATTTTTGAAAAGTATGTTTCATGAGGCCCATTGCCGCCAATCTTCATTGTGGAGACGACACTTGATTTTCTGAGCGATTTGAAAGCTTGTCAAGTGTGACAGACATCATCCCCTTAACTGGGTAGTCAAGCTACACACATACGTGTGACTTCAGGATGCCTCCTACAAGCTTCGCATTGCTGCAATAATGTTTTGAGCCTACACAATGAACACGGGTGAAGCTTTATTGTGCAGATAAAAAATGAACAGGAAATGTGATAGCGGTAAAATCTTCAGTTACGCGGGACCTCACACAAAAGACTTGTCACATCTGTCCTGTTGTTACACGGAGTAATGGCGGAAGATCAAAACAAGTTAAGCTGAACCAGATCTCGACACTTGCTGGGTCTTAGTGTCGGGTTTATGTCTACCAGTGAGAACTTTCTGGTCTGAGCGGGCGCAAAAAGTCGGAAATAAGTCGCGAAAGCGCAAATTTTATTGCAAAAGGGGTGAATTGGATTTGCAGAAAAGAATGAGTTTGATTTTGCTTCTTCTACTTTTTTTGTCGTCTCACTGATACCAGGTTATAACACAGTGTCGTGGTTTTGTCGTCTCACTGATACCAGGTTATAACACAGTGTCGTGGTTTTGTCGTCTCACTGATACCAGGTTATAACACAGTGTCGTGGTTTTGTCGTCTCACTGATACCAGGTTATAACACAGTGTCGTGGTTTTGTCGTCTCACTGATACCAGGTTATAACACAGTGTCGTGGTTTTGTCGTCTCACTGATACCAGGTTATAACACAGTGTCGTGGTTTTGTCGTCTCACTGACACCAGGTTATAACACAGTGTCGTGGTTTTGTCGTCTCACTGACACCAGGTTATAACACAGTGTCGTGGTTTTCAGTATTTGTGTTGCGCTTCTCGGAGGGGGGAGGGGGGCTTAGGTGATGAATTTTTCATCGTTTGAGGGTTTCAGCTACACCATCTATCCATCTTTCTTGGTCTTCCTCTCGCCTTTTCCCAGATGTTCTGCTGTTTGTTTTAGTATCCAGAAGCCATGAGTTGTTAACCCTTAGGCTCGGTATTATGGATATCGCAACCTTTCGGCCTTGATTCCATTGTAAATACCGTAAATCTGGGAGAAAATGTGGCTTTCCTGCCTACCCCCGGGATTGAACCCGGACCTCAAGGAGTACGTCACCCGGTCTCCGCGAAATCCGGTTTAGCCAATTCCGCTAGAGAGCCGGGCATGTTCTGCTGTAAAAGGTCTCAAATGCAGTTTGGCCTGGGTGCATTCTTGCTAAATGGCTAGTTCGATTTGCAGAACTGTGACTTTAATTTTCAAAAATATGCAGTTAATTTTCGAAAGTGTGAATTTTACTTGCCAGTCCTGTACACACCAAGTAATCTGTGGATATTAAATTCTTCTGTTTTCTTCGAATACACATAATACAAAGATGTGGAACCCTTGTGGCCGGTAAAACATTATATATAATAAACAAACCGACAAGATATTGATTGGCACCCATATAAAAATAGAAAGGTAGGACACTCTAAACAAGATACAAATCGAAAGCCGTTACATGCCAGTAATCGAGCCTGTCTCCTCCAAATGACGCCACAGCTCCGCTGCAGAAACAAGAGACGCACGACCAACTAGGCCCAAACAGGACGTCTTTATTAGCCATATCTATCGTTCATCTTGAATTCACAACTATTGTTTGTTAGTTGCGTATCCTTTACAGGACGTTGCAGAACCAACACCATCAGCTCCTGGCTGTTGTGTGGTTTCACTATTCAAATTTACGTCCAGTAGTTTGCCATTGCCTCTGGACGGTCAGCTCCCTGATACCACTGTCGAAACCAACGCACGGCGTATGGCCCGCAGCTGGGATCGAACCCGGTACCCCGGCATTACGAAGTGTTCGCATCGACTTAGCCACAGAGCCGACATTCACAACTATACAATAAGTAAAAGTAGAGGACCCTTGTCCACACCTTCAGGGGTATTAGGCATATAGGGAGAGACCTATATTTTACAGACCATAACTCTGTGGGGGATATGGACAACATCATGCTGGCCGCCTTTACTTCCTAAGACTTTACATGCATTTTTTTTGGGGGGGGGGGGGGGGGGTTAGGTGCGTATCCTCTACAGGACGTTGCAGAAGCAACCCCAGAATTTCTTTTTTTTTAACTGTTGTGGTTTTTCCAGGCAAATTTTCGTCCTGTAGTTTGTCAGACGGTCGGCTTCTCGATACTATTGTGGAAACCAACGCAAGGTGCAAGACCCGCAGCTGGGATCGAACCCGGCACCCCGGCATTACGAAGCTCGTTCACAACGCCTAAGCCACAGATGCCGACTTTACATGCATATACGAATCTATTTCCTTATGGCGGCGTGGTTTGCAGATGTCCGCTCTTCCTACCTTCGAGGTAATTTTTAAGGAAGCTGTGGGGTTTCTAATCACCATCGGGCTGTGCCATTATATCCAGGCAAAATACTCTAGAACTTACTGTCGTTATCATTATTAAGAAACTGACTAACGAAGAGAACTGACTAACGAAGAGAACTGATTACCAACATCATAAAGAGACAGTTTACAGTCTTTCGTCAAGTGATGAAAATGAGAAAACGAGTACATCGTAGCGGTAGGAAGGTTGGAGGGGCAGGGAAGATCATTTGTGTTTGAATTGATTGAAAGTACACGAGACAGAAGGTTTTGGACAGGCATTACTACCAACACCAGACGGCATAGATTTTAAGAAGATTGTTGCCATTAATATTATTATTATTGTTATTATTATTTTAATTATTAATCAATAATAATCATTAAGTAACTAGTACATTTCAGGAACATGATAATATAAAAGTATCTAAAATCATACAATTAACACTATTTTAGAATACCGACAAGACGGCCGGGACACGCCCATAAAACGGGTCTGTCACTGTGAAGACTGAACGTATGGTCACCCTAGGTATATCTGATACAAGGCCGGCTGTCAAGTCTTACATTCCCTTCTTTCCTGTGCATTTATCTTAAAACTATGCAAGGAATCCAGACTAGCGCTCTTGGCCACTCTTAGCAACATTTGTCTCATTGGTTTTCTTAGACTTCGTTTTCTATGTCTTATCTGTTTCTATTAGAGCTAGGATTGACCAATACAAAACAAGCCTAGCGTATTCTGTATCTCATCTGTGCGAACAGCTTCCACAGCCAATGAAAAATATCAACATCCTTCATACACAATATACAATCGGAAACTATTTTAAAAGTATGCCATTATACACTACACATCTCTAGAGATGGACTGGCAGACATCTAGAGATGGACTGGCAGACATCAAGAGATGGACTCGGAAACATCTAGAGATGGGGTGGCAGATATCTAGAGATGGACTGGGAGACGTCTAGAGATGTACTGAGAGACATCAAGAGATCGACTGGCAGACATCTAGAGATGGACTGGGAGACTTCTGGAGATGTACTGAGAGACATCAAGAGATCGACTGGGAGACATCTAGAGATGGACTGGGGGACATGTTTAAATGTATTGGAAGACATCTAGAGTGGATCGGAAGTGTATTGGAAGACATCTAGAGTTGAGCGGGAGACATTTAGAGATGGACTGGGAGACAATATCAAGGAATGGGCTAGGAGAAAACATCAAGACAACAAACGAATTAGTGAAGGAACAGACTTTTATTTTTAAAGAGTCATATATCCGACACACAGGCCCGTCTTAAATTTGGCCTTTCCAAGCACTAATCTTTCACATTGCAGTTGTATTTTAGAGATGGAGATGGACTGGGGCAATACCAAGAGGTGGACAGATAAATGACCACAAGCGATGGACTGGAGAACAATATCAATAGCTGGACCTGGGAGGGGGGAGGGGGAGAGACACACCTAGAAATGGACAGGAAGACAAAGCGACTAAAAACAAAAGTCAGTGTTAGACATTCTGTAGCACTCTTGCAACAGGAACAACAAAGTACAACGGTGTCGACGCACGTCATTTGGGCAACTGCTGTCTCTAAGGAATCCTTGGTGACCCTAGAATTTCACACAGAGACCATAATTAAACTATAACATATCCAGAAGATTGTAAAGTAGTTGTTATCAGGCAATGATATTCTATACCCAAAGACATTCACGTCAATTGTCAGGAATTGACAGAAACGGTATATGCATTGAAGCAACGTGGCCAAGAGTTTTATAGTCCTTGCCTATTGTGTTTTGACGGAGTTCAACAGTCGCAATTCTTCCCTGTATACGCTGTATGGATTTATGGTGAAATATATGTGGGATTTATGGCTGCATGACCTTCAGGTCTTCCTACTTGTGCATGTGCGCGTTTCTGTGTTTGCTTTTTTTTTAAATACTAGGGAGCTTCAGATACAAACCTTCATTCACCAAAGAATTTCTAGACATATTATCCATTTAGTCATCAAAATAGTGATAAGAGAAGGGTGATCCTCTTTGGTGCATGTCAAAAGTGGGGCAGTCATTTTGAAACTGTCATTATGGCATAACCGCGTTAGTCTTCACCATGATGTACGTGCTCGTCACTCCTGACATCCTAAAAAAAAACATTATTGATAGGTTACAAGACAACGGTACAGTTATTGTAAACTCTGTCAAACCTGTAAGGGCTGCATGTGTAGCCCGCTTGTTTTAAAAGCACTACCAACAAAACTGCAAACTTGAGATTCGTTGAGACGAGTGAAGAATTGATTTAACAAAAAAATTCGCAATATTCTTTACATGCTTCGGCCTCATCTTCAGGAGTCAGCGAGGCGTTCGTGTTCAGATGACCCCTGTAGCAGTCTTAGTATATGTCCATCTGCTGTGTCCCCTGAGTGTAGAAATTCGGCCAAATCACCTCCAACTCCCTCCCCTGCCCCCCCCCCCTCCCCGGGCCGCACTAGTATCCCTGAACAAATGAAGTCTTTTGAAAGCCAAATTTAACATCAAGAGGATGATTGACTTCATAGCACTGGGTTTTATCCCTCATGACACAGAAGCGTCGCACAAAGCATAAACTCCCTAGCTCTGGCGACAACCGCCAGGGATCTCTGTCACAAAATGCACTGATGAACTGAACGACGCAGGCCGAGAAACCAACGACCTTCATAGCGCGAGGTAAACGGCTTTAACACTTCCCCACGGAGACCCCCACTGTCTAATCGCATTCCCGCATTTGCTAACATACTCCCATATGGCTGACATCGTCACATCACGCCGGCCGTCTTTACTTCCCATGACTCCACATGGTACAAATTTAGGAATGGTTCGACCTGAAAGCCAACGTCACGTTTAAAAAAAAAGAATTCTGCACTGTGCGGATGTGAACCCAAGATCTTCATACCTGCAGGTGAGCGTCGAACCGCTACATCACAGCGACTCCTGTAGAGTTGCTGTAAACTTGAAAACTCCACACAAAACCCAGGGAGTCCATCAGAAATTCAGTCTGCTCTGCACACAGCTTCAGATGATCAATTGTTTCCCCTGATTGTCACGTGACAAGCTGTTGTAGCATCTGTTGTTGGTAGCAGTTGGCTTATGCACTGGGACCCGATCGTAGGAAAATGTTAGTTACGTATCATCTATCTATCTATCTATCTATCTATCTATCTATCTATCTATCTATCTATCTATCTATCTATCTATCTATCTATCTATCTATCTATCTATCTATCTATCTATCTATCTATCTATCTATCTATCTATCTATCTATCTATCTATCTATCTATCTATCTATCTATCTATCTATCTATCTATCTATCTATCTATCTATCTATCTATCTATCTATCTATCTATCTATCTATCTATCTATCTATCTATCTATCTATCTATCTATCTATCTATCTATCTATCTATCTATCTATCTATCTATCTATCTATCTATCTATCTATCTATCTATCTATCTATCTATCTATCTATCTATCTATCTATCTATCTATCTATCTATCTATCTGTCTGTCTGTCTGTCTGTCTGTCTGTCTGTCTGTCTGTCTGTCTGTCTGTCTGTCTGTCTGTCTGTCTGTCTGTCTGTCTGTCTGTCTGTCTGTCTGTCTATCTGTCTATATGTCTGTCTGTCTATCTATCTATCTATCTATCTATCTATCTATCTATCTATCTATCTATCTATCTATCTATCTATCTATCTATCTATCTAGCTATCTATCTATCTAGCTATCTATCTATCTAATCTATCTATCTAATTAATCTATCTATCTATCTAATCTATCTATCTATCTATCTATCTATCTATCTATCTATCTATCTATCTATCTATCTATCTATCTATCTATCTATCTATCTATCTATCTATCTATCTATCTATCTATCTATCTATCTATCTATCTATCTATCTATCTATCTATCTATCTATCTATCTATCTATCTATCTCTTTCTCTGTCTGTCTGTCTGTCTGTCTGTCTGTCTGTCTGTCTGTCTGTCTGTCTGTCTGTCTGTCTGGACACCTGCTTGTGTGACCCATATGATTCTTGGATTATATATCTCAGTATAGGTACTGTGATTTCCTTGTGTGACCTATATCATCTAAAGTCATCATGGGTAACAGTCGTGACCGATGTCATGTACACTTTTTCTGTTATTGTCGTCGGTTAGATCCTTAGTTGGCACGATTCAGCTGTAAATCGTCTGTCTGTTATGGTATTGTAGTTACCATGACACCCGATCTGTTAGACGTCTGCTGAAAATGCGCCTCAAAAGAATCGTGACCAGCAGTTGACAACTAACAAAGGCCATTGCTTACTACATGTAACATTCGCCGTGACTTTATTTCTTCATTGCCGACGTCTGTTAAAGTCGGGATGATCGACTTAATTCTACGGAGTGTTACCCCAGATGGCTTGGTCTCTTTCTCCACGTGAGCCACCTACTGCGTGAGTCGTACAAAGCATGAGACTCGTAGCTCCAGTGACGATACCCATGTTCTTCCTAGAAAATACACGGGGGAACTAAACGACGTGTTCGTGAAAAGGTTTAACCATTTCAACTGCTTGACCCTTTCAAGGGTACCAAGACTAAAACGGAACACGTAACAAAAGATAATAATTACCAGTCTGTTTGCCCATCGTCCTGCACCCCACCTTTCTGTCAATAGTTCATACTAAAAATCGTGCCCAACTTTAAAAATCGTTTTTTTCTTTCAAAGTCAGTAAACTGTTGAAATTTGACATGCAACATTTTAATATTAATTTCCTTGTAGGAAAATATTTATAATGTAAAGAAACATTCAGTGTTTGTATTGCTTTATTTGCGGTACAAAAAACAGACACCGATTGAAAGCATTCAGTATATGCGTTTACAGTTCTTTTCACATACTTTTCAAAAAATAAATTGCACATGTTTTATAAGTAATCAGTGCCCTCCAAAAATACGTTGGTTCACTGTCATATGGTCAATCTCCTGAAGCAGATAAACAGGTTATTTCATTGTATAAGGAGTTGGTTATCAAGATAATTACCACTCATCGCTTCACATATGAAATGATTTCCAAAACAACCTCGAAGTTGAAAGTAAACGATTTGTGACATTTACTGAATACTATATCCTTTAGGGGTACATACATTGTTCGTTCAAAAAGAGAAAAGAAATATGCCAATTTAAGGAAACAGTAGCATCTGTGCAATTGTAAATTATAAAATCGTGAGAAAATGGGAAATGCGCTAAAATCTTGTCGATTAAAGCATGACTTTTTCAAATATTTGTTACAGTACGAGGGCACAATTTTTAGAAGGGACTAAATTATCAAAATTGCCAATTGATCTTTCATAACGGCCACGTGAAAGCCATTCGTTGAAAAGACTTGGTCGACACGTTCGGTTTTAATTGTGCACGTATTTTCCTTGCCCCCGTTTGTACATTGTAGTCACAGTTGTATTGTATTTGGTACATATACTTACCTATCAGTATGTTTCACTAACTCAGCAAATCAATGTCTATTTGTTTTCACCTAACATACCTACCTGCAAACTCTCCAGTTTATCAACATGTCTAATTGGCTGTATCTGCTATCGTGGTTTAGTCATTAGCAAAGAGTAATTCATTCATGTAACTAAAATATTTTTTTTTATTTCATTCTTTCTGGCCGGCATCCTTGCATACACTGTCGACTGAAGCGAATAACTGCACACCCTTCTTACTGCAGATGCCACTGTGGATGCATATCAATACAATATATATATACACACACACCTTCAGTATATATAATAAAAAAACCGGTGATGCATTGATATGCACTCATAGAAAGAAACATAAAGATACAGACACTAGACAACAAAGAAAACGAAGTTATAATTACCGCACCAGAAATCAAACCTGACACCTCCGAATGGTGTGTGCATCTGGTTATGAAAGGAAATTTACTAAAAACATGACCAAGAGTGTGTATATATATAATGTATACCTTTACTATCTTCAGTTCATATAACAGCAAATAGCTATTCCAACACTAGGCTATAAATCACGTATCTAAATTTCGTATTGACTGTCAAGAGTATTCCATACCCCCTCCCCCCCCCCCTCCTTTCCCCCTCCCCAAATAGTCTGAGTCTTTGAAACGCACAAGACAATAACAGAGTAACAACGGAATGTTTAAATGCCAATCAGTGTCCGACCGGTAGGAAACCACAGCTTGAGTCATGATTTCAAAAACAACACCACCTCATTGACGAGTGTCTGTCTGAACATAATTAATTTTAATTATTCAGCTCACGTGATTGTATCTTTGAATAGTATCAGTCTAGATCTAGGACAGCCTGGCATGTCTTTGTTTCTGCCAGTCCTTTCAGTTGTTTATTGTTTGCTCTGGTGGTGGATTATTGCCAGCATAAAGAGAATAAATTGGCATTGTTCTTTTGATATGATAACAGAACTGTGGCTCAGGGAAGACACTGTGACACTGGACGTGTTTGCGGGCGGTTGATGAAGAGGTAGACATGTACAAAAATTTGTTTGGAATGACAAAGTGGAAAAATTAATTACCAACAGCTAATCAAGAAACGGGCGACGTCCGTGGCTTAGGTGTGGCGATTCCGACTCGTAATTCCAGCTTACCGCGATCAAAACCCACTAATGGCGGCGTGGGTTTTTATCATGGTACGCAGGGCGTCGCAGGTCGCACCAGCCTAAAGTGGGTACCAGGATGGCTGTCCTGGGGAAGTATAGACGTCCGGCATAACGCTGACCACATTACCCACCTAGTGCCGATTGGTCTGTAAAAATATGGGATGCTCTTTCCATATGCCCGATGCACCTAAGGCGTAAAAAGGGATCTTTAGTTTTAATTGAGAAATGAAACCAGGTGGTCATAGGAGAATCTCGACACTTGAGCCACATGAAACTGCACACGATGATCTTCTTAGCGCACACCCGCTGTAAACTCCAGCGGAAAGCTTTGTTTTCCCCTCATAAACTGAGTTATGCGTACCCGTCCATTTTACGGATATTGCCTACTTGTAGGTAGACAGCTGGTTCTTCTCTGCCCAGGCAGATGAACTTTGGCTACCGAGGAAAAAAATCTCTCATTAGTTGCCTTTTACGACATGCTTGTTAGGAAATAAGCGGAGCAATTCCCATTCACAATTTGGCCCCGGAACCCACACAAGAAAATAGATGATACTGATCATGATAGTTTATTAGTCTAATTGTTGTCCATTGGAAGTTTCCTCGGATAGAAGGACAGCGAGTAATTTAAACCGATAAACTGTGCCTCATTTAGAAACAAAGGAAATGTGAAAATATACTGGACACTAGAGACTAGAGAAACACAAAGAGGTAAGCAATTTGAACACAAAAAAGACGACTAGAGCTTTTACATTGTGATGCTCCAAGACTTCCACCGGTCTCATTGATAACGTCCTACAACCTTCGTGTCCAACAATAGACCTCAAACAATTATCAGGTCTCACTGATAACGTCTTGCAACCTTCGAGTCCAACAATAGACAGCAAACAATCATCAGGTCTCACTAAAAGCGTCTTATAACCTTCAAGTCCAACAATAGACCTCAAACAATTATCAGGTCTCACTGATAACGTCCTGCCACCTTCGAGTCCAACAATAGACAGCAAACAATCATCAGGTCTCACTAATAACGTCTTACAACCTTCACGTCCAACAATAGACCTCAAACAATTATCAGGTCTCACTGATAACGCCCTGCCACCTTCGAGTCCAACAATAGACAGCAAACAATCATCAGGTCTCACTGATAACATCCTGCAACCTTTAAGTCCAACAATACACCTCAAACAATTATCAGGTCTAACTGATAACGTCCTGCAACCTTCGAGTCCAACAATAAATAGCACACAATCATCAGGTCTCACTGATAACGTCCTGCAACCTTCGAGTCCAACAATAGACCTCATGCAATCATCAGGTCTCACTGATAACGTCCTGCAACCTTTAAGTCCAACAATAGAGCTCAAACAATTATCAGGTCCCATTGATAACGTCCTGCAACCTTCAAGTCTAACAATAGAGGTCAAACAATCACTAAATCCTACTAAGCACGCCAGACAATAATCGAGTCCCACTGACGAGGCGAAAACTCATGAAGTCCTATAGGTAACGTTAGACAACCTTCAGTACCACTGATGATGTCAGGCAATCACGGTCTCAATAATGACGTCAGCCAATCATCAACTTGTGATGACGCCAGACAGTTAATTAAGTTCGAATCATTGAGTTAGTCGTTACGTCACAAGTATTACGTGACTCACAAAGTTCAGTGGGTAACGAATTCCAAAGTTCACAACCCCAACACTGAATCAGCCTTTGACCTCATCACTTAAATGGTCATGATGAATAAACATAATTTTGAATTCATTGATTCAGCGACTGCGTCTTTTGGTTGCACGTATTTAGTTTCATGTGATTACTTCGGATGATGATTGGATGTTTGCATGTACCCAACCGTGTTCTGTGAAGTGTGACGCCCTGCCTGTGTCCTCGACCTGATGCTTATCTTATGTCATACGTTTATGCTTAATTACTGCATCGTCATCTCCCGTCTTAGGGGTTATGTTATTTCATCACAATCCATGACAACGGATACTGGGCATTCGCATGTATGCTCTGTCCTCTGCTGCAGCAGCCATCACAGGACGAGTCCTTTCACTGACATCAAATTCATCTGCCTTCACCCTCACTGAAATCAAAAACATCTGCCTTTATCCTCACTGACATCAAAAACATCTGCCTTCACTCTTACTAAAATCAAAAACATCTGTCTTCATCCTCACTGACATCAAAAACATCTGCCTTCAACCGCACTGACATCAAAAACATCTGCCTTCAACCGCACTGACATCAAAAACATCTGCCTTCATCCTTACTGACATCAAATTCATCTGCCTTCATCTTTGCTGATATTAAATCCATTCGCCTTCATCACCGCAGACATCGGTCTTCACGTATCCGTTCTGTGACTTTCATTTGTTCATTCCCTGCCCTGTTGTACCATTATATGTCACATAAAGCTCGCAGTTGATTCCTCTATTACGTTGTAACCTAAGCAATCTGCTCAGTATCATAGATGTCCAGTACCTTCGGCCTCTCTCGGTATTCGTTTTATGGTTTAATTTGGTCGTCCGCGCCTCCACTTCTTAATAGCCATTATTTCCTATTTTACTGCCTGTTTGACTTTGGCTCTGAGTTACCGTGTGAACAGAAACCGGATGTCCCGGCATAGCTTAAATTTCATTTGTTTCCACACAAGTTTTTGAATCGTGAATACAATCTGAATATTGGTATAGGAGTTAACAATGTTTTCCTATAAACTTGTCACTTCAGTTCACCTGTTTCAATGACAATTTCTGTGAAACTTTAAACTGAATTTAATGTTCGCTGTCTGTTCAATGCTGCATATGTAACCACGTACCTCTCACTAGCTTGACAAAATTGCTAAATTCGCTGTGTTGCAATTTTGCTAGATTATGGATAAAAGTTGCCTGTTATGATAACAGGCCTCGCTTCATGGGTGACATTTGTGTCTTGGACATAGTAAAAGTCCTATTATGTAATATTTTAGGACCGTGTAGTTGAAGGAGCATTGATTAATAAATCTTAAATGAGGAACAAGAAGAACAAGAGAAGGATGATTATGGTGATCTCGATAAAGTAGCAGGGAGTATGAGAATGGGGAGTACAAAATAGTTTGTTAATGAAAGAAAAAACATTACAAACGAAAACAAGAAAAGCTGAAGGAGGAGAAAGCGAAAGCAGAAAACGGAAAAAGATTATAGCAGTTTTCAACAGCAATAACAGCCAGCTCTGTGTTCAGTCTTGCTCAGCCTTGCACATCAAAGTCCTTAGCTTAAACTCCACCCAAGCATCTCCAACCAAGCATCCTTCTATTGCCCACGTAAACACCTGTACAAATCGATACGTACCGTTTACCTGTACGCTGTCTTGTGCACGTGAAGACCCTACCTGTACCTGCCTTTCAGTGCAGATATCTGCTGCTTGGTTAGCTTTCAAAGAAGCACTGTCACTGGACACTTGGATAACTCTGTTTACTGTCATTCCACACACCGGTAACTCCATTAATTGTCATTCCTCACACGAATTAACCCTATAATTCATCTCGCTTTCCTCTATTCATGTCGCAAGCATCTTTTCAATAGACCAGACCAGCTTTGACGGGCATACATGATATATTATGTGAGTGTGTGAGCCATGTTTGTATGATATGTGTGCGTGTGTTTTCCGAAACAGCCTTGCTATCACTGGTACCTATAGACTCAATGCATATAATGCTGCTGAGGTGTGACGTGCTTGGTGGTCGTTATGTAGCCCCCGCCGAGATAAAAAGAGGTTAAGTGGTTTCGCGACTTTTAGTGACCTTTGGTGCCTATTTATTGCAGGCAGTTAAGCGAACCTCAACGACCATGTACAGTTTGGAGACACGTATCTTATCACAGAAAGGATGTGAATTATGAAGACTTCTTGCATAGCCCAATTTTTTTAGAACGAACGAACGGACTTTATTTTGAAAGGGGTTAAGAATTAAGCAAGCAGATCCGTCTAAAATATTGCCCCTTTTATCACGCATACATCAGGTGATGGTAAATATTATCAACAGCAGGACCACTGCACCCCAGCAAGCAGGTCATAAACGGCGACTAACTGGGCTTGTTTTACCTTCGAAGCCGGCACGCATTTGCATTAGAGGTGAGAAGCGAATAGCCAGATTTTACAGCCGGTGAACGTCAAGGGGGAGGAGGAGGAGGAAGAGGAGGAGAAGAAGAAGAAGAAGAAGAAGAAGAAGTAGAAGAAGAAGAAGAAGAAGAAGAAGAAGAAGAAGAAAAAGAAGAAGAAGAAGAAGAAGAAGAAGAAGAAGAAGAAGAAGAAGAAGAAGAAGAAGAAGAAGAAGAAGAAGAAGAAGAAGAAGAAGAAGAAGAAGAAGAAGAAGAAGAAGAAGAAGAAGAAGAAGAAGAAGAAGAAGAAGAAGAAGAAGAAGAAGAAGGAAAAAAAACGTCGAATCTCAATATTTGACAAATGTTATATGCATATATTTTCTTTCACTCTTTTCGAGAACCTAATAGCGCTTTCACACTTTAGGATAAACTCAGTCTCTCTCTAGCTATCCCCTCTCGTGCTCTTTCATATCCAAGTAGACACTAACTCATCTTCGTTATGGTCGGCCCCTGTCCCTCCTTCCTGGCACCAAGCTTTGTGCTGTAACCCCCCCCCCCCCCCCCCCAACCCAACTACTAATCCGCCGTGACACTTGATATGACCAACATATTTCAACATCCGAAACAAGATGTTGTTTATCAGCCAGTATGCCTTGATATTCAGATTTTTAGAATGTCAGTATTTCTTGTCTTTTTTTATCTTTAGTATTCTGATCTCTGTTTAGCATTTCAGCTAAAAAGAAAAAAAAAAACCACTTTCTTCTAAAAACACTAGGAGAGACAGTCAACTAGTCTGAAGCGATAAGAACAGGATATAGATATGGATATACGCCTTGGTCTACGCAGTCTAAAATGGGTAACAGATAAAGCCATGAATTCGTGGGGCTAATGCGATGTTGAACACATTACTGATCGACTATCGATTGGTCTATAAACGTATAGGTCTAACAATACGGCTTGAGCAACAAGGTTCTGTGCCATCTGTCAGATTATTAGTTGGAGTGCCATCTTCACGGTCCTTAAGACTGACAATATAGGCTTTTGAGCTGAAATGCTATAGAAAGATTCCCGGAATATCTTGGACAAAGAACTGGAGAAATACTGACATCTTTTAAATTCTGAACATCAAGAAAGACTTGCTAATAAACCTCAGAAGCTGAAATAAACAGCATCCTGTCTCAGAAGCTAAAATATTTTGGCCATATAAAATTGCCAGGACGGATTGGAAAAAATTTTAGCAGAAGGCATGGTACCCGGAAGGAGAGGCAGGGCCGACCAACACCAAGATGGGCAAAGCATATCAGTGACTCCTTGATTATAAAAGTGCATTAGGCGGGAGAGCTGGCGAGAGACTGAGTTTCTATCAGGCAGACCGTGATGAGAGCGATGTTCTGCAAAAGACCTGCTACATGATGATGACCATCTTTACCGCACACGAGTCACCCCGTAATTGAATTGCCCCGTTCCTGTGTCCGTACATACCCCACACAATGCTCGTTACTGTCCCACAGGAAAAGTAAAACAGACAGCAGTCCCGCAAAATCCAACAGTTTAAAAATCGCATCAAATACTAGAGGTGTTAACACCAACAGTCTGTCACTAGAAATGCTATTCATAGCTGATGGAAACAGCAGTCACAGCAAACCAGCGCGTAAACACGCATTACTGCATAAGGCGTACTCCCAGTTCTGTAGCGACACCCACTTGTCATTTTCTGAACATGCAGTTTACAAAACACATCTCCAGTAACACAGACAGTAAGCATTCCTTGTAAAATCCACAACTCACAGTGTCGCACCATGCATTCAACCCAGGAGCTGGTCGACGGAACCAATATCAACCTCTCTCATTTCCCCCCTTGTTTCCTGCTGGGAAGAGGAGGAGGAGGGACCCCAAAATGCTACTGGGTTAACGCAGACACAGATCCACCAAATTGACAGCAGGCACTGTCTCTGTTGCCGACATGGATAGCTTGTTATTGTTCAATTATTGCGGTGTTTTGTCGTGGACGTTTCAACTAAGTGTCGCTGGATCAGCCGTTACGTGTGAAAGTGGTGAATTCATTGTAAAATTGTGCTTTCCTTTGTTCTGTTCAGAGCCAGTTCTAGCATCGTCCCTATTCGTTTCCTCAAGGCTGGGCAGGTTCCAAAAGGTAAGGTCAACCAAAACGCATTCGCTCCATCTGTGCTAGACTCTGCGAGGGACTGGTTACTGGCGGTTGATCTGCCGGGCCATGAAAGGTACCCCGAGTTGATCCGTAAGACCGGCCTGCTACCGGACATAGTTCTCCACTCTGCGCAAAAACGGCAGCTCATCCTGATTGAGTTGACCGTCCCGTTTGAGTCGCGTATGGAGGAGAATCACTTGTATAAGCTCGAGAAAAACAGTGATTTAGCAGCCGGTCTGAGGAGAAACGAGGCGTACACAGTACGGGTCTTTGCCGTCGAAGTGGGAGCGAGAGGCCTCGTTTCCACTTCGCTCTACAACGTGGTTAGGAATCGTGGGCCGAAACGTGTGTCGAAAGAGGATAATTTCTACTGATGACTGTAGATCCCTGCTGTACTTGCTCCCTGTGAGTTTATTCTTATTGTACGTGGCTAGCCCACAAGACTACCAGGAAAGACTGGTGACTATCGGGAAAGACCTTTTGACACCTATGGAAAGACTGGCCCCCCGGTATCGCCGGGGGGATAAACTGACATCTGGAGACAGATGTCGACTGTGGACCGGGTTGATCACCCCTAACACAGTATAATACCTCCGATTTCGTACGACCACAATGAAATATGCCCCCAGGGCCCTCCGAAAGGGGGGGGAGAATGAAGGGCCCAATCTGATTGATACCCTCGTTGACGACTTTGCTAGCCCCCGGACTGAGACACTCGCCCAACGTCCGGGCTGGCTCTGTACATGTGGGAAAAGCTTCACGGGGTTGCATGGTCTGAGAACGCATGCCGGAAGAATGAAATGCGAGGGTGCTCCACGCAGTTAACGCCGTCGCAAAACTACCACTCCTGTGGTAGTTTCTGAGTCGTCAGGGTACGACGGGCAGGGTGAACCCCACTCGCCCGGAGAGGCCCATGACGTCGACTGCGGAGGAGCACCTTTGATGATTTCTGAAGAAGTGCGTTCCAAGATCAGGTTTCCACCTGCGAGCGAGAAGGTGGTGTGGTGTAAGTTGGAGGTTACATTATGTGAGATACTTAAACAAACTCTAAACAAGAAGCCGCTAGGCGACAAGCTTACTAAATTTGGTGATGTAATATACGAACACTGCTCCCGCGAGTTCGGGACAGTAGTAAAGGCACAGCCGGGTGCCAAGCAGAATATTAGCAGAAGGCAGAGGGACATTCTGAAGTGTCGGGCAGACAAGAATGCCCTCAGAAAACGGTTCAAAGCCGCTACAGGCAGCGAACGGGAGGGGCTGTATGAAGTGTGGGTGCACTTAAAGAACAAACACAGTGCCCTCTGTCGCGCCGAGCGTTTCTGTAACAACAGACGGAGAACCAAAAGGGAGCGAGAGAAATTCTTTAGGGACCCGTATCAGTTCGCCCGAGGTCTATTCGAGCAACCGAAGTCTGGGACTCTGGTTGTCAGTCAGGAAGAACTAGAGCTACATCTACGCAAGATGTACTCGGATAAAAAGAGGAGAGAGCCTCTCGATGACAATCCAGAGATCCTTAGCGGACTCAAACAGCCTTCGGTGCCGAAGGTACCATTTAAAATGGTACCTCCCCCCTTTGGTCTGAGGTTGAGGACGTTGTGAAAAAAGCCAGCGGCAAGTCTGCCCCAGGTCCGAACGGTGTTCCGTACGTTCTTTACAAGCGTTGCCCGAAAATCCTAAAAATGCTTCACGTCTTGTTGAGACAAGCGTGGATCCGCAATCACATATGTCCAGAGTGGTCAAAGGCAAATGGGGTCTACATTCCCAAAGAGCAGGACTCGAAGAGTCTTTCCCAATTCAGGCCCATCTCGCTGTTGAATGTTGAGGGTAAGATATTCTTCTCAGTCATGGCTCGCCGGCTCACACAGTATCTGATGACTAACAAGTACATAGATACCAGTGTTCAGAAGGGTGGTATTCCAGGCGTTCCTGGGTGCCTTGAACACGCGACCATGATCTGGGAGGCTATCCAGAGAGCCAAGCATGAGAGAACCGATTTGCACGTTATATGGTTGGACTTAGCCAACGCCTACGGGGCAGTCCCCCATAGGCTACTGTGGCGAGCCCTTCGCATGTTTCACGTACCGACACAGATCAGTCAAATGGTCGAGCAATATTTCTCCAAGTTGGCTTTGCGCTTCTCTACCTCGACGTTTACCACGAGGTGGACTGAGTTGCAGATTGGGATAGCTATGGGGTGTACGATCTCACCTATACTGTTTGTCATGGCAATGCAGATCGTGTTAGACGGGGCGGCCGGCTACGGACTGGGCCTTCAAATAGGGGATCACTGGTTGCCGCCACTGCGCGCATTTATGGATGACACGACTATTATAACGGGCAGCGAGGAGTCTGCCCGCACGATCCTGAATAGATTGGACGCGGTGGTCCAATGGAGCGGTATGCAGTTTAAACCGCAGAAGTCGAGGAGTCTGTCAATCCATAAGGGCAAGGTTTCGGCAATCAGTTTTACGGTGGCAAGGAACAAGATCCCTACGGTTCTGGAGGAACCGGTGAAGAGTCTCGGTCGCGTTTACGATTCAAAGTTATCTGACAGAGCGGAAGTCCGGCGAATACATGAGTCACTGGCTACAGGCCTGCTCGCGATCGAGCGATGCAGGCTGGTCGGGAAATTCAAGGTATGGTGTCTCCAATTCATGTTGATTCCAAAGCTCCTATGGCCACTGCTAGTCTACGAGGTGACGATGACTGCAGTTGAAGCCATGGAGAAAAAAATCAACACAGCCTTAAGAAAGTGGATTGGAGCACCGCCTTGTCTGACCGACGTGGCTCTGTATTGCAAACAGGCTAAGCTGGTACTTCCGTTCAAGTCGATAACAGAAGAGTTTAAAGTCGGCAAGGTAAGGCTCGCCATGCTCTTGCGCGAGTCTTCAGACCCAAATGTCACCGCTGTCCAGCCCGCTCTAAAGACTGGAACCAAGTGGAGGGTCCTCGATGCGATTGAATCTGCTCAGAACGCACTAAAATTGAAGGAGGTAATGGGTTACACACAAACCGACCGTCGAGGCCTAGGGCACGGGAAAGTCAATTGGTGGTCAAAGGCCTCAGCCAAAGAGCGCCGAGACATGGTGATACAAACGGTGAGGGACAACGAAAACGAGGTTCGGGTCCAGAAAGCAGCCCAACAGTCGCAGCAGGGCCATTGGGTCAGCCTGGAGAGCGCATTGCCGAGAATACTCACATGGGGTGAGATCTGGCGGATGACCCCGCTGCGACTGAGCTTTATCGTTCGTTCGGCGTACGATGTATTACCGTCCGGTGTTAACATGGTTAAATGGTCTGCGACCAACGATCCGACTTGCCCGTTGTGCAAATCAAAGCAAACTCTTGAGCACGTCCTGTCCGCGTGCAGGAAAGCTCTAGGTCAAGGCCGCTATACCTGGCGCCACAACAAGGTGCTAAAGGAGTTAGCAGCCGTTGTCGACCAGGCTAGAATGAGGGCTAATGCCAGAGCCAGTTCTAGTATCGTCCCCATTCGTTTCCTCAAGGCTGGGCAGGTTCCAAAAGGTAAGGTCAACCAAAACGCATTCGCTATATCGGTGCTAGACTCTGCGAGGGACTGGTTACTGGCGGTTGATCTGCCAGGACATGAACGGTATCCCGAGTTGATCCGTAAAACCGGCCTGCGACCGGACATCGTTCTCCATTCTGCGCAAAAACGGCAACTCATCCTGATTGAGTTGACGGTCCCGTTTGAGTCGCGGATGGAGGAGAATCATTTGTATAAGCTCGAGAAATACAGTGATTTAGCAGCCGGTTTGAGGAGAAACGAGGCTTACACAGTACGGGTATTTGCCGTCGAAGTGGGAGCGAGAGGCCTCGTTTCCACTTCGCTCTACAATGTGGTAAAAGAACTAGGATTGCGCGGTAATGAACGGAAACGAACACTCAAAAAACTGGGAGAGGCAGCCGAAAGGGCCTCTAGCTGGCTGTGGACGCAGCGCAACAACGTAGGGGATGGGCCTCGGTGAGCTGGTCCGGGTGTCTAGCGGAAAGGAGTTTCTCATCCCTTTGAAAGTCCATCGTGTACGAATTGTCTGACAGTGTCCCTCTGCCAACTGCTAATAAAAGTCCAACATGTGTCCGGTAAACCAAAGTAAGCTTGTCGCTCGGTCGTCCAGGCATGCGGACTGTTCTAATTACGCTGCCGTGGCGGCTTCTTTTCTCACAGTACCTCCTTCGAAACCACTAAGTCGTCTTGTCTCTGGCCGAAATAATAACACCATCCGGTAATTCTGTGCAGCGGGGAAGCAGCCCTGAGCTTCATGAACTCAGGTGGGCCCACCTCCGAATACGTTTAGGAATCGTGGGCCGAAACGTGTGTCGAAGGAGGATAATTTCTACTGATGACTGTAGATCCCCGCTGTACTTGCTCCCTGTGAGTTTATTCTTATTGTGGTTAAAGAACTAGGATTGCGCGGTAATGAACGGAAACGTACACTTAAAAAACTGGGAGAGGTAGCCGAAAGGGCCTCTAGCTGGCTTTGGACGCAACGCAACAACGTAGGGGACGGGCCTCTGTGAGCTGGTCCGGGTGTCTAGTGGAAAAGGGTTTCTCAACCCTTGAAAGTCCATCGTGTCCGAATTGTCTGCCAGTGTTCCTCTGCCACCTGCCAACAAAAGTCCAACATGTGTCCGGTAAATCAAACGTAAGCTTGTCGCTCGGTCGTCCAGCCACGCTGACTGCTTTAATTAGGCTGCCGCGGCGTCTTCTTATCTCACAGTACCTTCTGCGAAACCACCAAGTCGTCTTGTCTCTGGCCGAAAGAAAAACACCATCCGGTAATCTCGTGCAGCAGCGAACCAGCCCTGAGCTTCATGAACTCAGGTGGGCATACCTCCGAATGCGTCTAGGAATCGTGGGCCGAAACGCGTGTCGACGAGTATAATTTCTACTGACGACTGGTAGATCCCTGCTGTACTTGTTCCCTGTGAGTTTATTCCTATTGTTCTTCTTTCATTGGCTTGAAATAGATTTTATTTATCTCCAGTGTAGTCTCTATTATGAACTTAACTGTCTTTTGTAATTCACTCAGCGACCAGTACAGTTGTTCCCTTGTAACATACCTTGAAACCAGTTAATCTTATTTCTTCATCAGGGAGTTGTTTTTTATTTCTCAGTGGCTAATCAGTTCCGAACGCGCTTCGTAATACCGAAGTGCCTGATTTGATCCAAGCTGCAGACGAAATGGCAGCAGAACAGCTTTCGTTGTTTTCGACGGTTCTACTGTTAGCAATGTAGTAGCAATGGCAAACGAATTAACGTAAAATTTGCACACACAAAAAATAACAAAAAACACACTCACAAACGCCAAAAATGCTGATTTGGTTCTATAAAGTTCTGTAAAAGATACGCAACTAACTTGAAGCGATTATGTCCGCTGCGTATATCAATCGACTGTGAATGGGTAGTCGTTTTTATTTTTTAAACACTAGCACAGTTTCAATATAGACGATCGCCGCGGAGCCGGAGATGTTTAAAAAAGATTCGTTGCTCCCAGCCTTGAGTGGGTACTGGGTGCAGTCCCGGAAAGTAAAGGCGGCCGGTGTGATGCTGGCCACATTACCCATCTTTTCCCGAATGGGCTATAAAAACATAGGTGTAGCCATGAAAGCCCTATACGCCTGAAGGCGTGGGAAAGGGTGTCGTGAGGTGAGCAGCCACCCTACACAATGGACGAGTTGCGACATTGATTTCCCCCGCGGACAGTCACATTTCAAACTTAAACCCGTCCGGAAAGGTATATAGTCCCTTATATTGATCTATACCTTTATCTGGTAAAATATTAATTTCTAGACCCTCTAGTTGCTTTGATAAATCTTCATTCAGTGTAATCAATTTGGTGTGGCATTTGCTGTGTATTTACGATAAACGGTGTCCAAGGGCTATGTGATGTATTTATGAAAAACGGTTTGATATGCATCTCTTGTCCGCTTGTTGTATTTATTATATATTTTTGTTGTATCTATGTAGTATTGTTTAATTTGTATGTGCTTATGAAGGCTCAATAGCCGCAACGTTCACGTTTTGTTTGTATTTGTTTTATTGTGAAGCTTGGTAATATACTTTTCGTTCGGTTTTATTACTTTTCTTGCATTTATGATAAACCGTGGATATCGGCAAACGGCCTGGAATAAACGGTGTCATAAGTCTCTTCTCTGTATGCTGTAGTTCTGGTAAAGGTTTTAATAAATTCCTTCTCTATATGTTTGTGGTTGGCCATGTAATTACCCTGCAGCGTAGCACTATGAACCTCTTTTTAACTACAGTGAAAAGACGGGAAAAGCAATGGTACGGACACTTTATGAGATCTAACGGCTTCTATAAAACAGCACTACATGACTTAGTAGAGGGGAAGCCGAGAGGAGGAAGACCAAGACAAACCTGGATATCGAACTTGAATGACTGGACATGCCTTATGCATGCAGCCTAGAAGTTCATTGCATCTGACCGTCAAATGTCGAGGGAGTTTGATCAGACACTTAACAGCGATATCGAGGGAGTTTGATCAGACAATCAACAGCGATATCGAGGGAGTTTGATCAGACAATCAACAGCGATATCGAGGGAGTTTGATCAGACACTTAACAGCGATATCGAGGGAGTTTGATCAGACAATCAACAGCGATGTCGAGGGAGTTTGATCACACAATCAACAGCGATATCGAGGGAGTTTGATCAGACAATCAACAGCGATATCGAGGGAGTTTGATCAGACAATCAACAGCGATATCGAGGGAGTTTGATCAGACAATCAACAGCGATATCGAGGGAGTTTGATCAGACAATCAACAGCGATATCGAGGGAGTTTGATCAGACAATCAACAGCGATATCGAGGGAGTTTGATCAGACAATCAACAGCGATGTCGAGGGAGTTTGATCAGACAATCAACAGCGATATCGAGGGAGTTTGATCAGACAATCAACAGCGATATCGAGGGAGTTTGATCAGACAATCAACAGCAATATCGAGGGAGTTTGATCAGACACTTAACAGCGATGTCGAGGGAGTTCGATCAGACAATCAACAGCGATATCGAGGGAGTTTGATCAGACAGTCAACAGCGGTGTCGAGGGAGTTTGATCAGACAGTCAACAGCGGTGTCGAGGGAGTTTGATCAGACAGTCAACAGCGATGTCGAGGGAGTTTGATCAGACAGTCAACAGCGATGTCGAGGGAGTTTGATCAGACAGTCAACAGCGGTGTCGAGGGAGTTTGATCAGACAGTCAACAGCGATGTCGAGGGAGTTTGATCAGACAGTCAACAGCGGTGTCGAGGGAGTTTGATCAGACAGTCAACAGCGGTGTCGAGGGAGTTTGATCAGACAGTCAACAGCGATGTCGAGGGAGTTTGATCAGACACTTAACAGCGATGTCGAGGGAGTTTGATCAGACAATCAACAGCGATGTCGAGGGAGTTGATCAGCCAGTCAGCAGCGACTGGTGACCCAAAGAGACGCATTGTTACGGAACCTTCATTATGTCATGTGTTAATGATATTCATTCGTATACTGTGACTAAGAAGCTTTATGACATCACAACGTCTAGTTTAAGATTGGAGGTGGAGGCAGTCACAGCTGCCTTCTGCTAGCCTGAAAATCAGCTGTACACGCATGTCGTTATTTTAACTGACTCAGAGCATGTTGAGAAAGTTGGAGACAGTTATGCTACGTGCAGAGTGGCAAGCATCACTACTGAGGTCACAGGTAGTTAGCATCCCTTAATTTTTTTTCTCCAGGTTGCGACCGTCTGTTGGGAAATGGGCGGTCGGATAGACTCGGTGGTGAATTGATGTTTGACAAGCTAGATGTTGTGATCAGGCCGACGCTTAGCCCACAAGAGTAAAGTGAGACGGTTATACAACCAGTTGCGGCGTCCGTGGCTAGAGCGTTGCGAGTCCGACTCGTAATTTCAACGTACTGGAGTCGAAACCCACTGCTGGCTGCGTGGAGTTTTATCATGCTATGGGGCGTCGCAGGTCGACCCAGTTTAAAATGGGTACCAGGATGGCTGTCCTGGTAAAGAAAAGATGGCCGGCAATATGCTGACCACATTACCCACCTAGTGCAGATAGGTCCTTAAAAACATGCCCGATGCGCCTAAGGTGTCAAAATGGATCTTCACTTGTACTTTTATGCAACTTGTTACTAGTGACATCAGAATTGGAATTTTAAGCTTGCTGCTGAAGATGGTGATGGAGCTCTTATTGCAGTGTTCGAAGTGCTATGTCGATTATAAATTCAAAAATCAACACTGACTAAGAAGGGGGAAAAAAAGACAGTCGGGAAAGGGTGGAGAGGCAAAATACACATAATAAAAAATCAAGCTTATTGGCCTCAGCCTTTATCGACAAAAACCACACGAACATTAACAAGGGACAGAGTATTCTGGTCACCATTCTCCACACAGTGTGTCCCGCTAATAGTTATAAAGCATAGGATGAGAAAAAGAATCAAATACAAAAAAATAAATGAGAATAATGACAACAGTCGAAGTGCATTAATTTCTTGGTACTAGCCTGACTACAGTTCCCCAGTGTTTTTACTACTCTTTGTATGTATGAAGAACGGTTTAATAGATTACGAATGGAAAAAGTGTGTATGTGATAATCCGTCTAATATATTCTTTGGGTTTGACAAATCTATGTTGTGTTTTCTTTATGGTTTATGAAAGGTTTGATAAATCTATGTTGTGTATTCTGTATGGTTTATGAATGGTTTGATAAATCTATGTTGTGTATTCTGTATGGTTTATGTAAGGTTTGAAAAAAAAATTCTCTGCCTGTTGTGTTTAAGGAAAATAATAGTTTTTTCTTTCACTCCTCCCCCCCCCCCCTAATTATATGTTTGTGATAAAAGGGTCGATCAATTCTCTTTGTCATGTGTTTGTGATAAACAGTTGCTAAATCCCTTCTCTACATTAAGTATTTACAAAAAACAGTTTGATAAAAAGGTTTTTCTGTGTAATGTTTTTATGAAAAACCGCTTGCTGAGTCCATTTTCTTTGAGATGTAAATATTATAATCATCATCATCATGTCGTAAGTCCTTTGCAGAATTTTACTTTCGTTACAGTCTGACTGAAAGAAACTCGATCTCTCGACAGTTCAGCCACCTTGCGTACTTACTATATTCAAGAAGTCACTTATATCTTGTGCCCATCTTCTTGTTGGTCGGCCCCTGCCCCTCCTTCCTTGTTCCATTCCTTCCTCTGTTATTATTTTTTCCCCATCCGCAATGTCGTTTGATATGACCTGAATATTTCAGCTTTCCAGACAAGATGCTGTTTATTAGCCAATCCTCGTGGCGCGGTGATTTATGTCACAGGCGTGAGGGAAAGTTAAGTCCAACATGATGTGTATAAGGAGATACTTCCTACGTCACTCGGGCGCCAGTCCTTCACTGTTCTGGTTGTACGGAACCTCACGCAAGACCCCTGCAGCACGTCCTCGTCGTGCGCCACGGATAATGTCTCAAATGAGCATTAACAGAGCTGTCAGGGGATCTCGGAGTTTGGCGGCCCCTAGAGGTGATGTGTCCTTGTGACTCTCATCAGCCCGCCCCCAAACGCATGGGTGAAAAAGGTTATCAAAACTCATTAGGAACATGAGTAAAGTGCATGCCAAACGTACTAGTAAAATTACAACCCTTGGTTAAAAGTTTGGGGAGTGAAGAGAACATTGTTCTGCTGAGACTCAACCCTTGACCTAGAGATTTACCCGCATCACAGACGAGTAACATCTCCTGTGGGTGGCGTCTCGCAGCAAAATTCTACCCATGTACATCCTCTGTTAACCCTCAGTGTCGTCGTTACCGCGCTGAGGTACACCAAGACAGCAACCATCCATAGGCTGGCCACCCACGTGCATCCTCTGTTAACCCCTAATGTCGTCGTCACCGCGCTGAGGTACACCAAGACAGCAACCATCCATAGGCTGGACAAGCCTAAATGTCCAACAAAACTAGAACCTACGAGACACGAGCAAGCAAACAATCTGACCATCACAAATCGTATTGAACGGAAAAAGTCCACATGTCCACACCCAAAGACCCCACTCGCCCGAGTGTTGGGACCAAACAGATAACGATATGCCTGACGCGGGATGTTAAATTTTGTCGGGCTAACGGCTCGTCAAAGATACCTAACGGGCGAAGAAAAAGAATGTACCTATTTGGGTGGTCACAAAAGTCCAGAATTCGCGGACTGCTCCCCGTTGACTTCCAAAGGGCGCAGCCCTTGTCGAGTGGGATGCCTAATACGGTTGTGAGGTTAAGCAGGCATGTGCAGGACGTGACGATTCCTTGGGTGAGCCCAGAACCAGAGTGCCATGTGCCGGCTCTGCATACATGGAAGCCTCCTTGGATGGCGGGGAATGCACATGATCTGCCCCTGCCTTCCCTTGGGGGCCAACCGTTCCTCAGGGGGCTGTCCCAAAGGGGTACTCCGGGGGCAACACCCGCGGAGGAGACAAAGTGGACACCATACAAATCAGGCAACGTCTCGACCCACACAAAACAATGGCCACAGTCATCCTAGAAATAGGCCTGACGTCTTCCTTCGAAGTTAGAGTACAGCTGCCCATGAGGCAGGGAACAACAAAACGGTTGTACACGCAAAACTCAGGTCCAGGTAAAAGACAAAAGTCCAAGCGGACGATTAACCGGGACCTTCCGCCGGAATTTACAGCCGGTGAACGAAGAAAAATAAGAAAGAAGAAGAAGAAGCCAATCCTCCTTGATCCTCTTCAAATCTGTGAAAATGTAAGTATTATTCTCTTCTTTGCCCACGGTGGCGTCGGTGGCTAAGGCGTTGCGAGTCTTGACTCGTAATCCAACGTACCGCGATCGAAACCCACTGCGTGCTGCGTGGATTTTTATCGTGGTATAAGATGTCGCAGGTCGACCCAGTATCAAATGGGTACCAGAATAGGCTGTCCTTGGAAAGTAAAGACGGCTGGCGTAATGCTGACCACATTACCCACCTAGTGCCGATTGGTCTGTAAAAATATGGTTGCTCTTCCCAAATGCCCAATGCGCCAAAATGCGTGTAAAGGTATCTTTACTTTACTTACTTTACTTGCCAATGGTATTTTAAACTATTTGAAAATCTCTTCCCTGCGTGTTGTATTTAAGACGAACTTAATTAACAACACCTACGGTATGTCACCTCGCACCAAGACCCAATCAAGGAATAATGGACACTTAATCACAGCGATAAGTAAATCACAATCAGTATTGTAAATTATTGTGAACACACGAATGGGGTAGTCGCATTGGGGTGGCGTAGTACAGTGATATTAATTGCCATTAAATAATTCTTCATCTTCTTCACGTTCACCGACTGTAACTCCAGAGGCGGGGCATGGTTGTTCGTCCACTTCTAGGAAATGGTCTTGTTCCAGGATGAGTGTTGCAGGATTTGGCTTATTTATATGCAGATTGGTGGTTCGTATCCTCTCAGGCAAATGCACCCGGGTTTCGTAATAAGCACCTCTAATTTGTTTACGCATACGACATATTTGCTAAAGATATACAGAATATGAAACCCCCTCCCCCACCCCACCCCTCCTCACCCTACCTAGGCTTCTGAAACCTACACTAAAAGGTAATTTATTCACTTCTCCCCTTCAACTTTTCTTCTACCCCTCCTCCTTTTTCTCTTTCTTCTTCTTCACTTTTTTATTCCTCTTCTTGTTCTTCGTCTTCGTCTTCTTCCTCTTCTTCTTCTTCTTCTTCTTCTTCTTCTTCTTCTTCTTCTTCTTCTTCTTCTTCTTCTTCTTCTTCTTCTTCTTCTTCTTCTTCTTCTTCTTCTTCTTCTTCTTCTTTTTCTTCTTTTTCTTCTTTTTTCTTCTTCTTCTTCTTCTTCTTCTTCTTCTTCTTTCTTCTTCTTCTTCTTCTTCTTCTTCTTCTTCTTCTTCTTCTTCTTCTTCTTCTTCTTCTTCTTCTTCTTCTTCTTCTTCTTCTTCTTCTTCTTCTTCTTCTTCTTCTTCTTCTTCTTCTTCTTCTTCTTCTTCTTCTTCTTCTTCTTCTTCTTCTTTTTCTTCTTCTGCTCCTTTTTTTATCATTTGGTCATTTATCCCTGTCGCGCGCCCACGTGGGTAAATACACTGATATAGTGAGGGTGTGGGTTTGAACCTTAACATCGCCCACCCACGTGAGAAACTGGACTAATATCCAAGCTATGTTGATCCTAGACAGTCCTGGATAGCCAAGAAAACAGCGTGTGGCTCGTTCCATGAAATGAAAGTTGCTGTACTTGTATCCACAGGAGAAGGAGAAGGGATAGATAGATATCAGGATAAACCCACTGTGATATAATCCAGATACACAGTTAACCCCTCCGACTTTTCTCCTCTCCTGGCATTACTTAAAAGCCCCCATCAAGTGATTTAAATATTTGTTAGCTGAAGTAAACTAATATGCACAAAGACACTTAAACCTAAGTACACAATTTACTCAACTATTTTATAAAAACATGTTCCAGATTTATTGAAAAAATCCAACCAAAAATAAAATGAACTTGTTTAGGCTAGTAGAGTTAAGATGATGTTGATAATGAAATTATATATTGGAAAGTAACAACCTTTGGACAGCTCTCGGCTTGAGACCCTGCCTATTCTTTTCCAGTTTGTCGTCCTCACTGCTTTCAAGAAGGTCGTTACACTCAGACTGTCGGCAAAGAATGGATGCCTACTAGTCCCTGCCCAATGTGGGAACTGTGATAAAGAAACAAGCGCATATCTGTAGTATCTGCTCTAGGTGTACACTAAGCGTGTATATTATAATAACATCAAGCATGTTTATTTAAATAAAACATTTCATCTCTCCCTCATGTTCACATTCACTCCTGTCCAATTTGGAATGGCTTATGTCTCACATTCCAGCTGTTACATCTTCTACCTTCCTCTACACATGTCCTGTAATGATAGTCGAGTCTTCTACGTCAGAGGCCATCTCTCATACAGACTCAAAATGACAATCAGTCAGACAGAACAAGTTCTGGAATCCATGCTTGGAACAATGGTCGCGCCCAGAATGCTAACAATAGTTCTGGGGCGAATCAAATAACAAATCTCATGGATTTACTCTCCTGGATCAGTCTCCGCATTAGCCTCTTGGGAGTTAAACACATTTCAGTGTGTTAGCTGTATGTAATACAGATTCACATTAACCACACGTGACAAGATTGCCAAAGTTATCTTCACGCTTGTGATTTCAAAAACATAATAGTTCATTAAATTTCAATGGCAACATCAACATGTAGGTTTTACAACATTGAAACCATTTGCACGAAAAAACATTCATGACACTATAAGTTAGGATATAAAGCAATATTACAGTGCCCTAAGAGAATGGAGAAATGTCCGCCTAGGAGTACTACAAAGTGATGAAGACATACACTTGAGTAAAAAGACAGTTAGATCTCTATCATAAATAAGGGTTTTGAACTAATTTCGTTATTACCTGGAAAATGAAACCACAATGCCAAAAGTTCTGTCTCAAGCTTAGGTTTAAGCCCAACAGATGGCATGCTCTGGACAGAGTCTCATTTACCAGACCTAGATTTCACCCCTTTATAACTTTTTCTAAGCTCCTCCTACATTACCCCTAAAATCATTCTCATTCAAGGATGTCACAGCTCCTGGGTGTATATTCACTGTCAGTCAGTGACTGTACAACAATTGTTTGAATTCCCACGGTCACATTCTCCTGGTCAATCCATCTGACCAGAGCAAATGGGCCAAGTCACACCTCCAGCCTACTTCACCTGTCAAGTTGTTTGCTAACAACTCCACCCGACCATAAAATCAGACTTTGTCAATTCTTGTGCCCACACTTTCGGCTCCCTGTGTCAATATTGACGATCTGACCAGCACTCCAGTTTGGTATCCTCAGGGGGAGATAATGGTAATTAGCCCCAGTTATCTGCTCCTAAAAGTCTGGCTATAAGATAATACTCTGACAACCAACAGATGGTGTGCAAATATCCAGCCATTAAGTCTGAGCTGGTCCGACTCACAGGCGTCACAAAGACTACCTTAACACTTTACATCTGGGAAAGAGTCTCAGTGTTAGATATCACCAACAGTCCAGGAGAATTAAATGTTGGTTCCGTCGCCTTACTTAGATTAAGGACGTATCCAAAACCATTTATTTCTGTATACTTTAAAATACATAGAAATAAAAGTAGGTTGAGGAAAGACATTCTGAAGTCACCGAGCGTATCGTCACAATCCCTCATTAATCTTGGACCGACTGAGCCAAGATGTGTTAGATTTATTCCAATTTAATTTTTGTTTTGCTATGTCGCTAAATGTGTTCCAACACTGTCAACAAGCTTAGCAGGTTGCAGTGTTCCTATTCTTTGATTCACCTTGAACACTACATTTGGTAAATTTTACGCTGGTCTCGCCATTTAAACAACACTACACACTAGCTCGCTTCTGATTGGACGACCTTCATACCACCTCATCTGACAGGATGGCCTCGAGCGATCCGACTTTCAGACAAGGTCACGGGGATATTCTGCACCCTCGCTCATGCCGTGTGTTGTATATTTTACCATGCCAGAGCTTTTAACACTTCTAAAATATTTAGATACTGGGTCTAACAGACAACCCCCTTAGAGAATGACAAAACCCATGTCACAGGTCGGGTCTTTTTAGGAAATAAAAACCTAAATGCGGGACTACAACAGACTGCGACACCCATAACAGCATACTAGTCCAACCAACCAATCAATGAAAAAACTACAACCGGTGGTGTGTAAATGGGGAGATCATCGTATAAATAGCCACTTTGTGTTGTCCAAATATAAGCTATCATACTTTTATGTTTCTAAAGCGATCAATGAACATCAGAAATAGCGGCTAGTAGATGTGTCTCTGTGTGCATGGTGTGTCTAAATATTTGTGCGCGTGTGTGATATTGCGTAGATTTTGCTAGTAACGTAGTTTAAAAGCTTGCAGAGATTTCCAGTCAGGTGTGTCGTGTTCAAAGTTTATGTTCAAAGTTTACATACACAAAACGTGCCGCCTGTACCATAGCCTCAAACTTACTCCAAGTGACTGTAATAGAGTGGAGCTGCCGCACAAGTGAAACATTGAAATTAAAGTGCTAGGGTTTGTGAAATGGAATGTCTGCTATATTTTCTAAGATAAGCTGTATGTTACTGCAATATCGCTCCAACAGTTTTGTAATGGTGGGTGACTTTGAAATAGTCGTCACTTAATGTGTTGTCGTGGGTGAAGATACTGTTGGTAATGTTTGTTTCGTTTTTGTTTCTGCTGCTTTATTGCTTTATAGTGTGTCGTGATTTTCTTTCTTTCTTTCTTTCTTTCTTTCTTTCTTTCTTTCTTTCTTTCTTTCTTTCTTTCTTTCTTTCTTTCTTTCTTTCTTTCTTTCTTTCTTTCTTTCTTTCTTTCTTTCTTTCTTTCTTTCTTTCTTTCTTTCTTTCTTTCTTTCTTTCTTTCTTTCTTTCTTTCTTTCTTTCTTTCTTTTTTCTTTCATTCATAGTACCCGCAGTATGCTTCTTCCTCTTAAAGATTTTGTGTTTAAATTTACCATGATGATGATGATGATAATCGTGATGATAATGATGATTGTAATTATCATCTTCATGAACATCGTCATAGTCATCTTTTTTCTTTCGCCTTTTTCCCACTCTAACTTTCTCCTTCTTCTTCTTCTGCTGCTGCTCAACTGTAACTTCTACTGATGCTGCTTCTACTGTTGATACTGCTGCGGCTGCGACTGCTGCTAATGATACTGCTGCGACTGATGCTGATACTGCTGCTGCTGCTGCTGATGCTGATACTGCTGCGACTGATGCTGATACTGCTGCGACTGATGCTGTTACTGATACGGCTGCGACTGATGCTGATACTGCTGCTGCTGCTGCTGATACTGCTGCGACTGATGCTGATACTGCTGCGACTGATGCTGATACTGCTGCGACTGATGCTGTTACTGATACTGCTGCGACTGATGCTGTTACTGATACTGCTGCGACTGATGCTGATACTGCTGCGACTGATGCTGATACTGCTGCGACTGATGCTGATACTGCTGCGACTGATGCTGATACTGCTGCTGCTGCGACTGATGCTGATACTGCTGCGACTGATGCTGTTACTAAAACTGCTGCGACTGATGCTGATACTGCTGCTGCTGCGACTGATGCTGATACTGCTGCTGCTGCGACTGATGCTGTTACTGATACTGCTGCGACTGATGCTGATACTGCTGCTGCTGCGACTGCTGCTAACGATCCTGCTGCGACTGAAACTGATACTGCTGCTGCTGTTACTGCTGTTACTGATACTGCTGCTGCTGCTGATGATACTGGTATATCTGCTGACACTACTGCCCTTCTTTTCACGTCCTTGACCCATTAGGCATATTGTGCTAGATGATATTTTGTAGACTAACCGACATTTGACGGGGGATGTGATCACAATCCTCTGGCCACGTTTACTTTCAAAGACATTTTCTGTTACCCATTGTTAGCTGAGTCTACCGGGAAGCCCTGATATAAATTATACAAATTTGGTCGGAAGCAGATTTGAACCCAAGATACTCGGGCTGGCAAGCAATCATCTAACCATTTGGCTATAGCGACTACCAGGTGGGGCTTCAGGAGCCTTTACAGATACCTTCTTCTTCGCATTCACCAGCTGTATGCTCTGGCGAAAAGTTCCAGTTGTTGGTCCACTTCTGGACTGCAGTCCCATCCAGAACTTGAGTGGTGCGTGTGCATCCGTTTGACAGATCTGAATCATTTGTAGCAGGCTCTTGGTTCCTTGCCTCTCAGGCAGATGCACTTCGACTTTGAATGAAGCTCCCAATTAGTCGAGTCTTATGACATGCTTTTTGGTATGCAGTGGGTCTGTTCTTGTTTTCACTATAACAGTACCCCGGAACCCACACGGGGATCTTTACAGATATAAAGATAGGCTTTGTCCCAAATCCTAGCTGGATGCACATCGGGGTACAGCTTGAAAACAGCATAGAATCAATCGATCAATCACTCAGCATGTTGCTTACTGAACGTCGCGCACTTCGCATCACGCCCGTAAGTTTTTTTTTTCCTAGTGAAAAAGCCATGTATGCCCTTATGGCTAATGTCCTTTCAATGTCTTATATGTACGCTAGCGGAGGTCGGCCTCTCCCTCGTTTTCCGGAAGCTGCATCTTTTTTGAGCGTTCTCTCTCGATACCATAGGGCACTTGTCATGTCCAAAAGACCCCAGCTTTCGGGAGAGGATGCTGTTTAGGGGCCAGTTCTCCTTCATGTTTAAGTTATGCAGGACGTCAACATGTTTCTTCTTCTTGGTCCTCGGTATTCTAAACATTTTTCTGCAGTATTTTGGAGAGTTGCTAGGCTCTCGTTAGGCACGCATCAAATCAGTCTAGGTTAGTTGAGTATCCTTTACAGGACGTTGCAGAACCAACCCTAGCAGCCCCTGGCTGTTGTGTGATTTCTCTAGGCATATTTACGTCCAGTAGTTTGCCATTGCTTTCTAGACGGTTGGCACCCTGATACCACTGTCGAAACCAACGCAAGGCTCATGACCTGCAGCTGGGATCGAACCCGGCATCCCGGCATTACGAAGCGTTCTCATTGACTTGGCCACAGATCCGACTCAAATCAGTCTACTTCGGCAAATACCCAGCTATAGTGTGAGAACCGCTGAGAGTCACCATGCTATGTGAAACTGGTACCGAGTCTTGCTCTTTCTGGGTACACCTAGGTTCAGTGTGAGAACCGCTGAGAATCATCAGGCAAGGAAAAACGGGTACCTAGTTATGCTAGTTCGAGTGGGTGTCGTTTTAACAAACTCAGCCAAGAGGTAACATCGGCGCACTGATCAGTTCTACATTTGGGGACACGCTTTCGCCAAAAGCCCTATCACGACCTACATTCACACCTACATTCAGACTCTACCGGGTGTCTCAACGGGTAGTCACCTGAATGTAGAGCTGGTGTGCAGCCACTCCGGCCAACTGACTTCTGGATAAAGATAAGTTTGTTCAACATAAACAGGATAAATTTTCTGACAAGGTGCGTATATTTGTCTAGCTGTGTCTTCGGTTACTAACAGGCAATGTGTATATAAATAAAGGTAGCACTTTTTACAAAGTGTTTTAATAAACACACACATACACACACACACACACACACACACACACACACACACACATATATATATATATATATATATATATATATATATATATATATATATATATATATATATATATATATATATATATATAATGACACAGTGTTCAACCTTTAGGCATATAGGGTATTTGGTAAAGTAACAAGCAAAGGACCCATTTACACACATTCATATGTATTAGGCATATAGTGCTAGATCTATTTTTAATGGTTCACGGGTAGTAAACTATAAGTGCTCCGTTCTTTTGCTAACTCAAGTCTGAGTCCGAAGAAGCTCAGCACAGTGCACGGGCTCTGTAGCACCAGCAAGGATCCCTAAATACTTCGGGTAGATTTTTAACTCCAACATTTTTGCTCGGCAGCGCTATTACGCTACTCTTTTCGATTTCAAACTGCCAAAAGATTTTTTACGTTCGCAACAATGCACACGGGCGTCCGATCTCACTACGCAGAGACCATGGGGAATTACTAGAAGTCCAAGTCCGTGGGGAAAAAAATCTTAGCCCTTACCGGGGATTGAACCTGGAACATCTATCACTCGAGGCGGACACCATGCCTCAAGAACACAGCCCCTGGAGCATATTTTGAATGGTATGAACCGCAAAACGCTCTCAGCAAACCATTTAAATTCTTTTATCTGCCGCATTTACAATACACGGTTAGACATACCCAGGGGTAGATACCTCGGAAGAGAGTAAGTGGAAGGCCAAAGAGAAGATGGGTGCAGAATGAGGCGGATGATCTCCAGATTTGTGTATCGGTCGCGGGTCATCTTGCTTGTGATCGAGAAGTTTTCTGGAGGGTTGTTATGGGAGCAAGGGTCTGCATGAGGCATGCTACTGACTAAGTTAGATATTAAGTGTGGTAGGAGCTGGGAGGTGCAAGTAGCACAAGACTAAAATTATAAACATTGCAGTGAAATAGGAGGATGCTGCACATAACCGTTTTGGATGGCGTACATCCCTCAGATACGCGCATCAGGCTACCAGACTAAAAAGAACCTTATCGCGAATCCTACACTTACGGCGGCTTTCACCTCTTGTCCGGGCTGCTCAAGAACTTTCCAGTCTCATACTGGACTAATCAGCTACCTATGTACTCATACTCATTGATCATTACTGCTTTGGATGAAAAGTTGTCTTCATCACTCGTGACGGACGAACAACATACAAACTGTAGCCAACTTCTCATTCCAACAGTCAGCAGTTGTGCCTTAAGTAGTTGTAGCATCGAAAGAGTAAACACGCTTTGGGATTTCCAATGTGTAATGACATAAAATAACAAAACATATCATAACGTTAAATCACATAACATAACATAAGGATTTCTTCTTTGTTTGCCGGTATATTAGGTATATTATCCTATGGTGTGTTCCAAAAGTTGTACCCTTACACTTTTACAAATATCTCGTAAACCACTGTACGGATCAATACGACATGTTGCATGTGGCCTTAGATTCCCAAGCCTTCGGACATATTAGGCATATAGGGCTAGTCGTATATTTTATAGACCAATCGGTATTCGGTGGATAATATGGTGCACATCACACCGGCCATCTTTAATTCCCATGACATTACCTGGTACCCATTTAAAGCTGGGTCGATCTGGAAGCCTAGGTAAGTCATATAAGGAGAGAAAAAAAGGGAATTCCAGCTCCATCAGATTCTGATCCCACGACCTTCGCATCCGCAGGCGGGCCTCTAGTCGCTAAACCACAGCGGCTCCAACAACGATATGCAGACATTTTAAACGGTGTTCAATTCGTATCTGTTGTAATTAAATTGTGTGCAGTGACTCACGCCTGTGACAGTAACATCTGTTTTCGCGATATGTGCCGGCGTTAAGTACGTTACGTATCTGTATGTTAAGTATGAGCCATATCTAGCGGTTGTTCTATCTAGATGAAACACGATATTACACGTAGCATCGATCCTAAAGTAACTAGCCATTATGTCAAATCAGTAATGCTGTGTGGACCAAACAAATGGAACGCTACCACAATTGCGCTTTATTTTATTTGGCACCTTTCCGTTCTTCCAAACATTAGTGTTTTATTGTGGTAAAGGCAGGCGTGAGAATTACCGCCCATCTTCGCTGTTCGATACATTTCAGTGATCACTTGCCCTTACGATCATGCTTGGTGGGACGCAGTGGGTCCATCTCTACCTCCTCTATCCTCCATCCCTAATGGGCGCAGAAAGCCACACACAAAAGAAAAATCAATCTTTTAACACTTCTTTTTTGGGAATGAACGATCAGTTAAGCGAAACCGCCCAGCATGTAAGCAAATTTAATCTTCTTCTTCTTTTCTTTGCTCCTGGAATGGCTCGCGAAGTCAGGACAAGAAGAGATCTTTGAAATTCGCCCTTCTGGTCACTTCATATAAATTACTTTTCAGTGTCTCTAATACTTCTGCACTCCGTGTTCTGCATGATCGACCTCTGGATCTGTTACCGCTGTATCTCATCATCCTCATCATTTTACATTTCTGCCGTTGGGTGTTGTAGGCAGGAACAGTTTACGACCCATTGATGGATGGGCAGCAATGGCTATTGTCATTCCGTGTCCAGGTAGAAACACTTTTATGTCATCAGTCCACATTCTCCCTGGTCTCACAGGGCGACCTTTTGATTTTACGTGATTTCATGTGTGCTTCCTGCGTTGGTAGTTGTTCCGGCTGCATTCTTACTATATGACCAAACCATTTATTCTCAGTGAATATGCTGGTGTTGTTCCTACAAGTCTCATGAAAAAATAATTTTTAACTTTATCCCAAATTGTTAAGTCGGTGACTTTTCTTAGACATCTCATTTCTTAGGTGACAATTTTACGTAGGTTAGCCTTTGAAAATGTCCGAGTCCGGTACTGGTAGCACTGTGTTGGTATAAATGTGTATAATCTGATTCTTGGTCCCTATTCTTATGTTTGGATGTCTTAATAACGGTGTCAGTTGGCATATAAGTTCATCGGCTCGCTGGCATCTTATTGCGATTTCCCGATCTTTCTCCATTCCTCTGAGAATATACTTTCTAGATATTGAAATTCTTCAACTTGTTTTAGACAAGTACCTTTCAACCAGATGTGTAGCGAGCTAGGAATTCTGTTATCTTGCATTAATTCAGCAAGGTAAACTAATTGTTAATAACACTTTTTGTCTCCCTAAATCGGTTTGTTTTTCTTCCTGGTTGTCAGTCTGTAATTAAATCCGTAGTTGGTGACATCCAATATATTCAGTGCTAGATATGAGAATAAGCTACAACCGAAGGTCTCACAATCTTCAGGGGCCTCAACAAATTCCACTTTAACAAATGTTCTTTAATACATTTTTAAATGCAATTTAGTTTTATTGTTCTCTGAGCGGTTTTGTATTATACTTGTTATTTCTATGATTTTGCAGTCAACTACTTTGCTATTTCTTGCATTAACAATTAAAGAACAATATATTTCCATTGTTATATATTTAGTAGGCGCCTATACGAGTATTTTAGAGTTCTTTCTAAGATTAACTGCTGTAATTAAAAAAGTAGGGCCTAAGGGTTTTATATATTTTTAGGTCTCCTCTTCCATCTACTTTCATCAACGACAACTGCATTTCTGGTGGCGGCTGTTGGCTTTGGGGTCTCTATCAACTGCCATATGCATTTACTGGGTACGCATATTTTTGGTTCTACCGGGACGAAATATTTGTTCACTAGTTTCTCAAATGGTTAACGAGTGACAGTTTGTTTTATTTTCACTGTCACGGGAATGGAGCCAATGTGGCGCAAATTGATTACAGTGAAGTTGCAATCTCGATTAAGACATAAATTAGGACTGGGCGTCTTGTCAGCTTTAGATCCCACCCTGCACACCTTAGCTAGTGAGAAGGAGTTGCTGACTTAGATCTTTTACACTGTTGGCAGTTTGATTCTCACAACAACAATCTCACTATACTAGTGAATCTTACTAATTGGTGATCGAAGAATTGGTGTTAAATTAGGGTCCACACATCTTTAAGCAAATGATTGATAGAAAGAAAGCAATGGGAAGGCATAGAGATACATATTCCGGCGGCTTAGCTCTTTGTATGATGCAAAACAATAACACTGGCGTGATCCGTGATTATGGTGATCGTATAGGATGATGATGGTGATGGATAAGGATATGGAACCCCATACTTCCATAAACATTGAGAAACGACCTAAAATTCCCTCACCCGTGTTAACCCAGCTCTCCTGCACAGAAGCATTGTTTCGTAATGTCATTATACTGAAAAATTTCTTAGTAACATTTGATGTTTAGCTGTCCTTTTTCGGTTATACGTTGTGGCTTACACAGATCAGCACAGTAACGATTCCGTAGCCATTATAAGTGCTAACACGAACAGTCCGATATTAGAAATGCAGTTCATCATCGACGGTAGAAGAGGTAACCAACAAATGAGCAGTTGCACACGCGATCAATTTTAATCACATAAGGGCACCACTAATATTGCGACGACAGACCACGCACCGTTTTCTGAATCTACAATTCACAACACCACGTTGGTGACATTCGAAAAACATTCCAAATGAAATCCGCAGCTCACAGTGTCGCACCATGCAGTCAACTCAGTAGCTGGGCGACCCAACTTATATGCTCCTGTAGGGTGAAAGATGAATGTCGGAACTTGTAAGGTTATGAAGTCTTGTACTCTAGGAAGAATGACTGCCAGCATTACATCTGTGGCAGTGACATGGTCGCCCACTGGCTCGCCGGTAGACGAATTCTTTGCCGGTGGAGATAGTATTTAGGTCTGTCTCCTTTGATGACACCAGTACTGCAGGAATCATTTTCATTGCTCTTGGAGACTTGCAGTGCTAAGCGACTTTATATTTGTATATTTGCTGTTGTCGAGGAAAGCACATACATATCAATGACTGCCTGTGGTTTGGACTACTGTGTTTTGTGATAGCAAATAAGGGGTGAGGGAGGTGGGTTGTTGAACTCCTGTGCTCTGTGAGGGTTGAGTCGAAATCAGTTGTTCAGTGACAAGAGTGTGGGATCGATGGAGGAGGGCGTAGGGATAAGTGGGTTGGGTGGGGGGGGGGGGGGAGTGCCTGTTAAACTCTGATGCTCTGTGAGGTTTTGGAGTGGTAGTTTGGGTCAAACTCTGTTGTTCTGTGGCGGTGAAAGGTTGAATTCGTGTGGCTCGTCGTGCCTATTCATCTATATTGTGTTGTATTAGAGTGCCTCCAGTCGGGTACTACTTAAATTGAGGAATAAAGAGACTTACGTGCGGAAAGGGGTGGGGTAGGGGGGTGGTTAGATAGATGTTCTCTTTCATATGATGTTATCGAAGAACAAAGAATATTTTCAGTTGAATAAAAATACTATCCCTGTCTAGACGAAATAAGGTAAAACAGTGTCGTTCGCTAAATGATTATTGCGTGAATCAATATCGCTATATTGATAGCCTCAAAGTAATGCCATAGTTGATATGGTATACACTATATTAGCAACAATTGTATCGATGTTAGGCTGATTTATTCTGAGAGTAAGGTCAGCTCTGAGGGGGGAAAAACAGCAGTCTATATGTAGATGCAAACAAAATTCCTTTTGGAGGAGGTATTCGAGCGTCTAACGACCACACCGTCAGCTGGATAAAGGCTGACATCATAACTAAAGCCACATAGCATAAACACACTCACACAGAAAAAAAAAAAACTTCCAAGTGTCGGCTCTGGCTCGCTGATGTGGGAAAAAACAAAAATGGACCCACTCTCTCCCTAACAAGCACGTTGTAGACGTCGACTAATTGGGAGCTTCCTTCGGGGTCGGAGAAACAAGAAACCACCCCTC
>CAJHNH020000867.1:0-17500 GCA_905116865.2 Candidula unifasciata | reverse complement strand
TTTTATATAAAAGTATATACATATATATATATATATATATATATATATATATATATATATATATATATATATATATATATATATATATATATATATATATATATATATATGTGTGTGTGTACGTGTGTGTGTGTGTTAAATATATAAGGGAGCATTTGCCATCTACACACTTTATTTGAAAGGGAGCGGGGGGGGGGGGGGTATTTTTGGGTGTTTTTAGTGGTTGTTAATATGGTTATACTGCTTTATTAACATAACATGTTTCCTTTTGTGGTGTGAGAGGGGAATACTTGGAGGGGCCGAGGGTAAGATGGTACTGTGTGCTGTTTGGGACCGTTTACAAATAAAGTTCGTTTATTGGTTCGTTTGTTCTATCTCTCCCTCTCTCTCTTTTCGTGTGTGTGAATGCTCTGTGGGAGAGAGAGAGAGAGAGAGAGAGAGAGAGAGAGAGAGAGAGAGAGAGAGAGAGAGAGAGAGAGCAACACAAATTTTGTCTTAAAAGAACACAGGAATTATTTAATTATTAAGCATTCTATCCTGTACGGCACGGTCTTAACAGAATGCGACTGTTATCCCAGGAAAGTCGTTGCATTCAGAACAATAGTCTGTAGCACTAGCGACAAACTATATTTTGATCTAGAGACAGTAGGAATGTTGGTTATGAAGAGAATTTGACAACATATGATGTTCAGACGGATTAAAAAAAAAATATAAATAAAACAGATAAGGTAACCAGTTCCAGCCCCATGCCAAACTGGTCACCCAATAGTTTCTCCCCTCCTGTGCTAACGACACCCCCACATAATGTCCACAACTCTCGCTTGTGGGAAAAACATGTGTTGTCGTGGCAACAGCATATTTGGTGTGTGTGTGTGTGTGTGGGGAGGGGGTGGGGTGGTGAATAAGTGCTCACAGAGTCTTAAAAAAAGTAAGTCTGGCACAGTTCGATTTAATGGTATGGAATTATACACAGACACACACACACACGCACACACACACGCATAATATATATATATATATATATATATATATATATATATATATATATATATATATATATATATATATATATATATATATATGGCATAGTAAAAACGTAAATCTGCCTAGAACAAGCGCAAAAATAAAAAAATAAAATATTTGTGTTGGTTCTGCAAACAAATGAAAAAGATACACAGCTAAAATAACTCTCATTCTGGTCTTAAGACTCTGCAAAGGAAAAACTCCCAACTGTACCTCCAAGCGTTAGAAATGGTAAACACACTACAGTGTGGCCAACACAGCTTTGGGAACTGAATATTCACAAGGAAAATTGGGCAACGCTAGCGTGCCCTCAGCAGTTAGTGAGAGAATTACAGAGCAGGAAACTTATTTGTCTTGGCAATCTTTAGGGTTGGCCGAAGACACAATCTAGATCAGTGGTTTTCAACATTCCTTATATAGTCCCTCATATTGGGGTGACCCAAAAACATAACAATTCTTTCGTTGCTACTTCATAACTTCAGTGATTATGTGGTTTCCGTATGGTCTTAATCGACCCTGTGAAAGAGTCGTTCGACCTCCAGTTTGGCCGCAAGCCACAGGCTGAGAACCGCTGGTCTAAAGCCATGTGGATGTAGGAACTAAGTGGAGACTACCACATTCATTGTGTCAAGAAACGTACAACACAACGTGGGTAGAAAATGGGTAAGGCAGGCGGGTAAACTACGGAGAGACGGAGTCACGTTTAGACAGACTGTGATTAGAACGACGTTCTGTGTAGGACCTGCAACTTGATGATGATGATGATGATGATGATGATGATGATGATGATGATGATGATGATGATGATGATGAGAATATTGACACTAAACGAGACAGAATGCGGTGGACCGAGATGATTGCAGACGCCACATGACATGGACTATAAGATTGATGGCACAAAAAGCAGAGTGTTGTGGACGGTCAAGATGACCAGCCCTATGTAACGGTTAAACGAAGCATGTTTTAAAATACGTTACGACTGGCACGTAACTTCTGAAACATCAGATACAAAATGTCTTCCTCTGTTGGCATGCTATGAGAAAAGAAAAATTGGAAAAGTAGGAAAAGAAAAGATCAGGCAATCCTGTTTCCTGCATCATTACAAACGGGTCATCCCATGGTTGCTCCATTCAAGTGCCAACGAAAAGCATACAGAATTTCCACCACCGTTTTCGTTGAACAATTTGTCACAGGCTGCATTGTTAGCAAAGCCAGTAGTATATACACGCATTAAATGTATAATCAGCTACCAGATGTGCCAACACAAGCAGTCTGGCATTAGAAAGATGTGGAGAGAGAAGCAGATAAGGAATGTGAAGGAGAACGCTTTGGCATCCTTTCGTCCCTTCATGGAACGAAGTCAACACAAGCAATGGTACGTTCTGTTGAGTTCTAGTAGAGAAGTCTCCTGTGTGGTATTAGGAGCTTCCTTCGAAGTCGGAGTGCAACTGACTGACAGGCAAGGAATCAACAGTCTGCTCACAAATGTATCAGATCTGTGAAACGGATGCACAAGCAACACTCCGGTTTTGGAACAGGACTGCAGTCCATAAGTAAAAGAACAACCAGAAATGTCCACCTGAGTTTACAGCTGGTGAACGCAAAGAAGAAGAAGGAGAAGAATTAGTGAAGTGTGACGGCCACGCCAGTCAGCAAGACTAATGTCTGTGATAATGGTACATTTAAATGTGTCCGTTTTTTGTTTGTTTTTGTTGATTATTTTGCATTTTCTTAGCTCTCGGGTGTCAGCATTCATATTTGTAAATTGTACATTCTCTTGAGCTCAGTTGTCATCTTGATAATCGCTCAAACGTGCTACCATTATTAGACTTATTAATATTATTAGACACCATTATTAGCATTATTGTAACATCATCGTTGCCTTCATAACAATGCCTGTAGCTGGGTTGCCGTTTTCTGTAGCTGTCAGATCAGCTCCGTCCTCCTCTGTTGGTCTGATGAAAACGGATTTGATGTTTCCATTTTTGAAACCTGTCCATTCATTAACGTTCTTTATTCATGTCTTTCTTGGTCTACTATTTCTCCTCTTATCCTTTGCATAGCCCTGCAGTATAGTCTTTGGGAAGGACAGTAGATATTAATGCATGTCCGCACCATTGTAATTTCCAACACGCGATACACACCATAAATGACTTGCTATATCGGTAAGCTTATTACCATCATATCGTTTGGAGTCATTATTTGCACTTTAAAAACACTGTTTCCTTAAATTTTATCATCATCATCATGTAGCAGGCCATTTACAGAACGTTGCTCTCATCACGATCTGCCTTGTATGCTTTCATATTCAAGAAGTCATTTATATCGTGTCCATCTTTGTGTTGGTCGTTCCCTGTCCCTACTTCCTGGTACCATGCCTTTTAATATTGTTTTTCAATCGGTGTGTTTTTTTGTGTCTGAATATTTTGTGCCGGATCGCCCCCTGGCTAACGTAACCCAGTGATGACTGTGAGGATATATCTGACGCCAAACCAACTGTATCTACCCAGTGTATTTTGTATCTGTTTGTTTTAGTTTGCAGTTTAGAAGTTTAGAGACCGATCACGCCTTTTAACGGTGGAATGTAGAAACCTGTATTGGACATCACATTAAACGGAGAGATGAATAAATAATATGACTCCCTTATCTTAAACGAGAAATATAAACACATTAAACAAAGAGATAATACACAATGTAGTTGGTTCCCAGTGTTCATCATCATCATCCTCATAAACCACTTTTGCCATTAAGCGCTGTCGGGAGGAATAATTTGCGATCCAGTGCACGCTGGCTGCCACTGACTATTGTCATGCCGAGAAGACGTTGAGTGTCTTTAATGTTGTCGATCCAGTTTTCCGCGGCCGTCCTCTTGTTTTGTAGCTGATCCTCTGAGATGTAGTGCTTGTGACTGTATTTGATTTTGCCTTGCTGCTTTTTTAACGAGATGGCTAAACCACATGATATGCTGTTTTTTTATGGTTCTATTACAAGTAGTCGTTCCCACAATCTGTCTGACATTTTCATTATTCACTCAAACTCGGATGGTTAACTTGGCTGCTTTTCTCAAGCACCTCATCTCGCAGGTGGTGATTTTTTTTTAAATATCAGCCTTAGATAGTTTTCATGTTTGGCACAGGTAGCTCAATGTTGGAATATATGTGCTATTTATAATCTGTCTCTTTGCATTCATAGTTATGCTAGGATGTCTTTATAATGGTGTCAGTTATTCCCAGTATTAACATCACATTAAACGTAGAAATAATAGAACAAATAATATCAATGATAACAGCAAGAGATAGGCAGTGATACGTGTGGAAGTGTTACCAACAACAACAACAAACAAAAAACAAAGGATCAAAATGCAACTCACAGACTGGCAAAAGAGACAGCGGGGATTGAAGAGTCATTGCATTCTGTCTTTATTATGAAGACTGCACGTGACTGCACCTCTTCTTACATAGTCAAATTGTGTGAGCATTTTTTGTCAAACCAATGTGTGTTGATTATCTGACACCTTCTTAAAGTTTTCGAGTATACAAGTAGACTTGTCAAACCTTGTGAGCATATGTTGTCAAACCAATTTGTGTTGATTATTTGACAACTTCTTAAAGTTTTCGAGTATACAAGTAGAGTTGTCAAACCTTGTAAGCAAATGCTGTCAAACCAGTTTGTGTTGATTATTTGACAACTTCTTAAAGTTTTCGAGTATACAAGTAGAGTTGTCAAACCTTGTAAGCATATGGTGTCAAACCAATTTGTGTTGATTATTTGACAACTTCTTAAAGTTTTCGAGTATACAAGAAAAGTTGTCAGTCTTTGTCATATCTAACCGAAAATACTCTGGTAAATTAACAGGCTATGTTTTCACTTTCTCCGTAAAAATGCGACTTGTTCACTGTTAATCCTCACTTAAATCCTTGTTTTTGTCCTTCTCTTACTGCCTGTCACGAATGCCTTTGTTGTATGAGTTGCAAGACTTAGCCAGTGTTGATCTGTGCATTCTTTAGAGTTTCGTTTCTTTGACATTAGTAAAGCCAGGGATAATCATATGTTTTAAGTGTATTCTGTTTTGTGAATTACATTTGATTATTTTGTTTTGTCATTCCTAAATTGCTACCAATTTTTTTTAGATTCAAACCCCCGAGTGCAGAGTTGGTCATCACCTTAACCCACATCCTTTTGTCCGTGTGCTGTCAATAATTTATGACAGAGATGCTACTGAATGCTATGACGCAAAATGCCTAACGTATTTCTATATGATCCCTATTGCTTTTGTTTCCCCTTAAACTTTCCTGTTGTCACAGGCACCTGAACATGGGAGTTCAGGCACCTTAAACTCCCACCCCTTTTCCTACTTTTTTTTTTTTTTTCAAATACTGGGGAGCTGAACCAAATTCCCTAAACATTTGCAGGAAGGACAGTTGGCTTCCCTAACAACCGGTGAGATGATAGACATTACACATTATAGAATGCTGGCACATGTCGTAATTGTAACAGACTCTGAAAGCCTGCTGAGAAAGGTGAAGACAGGCATGCTTCGAGCAGAGTGGCAAGCTTCACTGGGAAGGTCACGGATAGTGAGCAAATTTCGGATCTTTTCTCCAGGCAATGCCGGCGTAGTGGATAATTAACAGGCAGACAGACTGGCCGAATCTTAACCACTGGGTGATGAATTGATACATGACAAGGCAGATGCGATCAAGGCCCTTTGGGAACAAACAACGGAATTGGTAGAGAAACACAATTTTTGTGGCCTGGTGAGAATGAGGCACATGTGTGTAACCAGAGGAAAGGCAGGACCGACATATAACCAGATTGTGACCGGTACCATCAGTATTAGAACTCTGCTCTGGCTTCTGAAGATGAGGACGGAGCACTCATGGGAATGCCCCGAGTGCTGTGATGTCAATTCTTGACTCAACTCAACTCAACACATGATAGAATGCTTTGGACGGACATAGTTACCAATGCCAATGGCATGGACTAGAAGATTGATAGCACACGAGGCAGAGGTCAAGATGCAACGTTTATATACAAAGTCCGACAATTGAGTAATGAGACCAATTCCATAACAATTAAAATAATCAACAGTTGAAGATATAACGTGTATTTTATTTAAAGTAATCCTCTTGTACATTGATACATCGAGTGGCACGATCTAACAAACACTGAAACGACCACTGTAGTTCTTCTATCGTTATGGCCCTTAAAGTCGATGTTACGGTCCTTTGGATGCCATCAATCTTGTCAAAGAAGCGTCCTTTCAATGGCAACTTTAATTTTAGAAATAGAAAATAGTCACAGAGAGACAACTCTGGAGAATTAAGTGGGTGGTTGAGAATACGCTTCTGTTTTTGGGCCAACAATTCCTGTACAACTACCGCCCTTTGAGCTGGTGCATTGTCACGAAGAAGGAAACAGAATTGCCAAGTGTTGAATACAAAACTTTTTTCTAGCCCGAATCTTCCACTAACATTTTACTAATAGTCTCTGAATTAAAACCAGTTTCATATACCATCATCCTCAGAGTCGAACAACGATCTTCTTGTATCCGTTCTCGAAATGTTTCAATGAGTTCCTTATTACTAACAGAAATTGGGCGTCCAGGTCTAATTGCATTAGTAATCATTTCCACACCACTTATGAATCGTGAATACCAGCTGAAAATCTGTGCAGGAGATACAAAATTATCCCTATTAACTTGTGGCATCAATTTAACTGTCGCAATGGAGCTTTTTCTGAGCTTTAAACATAATTTAATATTAGCTGTTTAGCTCCATGCTGATTACGTTACAATGCACCTCTGACTAGGTTAACAAAATGGCGGCTTGTTTGTTGTTTGCTAATCGGGCAGCGACGAAAAGTTGCCAGATCATAGACGTAAGTTGCCTCTCTGGATTCCATGCTTTGATTCATAGATCGCACTTTTGCCTAGGCCATAATAAAGTCAGTCTCATTACTTAATTGTCGGACCTTGTAAGAAGCATGTTTAAAAATAAGCTACGACTCTCATGTAAATTGTCAAACATCAGATACAGGTGCTGACTGTGACAAAGGACAGTTGATCAGAAACAAACGCAATGGGGATAAGAACGTGTTAGACAGTTTGCATCACAGCATTCAGTGATCTGCATTCTCTCTTTCTCTGTCGCTCTTTCTGTCGCCCTCTCTTTCTCTCTCTCGGTCGCTCTCTGTCAGTATTAAATCATACATTTTATATTATATTCAAAATTATATATTTTCTGCCACCAAGCACATTTTTTTTTTTTGTTACTATTCTTGCACACTTTAACAAGCCTAAATCAAATTCACTCAACGCCCTAGAAACGTGTAAAGGGGTGAACAGTACCCCAAACACATTTTATAATTTTTGTCCTGACTCTTCTGATTGTCACAAAGTACTATTGTTCATTCGCAACATACGCCAATAAGAGACAGAGCATAAGAGGCAGGCAAATAGATAAATTCCTCAATGATTTGACTATTTGCCAATTTTGGTACATAAAAATATAAACCCGTGTGAAACCCGTGAATGTGTGAGATAGCGATTCATGATCGCCCATGCCTGTCTGCCCGGTACTTGAGCATGGTGCTAATGATAGACATCGCCGAGCCATACGACTCTTTAAATTCTTATATTTAGACTCATCAGAGCAGATCCGCCATTGATCTGTGGTGTAATAGTGTTCCAGTCCGTTAAATAGTCATGCGAGAAACGCTTAGAGGACACGGAAAGGGGACTAAGACATAGGCGTGGCAGCTACTGTACGCAATAGTCGTGGAAATAAACGAAAAGGAGGGGGGGGGGTGTATTAATTTGTGTGAATAGTTTAGCTAATAGCCGTAACAATATGATTTGATTTGATTCAAGAACCGACATCACAGTACTCGGGGCAGTCCCATAAGCGCTCCGACTTCATCTTCAGCAGCCAGCGAAGAGTTCCGATTCTAATAGTGCCAGTAGCATTCTGATTAAACGTCCGTCTTGCCTTTTCTCTAAGCCTCGAGCATCTGCTAGAACCTCTCGCCACTCCCTCCTGCATCAATCTCCCCAGTCTGTGGTGATCCATCTGCTCCTCCGAACTGTACACGCTCTCCCACAAGGCACTAACCACGTCTGCCCTATCATGTATCAGTATTTCACCAAGTTGTGCAGAGCCAGCCAGTCTGTCCGCCTGTTCATTTCCCAACACACCGGCAAGTCCTTTACAATCACGATGTTTGCGTGTGTCATTTTCTCTAGCCAGCGGAAAGCTGCAGTGACCGCCTCCACCTCCATTCTTAAGCTGAATGTTGTGGTATCATTTGCTAGGCTCTCCTGCTCCAAACGTCGACCATTAACTTTTGCTAAGAAGCCCCAAGCACTTCTTTTTACCTCATGACACCGAACTGTCTGAGTAAAGGATCAAAGTGACTGGGTGGTGTACAGCAATAAGGGCTGTTGTCCACCCGAAAAAGGCGACTGTTTTGTGGTGTTCTCTAGACAACAGAATCGTTAAAGATAGTGTCCATGACAATATTTGTGGCAATAGATGTTGCAATAGATGTGGCAATAGTAATGGAATTACTGATGATAATAATTATGGTAATATTAACGATGGTTGTGGTTTTGCGATAAATCTGTGTGATGATGTTGTGACAACATGTACGCCACTTATTTAAAAAAAATTGTAGAATAGTTAGCCAATAGTTGTGGCAATAGTTGTGGCTTTAGCTTTTGTGAAAATTATAGCAATTCTTGTAACAATTGTTTGTAAAAATTGTGGCAACTGTTGTGTCAATAGTTATGCAATAGTTATGACAGATGTTTCTATAGTTATGACAACAGTTGTGTCGATAGTTGTGCAAAAAACAGCAGTTGTGTCGATAGTTGTGCTAATATTTGTTACAAAATTTGTGTCAATAAAAAAGTTAGTTGCTTATCCTTTACAGACTGTTACAGAACCAACGCCAGCATTTTTTTTTGGCTGTCGTAGTCTTTCTTAAGGCAAATGTTACGTCCAGTAGTTTGCCACTACCACTGAACGATCAGCTCTCGGTACCACTGTCGAAACCAACGCAATACAAACAGCTTGAATCGAACCCCTGCATTACAAAGGGCGTTTGCAACGCCTAAGCCCCAACACCGACAGTGATGATAGGACGTGTGCTAACAGTAATAGGAAAAGTTGTGTCAATAGTTATAGAAAAAGTTGTGACGATAGCTTTAGCTAACGTCGTATCAGTTAAATCATACGGGACTTCATTCCATTTAACCAATTCAGCCGTGCGTCTAATCCGACACAAAATAAAGGACTCTTTTCAATGCTAGCCTGTGCATTGGGCATAGAGGGGTAGGACTGTATTTTGTAGGGAAATCGGCACTTAGTTAGTGATGTGATCACCATCAGGCAGGCAGAATCCAACAAAGTGCAACTGTATTACTATGTGCTACAGTTTCCAGCAACTTCTACAACCTGCCTGGACAGGAGACGCCTATGGAATCAAATTCTGTTTCTACACAGATAGGGATAAGAGAGTTGGTTTTCCAAATTCAAGAAATGCTGGTCATTTCTAGGCTTGTCTTGCGAAGGGGACATGGGAGTAAGTTGTGAAAACAGGAATGTTCGAAAGAAAGAGAGACAGAGGGAGGTCAAGCGGGCATATGTTAGGCAGGCACTGTGCTATTGAAGGTTAACCGATCGTTCTGTCTGTCTGTCTGTCTGCCTGCCTGCCTGTCTGTCTGTCTGTCTGTCTGTCTGTCTGTCTGTCTGTCTGTCTGTCTGTCTGTCTGTCTGTTACATCTGTTTTGCAGAAAGTAAATCCAGTATGGCCAACAGGAGACTCCAACCCTCGGTCAATTGATCTATCTATCACAGTCACCTGTACTTTCATGCTCTGGCTTTTCTCCTGTGCCCTGTGCTTCCCTTCATGTCTTCAGTCCACGCCTCCTGTATCACGAATCCCCTGCTGCCACTGGCTATTGTCATGCCGTGAAGGCGTAGAGTTTCTTTAATGTTGTCGATCCATGTTTTCCGCGGCCGTCCTCTTGCTCTTGTAGTTGATCTTCTGAAATGTAGTGTTTGTGATGGTATTTGATCTTGCTGCATTCTAACGAGATGGCCAAACCACTTGATCTGCTGTTTCTCGTTGACTCTAATACAAGGTGTAGTTCCCACAATTTGCCTGATAGTTTCATTATTTGTATTTGTCATAAATAGTAACAAGTGATAATATTTAGTAAAGTAATGCATTTTTCGTTTGCAATCGAAAGTGTAGGCGGTCTTAAAGCCTTTACACGGACACTTCGCCACCACGCCAGTGTCTTTGCCTTCCTATTTTTATTCACATGAACCTGTATAATTCCCCCACAGAGTATCACATTAGTTTTATTTGACGCACCACATTATTCCTTCTATATTATTACTAAAAAAGTTTAAAATCTTTCCTCGTGTTTCTGATACATCATCAGCGCCGATCTCCATATTTCCGATACATCATCAGTGCTGATCTCCATATTTCCGACACATCGTCAGCGCCGATCTTTATATTTCCAATACATCATCAGTGCCGATCTCTATATTTCTGATACATCATCAGCGCCGATCTCCATATTTCCGATACATCATCAGTGTCGATCTCCATATTTCCGATATATCATCAGCGCCGACCTCCATATATCTGATATATAATCAGTGCTAATCTCCATATTTCTTATATACCATCAGTGCCTATCTCCATATATCTGATAAATCATCGGTGCTAATCTCCATATAACTGATACATCATCAGTGCCGATCCCCATGCCTCTGATACATCATCAAGACCGATGCCCATGTTTCTAATACATCGTCAGTCGAACACATGTTTCTAATACATCGTCAATATCGATCACATGTTTCTAATATATCGTCAGTCGATCACATGTTTCTAATACATCGTCAGTGTCGATCACACGTTTCTAATACATCGTCAGTGTCGATCACATGTTTCTAATTCATCGTCAGTCGTTCGGGCGTTGAACTCCTTGTGGACCGGGTTCACGCCATGGGATAGGCAGAAAAGACAAATTTCTCCCATGTTTACGTTATCTATCATGGAATGAATGCAGAAGGGTTGCGACATCCATAGTACCAAGCTTAAAGGTTTGCAACTCATGGTTTTAGGATACTTAAAAAAAAAAAAAATTATAATTTTATTTGACTCCCAAGATCGATCAATTAGGTTGTTGCCCAGTCTGCCAGCCTGTTGTTGTTTTTTTTTTTTTTTCTGCATAACCATCATAAGATTAAAACATCGTAATGTAGACGGTACACCACTAAGGCACGTCCCATATTCTCCGTTTACCCTACAAAGAATATGTACCCGTAACACATACACTAAACAGGTGTAACCTGTTGGCCAGTATTGGTACGAACAGCATTCCACATAATGATTAGTGCAAGAAGATGCTTTACACTAGTGCTTTCCAACAAGGCGCCCCAGCTCCACGGAGTGGGGGAGGGTGGGGGGGGGGAATCTGATTGTTAAATGGGGGCGGAGGGAAACTCTGATCTATTCGATATTGATCGTTTCCTTATTGCAGTGTCTTAGCGGTTGCGTGGTCGCGGGTCATGGTGTCCGCTAGAGGTTCCAGGTTCAATCCCCGGTAAGGGCTGGAATTTTTTCACTTCTAGTGATTTCCCCCTGGTCTCCCGGTAGTGACGCCCGTGTGCATTGTTGCGCACGTAAAAAATCCCTTGGCATTTAGAAACGGTGCTGCCCTGGCAAAAATGTTGAGTTAAAAATCTACCCAAAGTATATCAGGATCTTCGCCGGTGCTACATAGCCTGTGCACTGTGCTGAGCTTCTTCGGACTCAGACTTGAGTTAGTAGAAGAAAGGAGCACTTATGGGCTACCAACCGTATGCCATGATGTTGATCCGTTGTTCAACCCTCAGACCTGACTTCATTGCCGTGTCTTATTGTTTCCTCATCCTAATCTACAATACTGAATACATGGGTGTATGCCTTCACATTGTGGAGTAAAGTTTCAGAAACAAAGATCGGGTTGCTATTTTTGTTTAAACTTCCCCACGATTCAACTCAAGAAACATTTACAATCATTATCGAAAAAATGAAGCATTTGGACATACATTTTTCAGACAATTTTACTGGATAGTTGCGCCAGCATAAAGAAATATGCGGGCATTTGACAAAATATGTCCAAGTGATATCCAAAGCTTCTATTGTCGAATAAGCACTCAACTCAATAGCAGGCAGATATAACCTTTTGACTCCCAGTCCAGTAACGTGGATTCGCATTTGCGAAACCAAAATGGAAATCTTTTTTTCTCTCGGTATTATGAATATCGCAACACTTCGGCCTCGATTCTATGATAAATACCGTACATCTGGGAGAAATGTGGCTTTTCTGCCTACCTACGGGCGTGAACTTGGGCCGCAAGGAGTTCGTCACCCGGTCACCGCGCAGTCCGGTTACGCCAACTATGCTAGAGAGCCGGGCACATGGAAAGATATAACGTTTCAGAGCGCCACGGGTGAGCTGACTATTGGCCATTTTGGATAAAGCCACGATCGACCAGGACGAAGAATAGCACCGGATACTGGTGACACTTTTGACATGAAATTACATACAGAAGGAGAAAATGGAAAGGGCACAGATTCTGTTTCAGAACCTCGTAATGGAAGCGAAGCTCTTCAAGGGACAGTTTGAAAGATGCTTACTTAAACTAGTGCACACGTGAGAGTGTGAAGACAGGAGGAGAACAGTTCTCTAAAATTGGTGATAATATTGCCAATACTGACTGTAACTGCTTAGGACGAGATGGCAATATTCTCATTCACTGGTGATGTATCTAGTCTCCTAGTGTGTATGTGTGTGATACTTTTTTATTTGTTGTTTTTATCTCATAAATGTCTTTCATCGTTTCGCCTATACTTGCCCCTAAGTTGCAATCCTGCCATTCATCATCATCAATACTTTCCTGATTGGTGTGGACGATCATGCCTCTCCACAACTGCGATCTTAAACATCATGTTTCAATTCGTGTGCTGAAATCACTCTCTGCCATGATAAACAGCTGTCAAGAATAGTTTGCGTTGTATTCCTCTGTCTCTTTTTCTAACATATCTCTGTAGTGGTCACAATATGTTCCAGTATCATTCTTCTCAAAACATGACCAAGAAACTGACGCTGACTCTTTCTTATGTTTGTGATAAGTTATTTTCAGTTCCTCGCCTTTTCACAATCATTTGGAATCCTTTTGGTTTTTTTTAAATGGCTGTTCCATGAATTCTGAGGATTCTTCTAACAAATAAATCACTTCTCTCCAAGTGCTCAAGAAATTGTTTGCTTGTTTGCTAACTGTGGACGATCCACAGACACATGTTAAAACATGCTCATTTTAGCATAAGAGAATTCTTTGCCTAGCGTCCAGTGGCTGAATATAAAATGTTCATCTTTAAAAAAAAATGTTGTGTTACCTTTCTAATTTTTCTCTTTATCTCTGTGATACATTTTCCATCAGATGTTTTCTGTGTGATAAAAACAGTGGTGAGCAACTTGTATTCGGTAGAATTACCAGCCTGGTCGCAGGTATTATAAGGACACATATCTACTATAAACAAAACACTAAGATTTCCTCGTAACACGATATTTCTATGGGTAATTCTAAAATTGTAATCTCTTGCTACGCTTCTGACCAGACACACTATCCCACTTAAGCTCTTCTGCATATTCCTAAATGTGTTTATTTAAGCTGTTAATTGGCAGAAATCACATTGTTGAAAGGAAGTGATGCATTGGGGGTGGAGGGAGGGGATAGTGTAGAGAGTGTGGATGAGTTGCTGTGTGTGAATGTGTGTGTGTGTGTGTGTGTGTGTCAATGAGATTTTATAGTTTTATGCGAACTTTTTACATTTACCGTAAAAAGTCGAATTAATGCGATATCAGGTAGGCGCATTTAACTGTAGATTAAGAAAATATTCTGATCAAAATCTGATCTCCATACTTTATGTTTCTTGTGTTGCGGAATCTTTTTTTCTCTGTTCTTTTAATTTAATTAAAATTTTATTGGGGGGGGGGGGGGGGGGGGGGTCAGAGAAGGGTCTTGCCATATACTCAAAGAAGTGCGTGTGGTTGGGAGGGAGGGGCCTTGCAATACGCTCAAAGGGGTGATGAGAGGGTGGGTGGGGGTGGGAGGAGGGACTTGAACAAGTTTAGAGACCACTGGTCTTATGTGAATGGATGCAAAGAAGGTTAACCGCATTATTTCGATCTGTAAACTTGCCCACTATAGAAAGAGACAGGTCGTAACCTTATATTTTATAATTCAAAGTCCGCGGGCACACTGTCTCTAAATGTTTGATTTTGTCTGCAACACGTTCTTCCATTTGATCACATCTTGCCATTATTGCCATTATTGTTGTTTATTCATACCTTACAACTGTGGGTGTATGCTTGAGGAAGACATGGGTGTATGCCAGCCGTTTGTCTCACCATTTTAACGTCATGGGTTCGTTTCACTGGCTTTGTCTTTCGGTTCACGGGTTTACTGTTTTTTTTTTTTTTTCAACTTCACATAAGCTACGAAGTTCGTGATTTATGCGACACTCTCGACAACCGGCTAACCGTTCTGTGGAGACCGAGTCATATTGGTTACAAGTGAGAACTGTGAAATGGAGCTTCTCAGCTGTAACCCTCAGTTAACTCATATGTTGCAATCAGTGGGCTTATATTCTGTGTATTTCTCAATATAAGCAATACCTTTGATCAGCATACACACCAACCTGAGGCTAAAGCGCCAAAGCTTTATCCTTGTCTAGCTTTATTCTATAGTAACCTTATCTTTGGGTAAATAAGCTTGAGGAAAATAATCCACCCGTTTAAATGCATAAAGAAAAATATTGAAGTCACACTGATAACCGATATGACATACATTTCTTAGAGTCACGACGTATGCCCGGACTGTGGTGACACATTCATTTTTTTTTTTTTTTTGGTCAGAGTGGGCATGTATGTGTGCATTACTATTTAATCTCCACACTTATGCTTCAGGGGCTGCGTGGTCTCCAGGCATAGCTGGGGTGTTTTTTTTTTCGTGGCCTTTAGTAATTTCCCCTGGTCTCTGGGTAAAAGGTTGGCTCTGTGGCTAAGTCGATGCGAAGGTTTCGTAATGCCGGGATGCCGGGTTCGATCCCAGCTGCTGGCCATGCTCCTTGCATTGGTTTTGACAGTGGTATCAAGAAAGCCGACTGTCGAGAAGCAATGGCAAACTACTGGACGTAAATTTGCCTAGAAAAACCACACAACAGCCAGGGGCTGTTGGGGTTCGTTCTGCAACGTCCTGTAAAGGATACGCAACTAGCCTGGGTAAAAGATCGGAAGCCTATGTGTATTCTTGCGCAGGTAAAATAATTCCCTTCTTTTCCTTCTTCTTCTTCCTTTTCTTTTTCTTCACCATTCGACCCCTTGAGGTTCATTGCCTCAAATATCACCCGCCTCCATTCATCTCTCAGGTTGGCTTTGTCTTTCCAGTTGGTGACACCAAGTGTGTGCAGGTCTGTCTAAACATTATCTCCCCATCGGCTTCTTGGTCTACAATTCATCTCCCGTGTGAATACAGTTTTTACTTCTCTGTCATTTGACTTTCTTTCAATACATTACCCTCCCCCCCCCCCCCCCCCCAGTTCTCCCCACCCAAAAACGTTTTTTTTAAAATGTCCGTGGCCGTTGGAAATCGAATAGAGTAGCCTAACGGCGCTGCCTAGGCAAATTGAAGAGTTAAAAATCTACCCAAAAGTATTTCAGGATCCTCGCTGGTGATACGGAGTTGAAAGAAAAACGGAGCACATACGGGTTAATACCTTTACGCCTTGATATTGATCAATTGTTTGAAACCTAAAACCTAATTTTATGCTACAAAAGTTAAACATTGGCAATTACCCTGATTAATGAGGTTCATATAATAACAACATAGATCGGGTGTCTTCGGAGAGCTGTCAAGTAACAATAACAGATTTAAAAAAAAAAAATAATTAGGGAATTAAAAAAGAAGACTTAAAAATCGAACCAGTCATTTATTTCATTATTGAGCAACTTATAAGGTGGTTTGGCCATCTCATAAGAATGGTATCAGATGCCACAAAAAGCCACACTGGAGAAATATAATGTACATAAAGCAAGGTGAAGACCACTTACCTTGTAGAACGACGGCATCAATAAGAACTTTAAAAAAAAATGAAGACAGACTGGCACTTATTCAACTCATTAAAAAGAGCCTACGGACGGCCCCAATATCCCTCCTCCCCTCCCAGCCTCAACCGCACAAAACGTTGATAAGTAACTGGATGAAGAAAAAGGTGAAGTGGAAGAAGAAGAAGAAGAAGAAGAAGAAGAAGAAGAAGAAGAAGAAGAAGAAGAAGAAGAAGAAGAAGAAGAAGAAGAAGAAGAAGAAGAAGAAGAAGAAGAAGAAGAAGAAGAAGAAGAAGAAGAAGAAGAAGAAGAAGAAGAAGAAGAAGAAGAAGAAGAAGAAGAAGAAGAAGAAGAAGAAGAAGAAGAAGAAGAAGAAGAAGAAGAAGAAGAAGAAGAAGAAGAAGAAGAAGAAGAAAAAGAAGAAGAATAAAAAGAAGTAGAAGAAGAAGAAGAAAAAGAAGAAAAAGAAGAAGAAGAAGACGATGAAGAAGAAGAAAAAAAAACAAGAACGAGAAAAAGAACAAGGACGAGGAAAAAGAGGAGAATAATAATAGTTAAGGAAAGATCGCTATTCAGGCCTTTTGGCGCATCGGGCATATGGGAAGAGCACTCCATATTTTTACAGACTAATTGGAACTAGGTCGGTGATGTGGTTAGCATTAGGCCGGCCGTCTTTACTTCCCAAAGACATCAATCCTGGTACCCATTTTTGCTTGGTCGACTTGCGACATCCCATAGGTTAGTTGCGTATCCTTTACAGGACGTCGCAGAACCAACCCCAACAGCCCCTGGCTGTTGTGTGTGTGACGTGACGCGTGGTTTAAATGTTTATGTTGTTGAGTAGGAATGTTCCTCTCAACACATTCCCTCCACCAGATTAACGGAACTATAATCTGAGCTATGTTGCTCTCAGACACAGTCCTGGATACCCAAGAAAACAACCATATTGGCTCGTTAAGTACTTTAACATTAGCTGCACTTGGTACCCACAAGAGAAGGCAAGGAATTTTAGATGTCTATCATACTTAATGAATAATTAGACAGGGCAAGTGATTCCTCCGTCATCTACCTTCTCCCGGTTTTATTATGAATAATTAAAGAATTATTATATTATTTGAGCCCCCACCAAATGGTATTCTATCTTAACAGTTTACTTAAACATGTAAGAACAGACATTGGGAATTTAACAAACTATGTAGTTTAAAACTTGACATACAGCTTTATTACTACAATGAAATTCCCAGTTTGTTGATTTACACAAACAGTGACTGGTTAACGTAAAGAGGTTTTAAGCGTCAGCGA
>CAJHNH020000866.1:80000-222799 GCA_905116865.2 Candidula unifasciata | reverse complement strand
ATGAGTTCCTGGTCTTGGTAAACTCACTCCCTGCTTCTCATTCATTGTGATGTGAACCCATGTGGTTAAAATGAGAATATTGTGAAATATGACTGTGTATGTCTGTGTGTGTAAGCATGTTAACCCTTCAAAGGAGTACTAGTGTGCAGACATCAGAACAATTTACACTGAGGAATGTCCTTTCTTTTTGTGTGCTGTAAACTCTTGTTCTTGAGAGTATTCATGAAACTGGTTTCCTAAATATTTCCCCATCAGGATTATGGACCATGTTCTGTACACATTCCCATTCTATACCAGTAGAATGTGAACACCTGTTACTATCCTACTCCATATATATGTGTGTAGTGTAACAGTTTTAAAGACTGGAGGTATTGTTGTCTCCAGTTAGAACCTTCCTGACTGTTTGTATAAGGACTGTTCTATTGTTCTAGTTCCAGATTGTAGTCCAGAAGTAGATCCTAAGCTTAGCTGCAGATACCCGATTGTCCGGACTGGACTGGAAGATTCGGCCTGCCTGATGTGTCACCGAGGCCTAGCCAGAAGCTGACATAAGCTACAGCTAAGTGGACAGTTGACCACTATCTTTTTATAACCGGATTTTATATCCACAGCCATTTAGTTATCATTTGAATTTATATTGATTTGAAAATCCTAATAAATGTTAGTTTTAATGTTCCTACAGTTTTATGGAGTTTCATTTTAACTGTAAACATTGTCAGTGAACTTAAGAACATTTAAATATACAATCTTAATTACAGCAGGGAATAAGATGTGGGCAAACCCCGAATCCTCTCATTTAACCAGCAAGGCTGGGGTTACTATAAGACTATATGATGACTCACTGTTTGTAATTCCCTCTGTAAAGTGCACATAGTGCATTCGCTAGTTAAAGCGAAGTTACCCGCCACACGGGACGTAGAGTTTTCGGAAGACAAAGTAGGGGTAGTTCAGCACCACAATGGACAGAAGATGTCAGCAATATTTTGGGCTCATGGTTTCACTAGGAGGCCAAGTTTGCAAAGACAGCAAGTGTATTTCCGGGGGGCCACGATGACAGCTAAAATACCAGCTAGAGCAGGGGTTCTCAGCCCTTCTAATGCCGCGACCCTTTAATATATAGTTCTTCATGTTCTGGTGACACTTTAATTCAGTTCCCGCGTAGTGGCGACCACCATACATTCAATTATTTTCGTTGCTACTTCATAACTTCAATCAATATGTTTTTTTCTGATGGTCTTAGGCGACCCTTGTAAAGGAATCGTTCGACACACAACAGGGTCGCGACAAACAGGTTGAGAACCACTGAGCTACGACTGATTTAAATATATTTTATTATTTATATCCTCACGCTGTCCCAATAGAGCAGTACCTTTCCTGTCTTTGTTGTAGTATGTAAGATTATATATACTTTCAAAACCACAACACTGACCCTAAATGTTTCTATTCCTCCGCTACAAGGTGTGAGCCGACGAAATCTTCCCTAATAGCTTTATCGCAGGCTGTCTACATAAGGTCACTCTTGTCATGACTGGCCTGAAAGTTTCTCTTTCTCAAGCCAAATCCCCTCTTCTTCTTTGTTCACCGGCTATAAGCTCTGGTGGAAAGTCCTGGTTGTTCGTCCTGGACTTTGGCTTTGTATCACACAGTTTTTATCATAAATACAAAATCGCACTCTCTTGTTTCGCAACATGTTTTCAAGATCCAAAACCATCCTGTCTTTTAAAGTTTATGTTAAAGCAACCGAGGCGTTTCAATTTCTTACGACTTGTAGCATTTTTGTTGAGTTGAGTTGAGTCAAGAGTTGACATCACAGCACTCAGGGCATTCCCATTCATGCTCCGTCCTCATCTTCAGCAGCCAGCGCAGAGACCCTCTGATTACACCCAGTTGCCTCATTCTCTCCAGGCCATAATAATCTTCTTTCTTTACTGATTCCGTTGCTTGTTCCCAAAGGGCCTTAACCACATCCGTCTTGTCATGTATCAATTCAATACCCAGTGGTGCTGATCCAGCCAATCTGTCTGCCTGTTCATTACCCACCACGCCAGCATGACCTGGAGAAAATATCTAAAGTATGCTCACCACCCATGACCTTTCCAGTTAAGCTAGCTGTTGAATTTTTAAGGAACAAAGGCAAGCAAAGTCAGTTCGCGTTATTTCGAGCTTTTTGTTCCTTTTTTTTTTTTTTCTTTTCTTTCTTCTATTATCGTTGTTGTTTTGCGCTCGCCACTACAAGAGAAGGTGGCATGTTGTGTGTTTAGAACTAGGTCGCGGTATCAGTTTGGTGCTTCAAACCGATTTCAGCATTTCCTTAATAAGTTTACATTTTACAATATAATAGTTAAATGGCAGGAGTCTTTTTTCCCCTCCTTAAAAAGGCTGCACAGGAACCCACACGGTTAAATAATCTTTTATAATTTGTCTAATACCCTAATACTTTGTCACGAACAGCATTGCTTAATTTTTGTTCTAGAGCAAATAAATTTGGGAACCTCTGTCAAATGAAGAGCAGAATATCGGTGTGTTTATATTTCAGATACAGGGAAGATGAGATGAAAACAAAATACAATAAAGAAGCCCTCTGTGTTACTTGTATATCCTTTACAGGACCTCGTAAAGTAGCCCCAAACATCTGCTGGATGTTTGATTCTGCACTGGGCACATTTCTCTTTATTAGTTTGCCATTTATTTCTTAACGGTGGACACAGATACCGCTGTCTGTCAAGTTGGACCTAGCATAACACAAATGAACGTATTTGGGAAAAAATGTTATCCACTACAAATACAGATACAACCCTATAAAAATATTGTAGACAACTGGCGAATAGCAAATCTATAACGTGTCAAAACATCAGTCATAACAATAAATCCTCTCTCTCTTTCTCTCTCTCTCTCTCTCTCTCTCTCTCTCTCTCTCTCTCTCTCTCTCTCTATATATATATATATATATATATATATATATATATATATACACACACACACGCACACACACACACACTGGAAAGCAAAAGCAAAGAAAATGAGGGCAAAAGGAATGACATATGAAATGCTGGTAGAAATAGGAAAGGAATAACTGACAGAAATGAGAAAACAAAGTTATAAGTTTAGAAGTGACATCATATTCTCCATACTCTATTTCTCTGCTGCTGCTTCTTCTATTACCACTTCCGCTACTTCTAATATTGCATCTTTATTACTATATCCACAATTATTACTATATGTGCTGCTACTACCACTGACCATGCTGCTGCTATTACTAATACCTCTACCACTACTACCACTACCACCACCACCACCTCTACTACTACCACCGAATACAAACGTGTGGTATTTTCAAGAACTGTGATGTGGCAGACTAAAACCAAGGACATGACGCAGTAATGGATAACATCTGGTTCCGATTCGGCCTTCGAAGTAAATAACCCCAGAAACGTCTGGGAAATAATGTTGGGAATCATACAGACGGTTTATTGGTTCCAGAACATTCAGAAGCTGTTTACTACTACTACCACCACCTCAGCAACCACCACGACTACTGCTACTACTACCACCACCTCCTTCACAACCACCACGACTACTACTACTACTACTACTACTACTACTACTACTACTACTACTACTACTACTACTACTACTACTACTACTACTACTACAACTACTACTACTACTACTACTACTACTACTACTACCACCACCACCACCTCCACAACCACCACGACTACTACTACTACTACTACTACTACTACTACTACTACTACCACCATCTCAACAACCAACATGACTGCTACTACTACTACCACCACCTCCACAACCACCACGACTACTACTACCACCTCCACAACCACCATGACTACTACTACTACTACTACTACTACTACCACCACCTCCACAACCACCATGACTACTACTACTACTACCACCACCTTCACAACCACCATGACTACTACTACTACTACTACCACCACCTCCACAACCACCACGACTACTACTACTACTACTACTACTACTACTACTACTACTACTACTACTACTACTATTACTACTACTACTACTACCACCACCTCAACAACCACCACGACTACTACTACTACTACTACTACTACTACTACTACCACCTCCACAACCACCATGACTACTACTACTACTACTACTACTACTACTACTACTACTACTACTACTACCACCTCCACAACCACAACGACTACTACTACTACTACTACTACTACCACCACCGCTACAACCACCATGACTACTACTACTACTACCACCACCTCCACAACCACCACGACTACTACTACTACCACCACCTCCACAACCACCATGACTATTACTACTACTACTACCACGACCTCCACAACCACCACGACTACTACTACCACTACCTCCACAACCACCACGACTACTACTACTACTACTACTACTACTACTACTACTACAACTGGCGCTGTTGCCGATTCCACTGTTGATTCCCGTTCTTCTTTTGTTACTGACATTTAACCAGTATCCCCCTTCTCCACCCCTAGGAATTGATCTAAAAATGTAAACCAGACACTATTTTCTCTGTGAAGTCTAACGACTGGGTCGATAACTGTTTATTGTAGCAATACTCCCGGAGTTACAATTAAGGATCTTTCCCCCTGGATATCAGTAGACAATTTGGGTTAGGTCTGCCTGGAAGCCAAGACCAGTTGTAACCATGACTGTCTCACCCACACACTCTTAGACACACATGCACGTGCGGGCGGGCGCGCGCATCCACACACACACATACAATAAACGGAGTGGACTCAAACAAGGAAAACCTCCGGGGCGTCAGACAAGACTCCAGCCACTCGCCCATTGCGGTTGCCAAAGTGGTCTTAAGTCCCATTTGTAGGGCCCCATAGCTAAAGCTGTCGCTGCTAATTGTGTAGATGTGCGATCATTAGGCGGCCGCCTAACTAAAGCATTCGGTACAAATTGTGCAGATGTGGAAAAAAACATCTCATAGAATGGCATCTAGTCAACGAGGGAGTCGCCGTGGCGGAACGGCTAGACGCACGCCGCGGATCGGAAGGTCGTGGGTTCGCTACCTGACGGAGCCGGACTTTTTTTTTAAAATGACCTTGACTCCCAGGTCGACCCAACCTAAAGTGGATACCAGGTGCAGTCCCGGGAAGTAGAGGCGGCCGGCGTAATGCTGACCACATCACCCATATTGTGCCGATTGGTCTATAAAAATATAGGTCTAGCCCTATATGCCCTATACGCCTAAAGGCGTGGAGAAGGGTCCTTTACTTTACTTACTTACTAGTCAACGAAAGAATTATGACAGCACGATTAAATGGGAAACATACCAAACTTATGGGATACCTCAATGCAAAAGTTGTTAACAACAACTTGAACAGAGAACTATAAATAGAAAAGCAAGGATGTGGTACAATTAATGACAACGGAGAAAGACTGAGCGACTTCTGCACAGCGAATAGACTTGTTATAGAAGGAACACTATTTTCCTACAAGAAAACAAACAAGCTTACACGGATATCCCAAATAGAAGAGATGTAAACCAGATAGACCATTTCATGGTGAACAGGAAATGGCGTAGGTCCCTATTCGATGCGAGTGTCAAAAGGAGAGCAGATGAGGGTAGTGGTAATCACCTCGAAGCTTCACTAGTACAACTGAAACAAGTGCACATGCAAGCTAAAACACAGACAGTACGCTACGAGGTCAACCTATTGTGAGAAAAAGACATTGCCGCTAAATTTATAGTAGAAATCAAGAATATATTTCAAACCCTATCGGGACGACCCAGATACTCCAACTACAATCCGCATTCAAGTCGTATGGGACCAGATCAAAGAAACATACGAAACAACCAGCAACAACTTATTAGGAACCAAGAAGCCACACAACTAAGAATAAATAAGCAGTCAAACCATTGAATACATAAAGCAAAGAAAAGGCAAAAGGAACCTCGTAAATCACGCTAAATCAGAACGGCAGAAAGAAAAACTAATGTTAGAATATAGCGAACTAAATACAACTGTAAAGTAACAGAACTGACAAGAGGATATTTGTAGAAATGGCTTGACCACATTATGAGAATGAATCTTGAAATACCTGCCAAAACAGCTTTCACTTGGACAACCGAGGGAACAAGAAAGAAGGGGTGCCCAAAAACAACACTGGGGAGAAAGGTTGGACAATTAATAAAGTACTACATCTCTGACATGGACAACTGCACTGAAGATTGCACTTGACAAAAAGGTATGGTCAGTCTTCTACAAAACTGCATGTGCCACTAGGCATAAAGAGAACTAAACCACCCCTCCCCCTTTCTTTTCCAGTTCAAATCTCCAGATACAGAAGAAAACAATATCAGATTACCAGGGATTCGAACCTGGATCATCCGAATTGAGCCTCGCCTTCTAAAAAACGCTAGTCAGTGTTATGTGTCATCAAATCCAGATTATCAGTCCAAAGCTACTCTGCCTACATGAGCTAAAATGGATGATCCCATAATACCAGAAAATTGGTCATTAAAGATCAGTCACCCCACACTGCGAATAAACTGATTTAAACTCTGAGCTAATTCTCTGTCCTCATTAGCTGCGAATTCATTTTTTTCTGTGCCTACTTTCCTGCCTTGTCTGCTGTTTCGCCTGTAGTCTTGGTGATCTTGAATTATCCAATTTGCTAGAAAAACAAATTGGCTCTTTTTGTTTTTGCTTTTGTGAATATGCAGCAGAAAAAAAGAGGGTAACAAATGAATGCGCGAATATACAGTTCAACTGACTTTCGCGTAGTGGGAGCCTTTTCTTTTCTACAGGTTCTGGATAATTAGGAAATTATTTGGTGGAAAGAGTGGTTGTGTGTGTGTGGGGGAGGGGGGGGGGGATACAGCTGAATTTTAAACAAATTGATGGAATACTTGATGAAGGTGTGCAGCTGATCACAGAGGAATAGACAGTAAATCTCTGCTCTTGTGAGTTCTATTTATATAAAATAATTGCCCACGTATCTGATACTAACAAAATCTCGCTTGTTTTAACTTGCTAAAAAATCTTCATCTTGTGAACTACACAGTTGTAACTGAGTCTATTAAAATTTTGGCTTTAACTCCTTATGTCCCAGGGGCGCTAACACAAAGAAAACAATTTTGTATGGGCTGAGGGCTCCCCCACCCCCCCCCCCCCCTTTTCCATAAGTTTAGGAAGGAGCTAAGCCCCCCCCCCCCCCCCGCAACCCAAGTCACACATAGTTCTGGTTTAAAAAAATTATATACATAAAATATTGTTTAAATTATTGTGAATTTGTATTTGCTATTCATCATCATCATTATTATCATCATCATCGTATTATTATTATTATTATTATTATTATTATTATTATTATTATTATTATTATTATTATTATTATTATTAAGCGTTGGCTGTAGAAAAACAAACATGGTGGCTTTTTTTTTTTAACAAAACAGAAAGCTTAATTGGACTAGAAAAACAGTCAAATTTCTTGGAAATGTTATCAGGTAACAACTTATGAGAGAAAAGCAACAGGAATCTCAAGCGATAATTGTTTGGATTTGATGAGGCATATATTGTGACGTTTAGTTCATCATGTAGCAGGTCCTTTGCAGAACGTCGCTCTCATCACGGTCTGCCTGAAAGAAACTCGATCTCTCGCCAGCTCTCCCGCCTCATACACTTTTATACTCAAGGAGTCACTTATATCCTGTGCCCATCTTCTTGTTGGTCGGCCTCTGCCCCTCCTTCCTTGTACCAAGCCTTCTGCTATAATTTTTTTTACAATCCGTGGCGCTTGATATGGCCAAAATATTTCAGCTTCCGAGACAGGATGCTATTTATTAGCCATTCTTTTTTTATGTTCAGATCTTTCAAGATGTCAGTATTTCTCCTCTTTTTCGTCGAAGATATTCTGAGAATCTTTCCCTTATTCTCTTTCTTAAGGACTGGGAGATAGTCCACGACTCACATCCGTATGTTGCTTCAAGAAAGATGCATGCTTTCAAAATTGAAATTTTGATCTCTTTTCTAGTGCTTAACCATATACTTTTTAGGCGGTTTAATCTTTGACGTTTAGTTACAACTGGGAAATTTCTTCTTCTTCGCGTAAACTCTGGCGGAAAGTTCTGGTTGTTCATCCACTTCTGGACTGCAGTCCTGTTTAAGGACCTGAGAGTTGGGTGTGCATCTGCTTGACAGATCTTACTCATTTGTATGCAGACTGCTGGTTCCTTGCCTCTCAGGCAGATGCACTCCGACTTCGAATCAAGCTCCCAATTAGTCGACTCCTACGGAATGCTTTTGGGTAGACTGGGTCTATTCTTGTTGCCGTAACCCTCACGGTGAACTGGGAAATTTGATGAAAAAAAGAGAAAGAGGGGCAAATAGATAAACACAATGGTACCTCGACTAATACACTTAATGGGTTCCTGTCTGTGGTTTGTATCTGAAAACCTAATTTCCCATTACATTTTACTGTAAATCTGTTAGTTCGTTCTCAGACTAATTATCTGGTTACTCAAGCTCTGTTGTTACTTCTTCTTCTTCTTCTTCTTCTTCTTCTTCTTCTTCTTCTTCTTCTTCTTCTTCTTCTTCTTCTTCTTCTTCTTCTTCTTCTTCTTCTTCTTCTTCTTCTTCTCTTCCACCTTGTACCTCAGCGAAGTGCCAGGGGAGATGTAACATTCGTTGATATGTCTGTCAAGAGCACTAATAAGATTGATGTTCAATTCTGTACGACAGTTCTCAATGACATCATTTCATATTTTCCGAGGTCTTTCACTCGCTCTATACCCGTTGTAACGTTTTAGTGTGGCTTGCTGTGGCAGGGGAACCATCACATTCTTGTTAGGTGTCCAAACCACTGCATTTGTTGTTCTTTGATGACCTGTAAGACTGGCTTTATTCCCAGCATACGTCTGATTTCGTAATTTGTGTTTCCTTAAAACTCCTGCAGCGCTTCTAAGGCTTTTCGTCTCTGTTGTCAAAATTTACGTTCATTAGAGGATGTAAGTGTCCACGTTTGGCACGGATAGCATAGTGTTGGCATCTGATAAGATTCACATTAGTACTCCGATGTATCTGCTTGTGCGTCATCAGGGGAGATAGTTGCCCCATTAATTGTTTAGCGTTGGCACATCTCGAACTAATTTCGCTGTCAAATTTTTCATCGGATGTGAAAATTCCTCTGTTTGTCTTACTGCGTTTTTTTTTTTTTTTAATTCAAATTTGATTTCTAAATTGCCTTTCTGTCTTCCCATCACAAAGGTCTCTGACTTCGTAGTGTTTATTTTTATATTATACTGTTCAAAAAAAAAAAAAAAAAAAGAAACGCATAGTTACTGAAAGGAACAAACATGCTCACAATTTTGACATTCTGCATCTGTGTAATGCAGTAAGTGAAATTACTCAAATTTCACACAAGAATACCTTAGGGTTCCACCAATCAATTGACACCTTGTTTTGCATCTGGGTCACGATAGCTTTTAAGCGTAGGGCTTTCCCGTTAGTATGGTGTGTGGCCTTCTCTTGCGTGGATCAGTGACTGGCATCTCCTGGGCATGGATGTGATCAGATGTCTGATGTGGGCCTGTGGGATGGCTGCCCACTCTTCCTGGAGTGCCAGGAACAGATCACGACCATTCTCTGTAGCAAAGTTTATGCGACAAACACGTCTTTGCAGCTCATCCCACAGGTGCTCAATCGGACTCATGTCTGCAGACAGGGATGGTCAGGGAACTGCGTGGTCAACTGGGCCGAATGGGGTCTGGCGTTGTCCTGTTAAAAGATATCTGTTGGCATCCAAAAATGGAAGGACTTGTGGTCGAATAATTTCATGAATTGTGCATTCAAGCTTCCTTCAATGTGCACCAAATGGCTCCTTTCATTGTAACTGATCATTCCCTATACCATTACCCCTTCACCACCGTGCAGCAGAGCTTCATCAACACAATTTTGGACTAAACCTTCATTTTGTCTAGGGTAGACCCTACGCCGTCTATCATGACGCTGCAACAAAAATAAAGATTCGTCACTAAATCAGACACGTCTCCACTGATTGTCACTAGCCCAGGGACGATGTTGGTTGGCCAAAAGAAGTCGACTTTAGCGGTGGCGACGAGTAAGGACAGGTTCTCGATGTGGTTGTCGAACTTAAAATCCAACATTATGCAGTCTGTTCCGAACAATTTGATCAGACACGTGACGTCCTGGAGGCAAAGCCTGTGCAGTTGAGGAAGCTGTTGTAAACCTGTCTCTGAGGTAACAAAGCTGAATAAAGCGATTCTCGGCTGCTGTTGTCACTCTGGGTCGTCCACAGCGATGTCCATCTTTAGCTGAACCAGTTGGTCTATTTGAGTTTGTAACCGGTGCCAAAGTTGACTGATGGTACTCTGATGCACATTTAGATTAATGGCAACCTGACTTTGACTTTCTACTGCCTGAAATCGGCCAATAGCAACTTTACTTAAATTTATCGATATAGGCGCCATTCTTGACTGCTTTAAAATGAACTGATTGTTTTTGTGTGGCGTTATCCTTTGATAGGGTTTCAATTGCGTAGGCAGTGAATAGTGCTCACCGCAAATTGTGTTGCTTTCTCGTGCGCACAACGTGAGTTATGCTCACAAATATGGTCCTAAATACATTTGACCGCTGCGTTGTAAAGATTACAAAAACCCACGCAATTCACGCCCACATGTCCACTGGGCACAGTAAACAACATTTGAGTTGCTTTTCACATACCCGAATACGATATTTTATTTTAAGGTTAGTTGCGTTTCCTTTGCAGGACGTTGCAGAACCAACCCCAACAGCCCCTGACTGTTGTGTGGTTTTTCTAGGCAATTTACGTCTAGTAGTTTGCCATTGCTTACTGGACGGTCGGCTTTCTTGATACCACTGTCGAAACCAACACAAGGCGCATGGCCCGCAGCTGGGATCGAACCCGGCATCCCGGCATTACGAAGCGTTCGCATCGACTTAGCCACATAACCGACAAATTACAGTACGTTGCAGAACCAACCACAGCAGCCCCTGGGTGTTGTGTGGTTTCTCTAGGCAATTTACATCCAGTAGTTTGCCATTGCCTTCTGGACGGTCGGCCCACTGAAACCACTGTCGAAACCAACGCAAGGCGCATGGCCCGCAGCTGGAATCGAATATTTTATTTACAAACTAATAAAAACGCACGATCGGATAACTATGCGTTGTTTTTTTTAATAGTATATTTTCCTTCCCTTTGTTATTAATTTGATTTAGGTGGTTCTGTAGGCATTCCGTATTTTCTGCTATGAGTACCTGGTCATCAGCAAATAGTATTTCTGTTATATATTTTTCATGATTAAAGTTCGTTTCCTTACAAATGGTATCCATGTATGTTATAAAAAGAAATGGCGATAGTACACAGCCCTGACTCACACCAGAGTTCACTATAAAAGTTCTTGACAATCCTGCCTTCGATCTTAGCAGCATTTACTACGTGTACTGACTTTTGCAAATATTTTGCGAATTCCCTTTTTTTTCCCATGCATTCCCACAACATATTCCTGTCGACTCTATCGAATGCCTTTTCTTGGATTATGAACGTCAACGAACATGTCTTATCGTGTTCTATTGCTCTTTCTCTCTCTCTCTCTCTCTCTCTCTCTCTCTCTCTCTCTCTCTCTCTCTCTCTCTCTCTCTCTCTGTCTCTCTCTTTCTGTCTGTCTGTCTCTCTCTCTCTCTCTCTCTCTCTCTCTCTCTCTCTCTCTCTCTCTCTCTCTCTCTCTCTCTCTCTCTCTCTCTCTCTGATAGTTGTCTCAATGTATACATGGCATCTGGGCAACTTCTGTTTCGTCAAAAGCCCATCTGTGCTTCTGGAAGTTTATACTCTATCAATGGTCTTAGCCTTATTTCGATGATTTTTCCAGTGTGACTGGGAAGCGATATTCCTCTGTAATTAGTGCAGTCCCCCTTACTTCCTTTATTTTTCTACAGCGGGACAATGACAGCAGTCTGTCAATCTGATGGTGTTTCTTGATTTTCCCATGCCACCTAAAATATTCTCTTTAACCATATTGCTCCCGCTTCTACTGCTGCCTTGATGGCCTCAGCATGTAGATAATCTATACCTGTCGCCTTTAGTCTAGGGGCGGAGTAAATGACATATTCTTCGTCATCTAATTATATACCTGGTTCTAGTTCCCCTGCCGTTAGTTCCGAGTTGTTTTTATGTTCTTCGCTGCTTTCATCTATTTTATTGCAGCTAAGTAATGATTCAAACTAATTACTCCACCTTGCTAACATTTTGTTAGGTTCTATTAAAGGTTGGCCTTCTTCATCATCTATAAATTTAGTTAGGTTGTATTCTTTATTCCTGTTTCTGATGCCTTTGATTTTTTTTTTTTTTTTTTTTTTTTTGTAGTTTTCAGTGCTGTTCTTTCTTCTTCAGCCAGCTTGCTTCCAAACTTTTCCCATTAATCTCTTTTTTCTTGTCTGATAGTTCTGTTTACTTCTGTTCTGATTATCCTGTATGTTATGTAATCCTCTTTAGTTCTGCTCCTTATCCAATTGCCATAGGCGTTCCTTTTACTGCTCACAATTCTTCCTATTTATTTATACCACCATGTTAAGAGCTTAAGCCCTCTGTTGACTTTTCATTTTTAGCGCCACATATTTCTTGTACTATTTTTCATAGTGGTGTCCCTGAAGTTCGCCAATTTAGTATTTACCCCAAGTGTGTTTTGTGCAGGCTGTTCATAATTTTCTTGTAATTGTTGCTGAAATGCTTGTCTTTTTTCCACACTCTAGTTCTTTCCATTTAATTTTGTCACTGTTCTTACTTTTCCACATAAAGTTGAGATTGCCTCTGCTAACTTTCTGTTTGAAGACTTGGATTTTAGAGTGATGAACAAATTGGGGTATTTTCTTCGGATCACCAACGTCTGGCACACAAAAGAAAGCAAAGTTAGTCTATTTATCATCCGCTTGTATACTGGAAAAGCCTTTTCCCCGATTACCGATGAACGTTCTGTTGGGGCATTTTCTCACAGGAAGCCCAGTTGCATTGCAGCTGGAAACTCAAATTCCTCCACGAACTTTTAAGCTTTCTGCGTTAGCACCTGCTCCATGTCTAACACCACAATAGTTCTTATCTTGACTTTCTGAAACCATCCATTGCTAGCTGTCAACTCTTCACCTATGTCTTTGCTACTGGCAGTAGATGCAATGTTCAAAGACAGATCTTAGTAAATAGTTACAGCTTTTAAACAGATCGTTTTTTAAGAGACACTATCTGCTGTGAGTTAAATGTCCTTAAATCCAAACGTGTAGTAATGGTCCCATTTCTGTCGTGACTTTATTTCTATGAGATGACACGGTAGATACTCCTTCAGCAACATCCAGTTTCTTAATAAAATTAGTTTTCTTGAGAACTGTAGCTTTGGTGGACTTGTTTGTCTGTAACGCCCCCTGAAACTCATTCTAGGCTGGGTCGACCTGCAACACCCCACATGATGATACAAATCCACACAGCCAGCAGTGGGTTTCAATCGCTATATATATATATATATATATATATATATATATATATATATATATATATATATAGTCTGATTAAATAAATACCTAGATTGATACACACACAAAAAATCAGTTATGTATGTGCGGCATGCGACGCACACACCACTAGTTGGTTGTGTTCCAAATAAATGAGTTGTTGTTGTTTGTTTTAGTATCCAGAAGCCATGAGTTGTTAACCCTTAGGCTCGGTATTATGGATATCGCAATCTTTCGGCCTTGATTCCATTGTAAATACCGTAAATCTGGGAGAAAATGTGGCTTTCCTGCCTACCCCCGGGATTGAACCCAGACCACAAGGAGTACGTCACCCGGTCTCCGCGAAATCCGGTTTAGCCAATTCCGCTAGAGAGCCGGGCCCAAATAAATGAGACTTACTAACAACACAAACACACGCTTATGCAGTGCTTCACAGTTCGTGTCTCGAGTCTAGATTCTTATGTAGAGGTCCCATGGGATATAAACTAGTTTGTATCTCGAAAATTCGTATGTACAGCAGCAGTTCATAAGTCGATGTACCACTGTACAGGGAGGGATATATAGTATTATGGAGACAGGAACTCAGACCTGAGTCAAGATTATAATTTTAAAGTCTGCTATGATGAACCCTGATAGCTTATTTAAATGAATGGTGGGAGAAAATAACATTGACATGATTAGTGATAGCATTATATGGCGAACTTGATAATATTGGTGCCACGTTCATTCTCATTTCACATTCTTACGTTTTATTTTCACCAAAGTATGTACCATAGCTCTCAGAGAACCAGCTGTTAAGATCTCTTGTCTCTTAAGTGATCGTAAATAGGTTCTGTCTACTTCTGTGACAGCTGACTGCCGCCTCACGCCAAAGTTCACGTCCCAGGCACTGTGGCCATGTCAGCAGATTGCGTGCTGGGACTAACAAGTGTCAGGTATCTCTGCAGCCGTGTCGCCTGCTCTGTGACTCTGGTACTAGAGAAGTCGGAATGCATCGCTGGGTATTTTCCGTTCGGTTTAAGTAAAATCTGACGCTGAAAGGCAGGGCAGGACTGGGGAAGAGGAAGAAGAAATAAGTAAAGTGCTCGACCCTTTTCAGCATCTTGGTGTGTGGACATCAACATGTGCCTTGCCGATAAATGTTGGTGGTCGTGATTTGCCCTTTGAGACAATAACTAGAACACAATTTGGGTACGTGTTCCTTCTTTACAGTCTGTGTAAAGTGTAAATGCGCGGTGGGCTATGTCCATTTGGCAGGTAAATTGCAGCACCCTTTTCAGCCTCTTGATGTTTGGTTAACTCCCATACCATACCGATAAGTGCAAGTGGTCGGGGTTGACCATCATATGCGATCAGCAGAATCAAAGAACGAGAGGCCTGTGGTCGTGTCTCCCTGACTGACTGACTGACTGACTTTCTACCCCACCAGGACATCACACAAGCGATAAACACCCGATGGCACAAAGTGCCACCATGTGGATGAGGATCACCGTGGAGAGGTCCCAGAAACCGCGTTCAGCCATATTTATGGCCTGGCTATATTGCGGCCCCTGGCAAGAGCCAGAGTAGGGCTTCAAATAACGAAAAACTGCATCCTAAAAATGACGGCAGGATTAAAATGTCTTGTCGCCCATGTTGTGCCGCCAAGACAGAATGCACCATTGGATATTTCCATTTGGTAGGTACAAACTGCATGAGCCTTCCTAGAAATTAATTCTCTCAATTCCTAAAACTGTTAAGTGAAAACTTAGCGATGATAAAACTGGCGGGATGGCGCACACAGACTGCCGGACGTGTGGAGTCTTTATCGAATATTAAAACAAACAAAAAAAATCTTATGTCCTAGCCCTCTGTTTTACTGCCTAGAGTGACCATACGTTTAAACGTCTCTGCATCCAACCGCTGAACCCAGTGTCTACCCAGCGACCCAAAAAGTTTATTAGTTGTTCTGAGCCAGCGGTTCTTAACGTTCCTAATACCGTGACCCTTTAATACAGTTCCTTATGCTGTGAACTTTAACCATAAAATTATTTTCGTTGCTACTTCATAACTTCAGCGAATATGTGTTTTCTCAGTAGCTGGACGACGGACCTATACAATTTCAGTCTCAGTACAGGTGAAAATGCCACGGCTGACTATGTTCAGAAGCAAAAGCTGGTCACGACTAAAAACAGTAAGCCTATCCACCATACTGACCAAAAGATTCTTGTAGCTTCCCGCACGTGATGATAATTTCTTTATTACGTCAGCGATGCATTCAACTTACAAAGATAGACATATTTTTATCTATCGGTGGGTGAAATGGTCAATGTATTGCCGGCCGTCTTTACTTCCCACAGCATTAGCTGATACCTATGAGATGGGAGTCAAGGTCAATATTTCTTTCTTTTTTTTTATTGTTACCAAAATCGTGCTATGAACCAGCGACTTTCGGACCGGTAGGCGAGCGTGTATCCACTAAGCCACCGTGGATCCCCATGTTCTTCCTATTCATGTAATGTATCTGCCACTAACCATCCTTTGCGTGTGCTCTTACGAACTCCCTTATCTTCAGTCCTAAGGGTTTCAGCACAGGAACCTCTTAGTCACTCTGTTTTCTCAATGTGCGTTATATTCAGATTCTGCACCAATGATTTTCCCCAGTCCGAAAGCATTTGGGTAATTCTCTCTTTAGATTAGTGTTTCCCTCATAATACTTTGGAAACTCTATTCTGCGCATGCACCAGGTGTGTTTATTTCATAAGTGTTTTCCTCGTTCTACATAATTCATAGAAGTGTAATTATCACAGGGATAACTGCATCTGGTAGGCGTTTATTTACCTGTCAGTCTTGCAGTCTTTGTAAGTCTATTGGCCTAACAACTTGATACTCACGTTACTACCCACCTACTTAAATGTCTGGCTTTCATTCAAACACACACACACACAACACACACACACACACACACACACACACACACATATATATATATATATATATATATATATATATATATATATATATATATATATATATACATTTAAATATTCTTCTAATGTTTAAATCAGTCGCCCTATCGATACATTTATCTATCTAATTATATGCTGTATGACAACATTAACACAACGGTCTAGTCACTCGTCTATACCAGAAAACAGTAACTAAATCATGCCAGATTTAAACCCAGTAATTAAGTTCACCTTTCAGTCGCGCCCTGGACCTGCCCACAAGGGTTAGTCAACTGGACAACATGATTGGCTCAATTTGCCAGTTAAGGTATAGACTGTAGCCAAGATGAAACTAATTTCGTTCGGCTCCCTAGTCATAGATTTAAGTTAAAATCCGGCCTCTCGATTTTGTGACTAAACTGTGACGTGTAAGACTGTGTGGGCGATGACGGGAAAGCAATAGCTAAAAATAAGTCTAGATACTCCCAAGTTGACTAAATGACTTTAATTTGTGGTCACATGGTAATGAAGCGTAGATGGTAGAAGATGACATCTGTCTTTAGATATCCTGGTGAAATAATTAGTTATGTATGCAACAAAGCCATTGTATTTCTCTTTCTCCAGTTACCTCATTGAAGTTTTGGGCAGAGGTATAAGGTTCTTCTGTGTGCTTTGTCTAAAGCGGGCCATACTGATGGCACACATTAATGTTTACATTACTGCGAGCAAAAACTGCCATGCATGTTTTAGATATACCTTCATAGAAAGTGTTATGACAAGAGAACTGTTACATGGTTCTTACATTGCCTTCTACCATCAATGAACTGAAGAACGACATCCGACGGGAGATGGTGGCTGTCTCAGCCGAACTCCGTCCTTTGGCAGTGTTTTTCATATATTTGGTAATAAATGCTGCTTCCTACAAGTTCCACACATGCATTTGAAATGTGTCCCTTCCATAGTCGGATCGTCGTGTCTTTAGGGCCGTTCTTGATGCCGCCGTGCCAATTTTTTTTTTTTTCTGCGTGGTGTTCTTCTTCTGTATTCAGTATATTTCTTCAGAGAGGCTCCTAGTGGCAGCTGGCGGCAGGACATTCTCAACAGATAGCCAAACTATCTCCAGATCAAGTCTTCTTTTAACTTCCTCTTTGTCTATTTCCATTTGATACTCCAGCTACTCTACTAAGACATCCATTACATTATTAGTTGCCGTAGGGGTTAATTTTTATCTTGGCATTGGCAAAGTACATATGGCCAAAAATAGATCTCATAATATCTACTATCAATAAAGCCACGATTCTCTACAATAGGAGCAATACGCGCATGCCCCCCTCCTCCCATTTTTCTGTGTGTGTGTGTGTGTGTGCGCGCGCGAGCGCGCCACAGCACTTAATGTACAGCTAGTGTGCGTGACTAAACAATGTGTGAATCTCAATGATTATCTACTAGAATTTTTCTACTTGAAGTTGCCTACTCAGCAGTCGCCATGGCGTTGGCGGTTAGACGCCCGCCTCCGGATCGGAAGGTCGTCGGTTCGCGTCCTAGAGGAGTCTGATTTTTTTTTTAAAGACTTTGACTCCCAGCCTTGAATGGGTACCGAGTACAGTCCTGGAAAGTAAAGGCGTCCGGCGTGATTCTGACCACATCACCCACCAAGTAATGATTGGTCTAAAAAATGTAGGTCTAACCTTTCCCAATACGCCTAAAAATTCCTCGTTTGTCTATCTCCTTTTTTGCCATAAATTTGCTCAACAATGCTCAACTACTCGTCTAGAGTATCTATCGCAGTGTGAAATGACACGTCTGAAAAATACATCTTCACTTTTGGAAAATGTCTGTTTTTGGTTGGCAGAACACAACAGGCGCGCACCTGTCGAACAATCTGTTTTTGGCTGTCTACATTTTTACACCAAAATGTGAAATTACACATCTAGATTAACTCTCCTATACCCACAGTCTCTAGTCATGTGAAAACTAATTGTTTGGGACTTAAGGTAAAGTAGTAAGACACTAAAACGTGTTGGGAAAATTTCTTAGTAAAATCTTTTTTTCCCTTGTTTGTCCATCTCTTTTCTGCCACCAATTTCCGCTAGAATGCTCAAATACTCGTCTAGAGTGCCTATTGCAGTGTGAAATGATGCTCTAAGATACAATTTTAACTTTCAGATAATGTCTGTTTTACACTGGCAAGACCCAACTGGCATACTTGTTCAAAAATCTGATTTGGAGGCATTTTTAGGTATTCTCGGGCAATTTTTATTTTTGCCTTCAGTGTGCTCCAATATGTGAAATTACACATTGCCTACAGTCTTCAGTCATGTGTAAAATAATTGTTTGGGACTCAAGGTAAAGTAATAGGACACTAAAACTTGAAGAAATTTCTTTGTAAAATCTTTATTTTTCCCTCGTTTGTCTATCTCCGCCACGCATGTGAGAAAAATCGTAAGTTTTGGGAATTTTTAGGCTGTCTATATTTTTGCTCCAAAATGTCAAACTATACATCTAGATTACCTCCCCTACACCTACAGTCTCTAGTCATGTGTACAATAATTGTTTAGGACTCAAGGTAAAGTAGTAGGACACCAAACGTTGGGGAAATTTCCAGCCATCTAGTTACTCTCGGCTGTGGCGGTATAGACCCTGGAAATTCGCAATTCGGCGGTGGCGGTATTGTCCCTGGAAGTTCGCAATTGACATGTGACTGAGGCCCTCTTAGGGTAAATTTTCGGCCTCGATAATTTGGGGCCGTTATTCGGAGAATAGCCCGTATCCTAATTACCACACAATAATGCAGATCACGCGATCGGTGGTCGATAATTTATCAAGAAAAGAGAAATGGGCAGTTCTGGAACGTCATCGAATAGGTCGCGAGACATACACTAGAAAAATAGTAACTTGCCTCCCATATCTCAAAATAATACATGGAAACAAACAATCCAGAGATTGAAAGTAGTATAAAAGTTAACAACAGCCTTTCAGCCCAAATTTCTACAAATGCGGTTATCATCTACACATGATCGAAGTTATGAACCTATAAAGATCTGCGTGACAAGACTCTTGTCTGGCGAGCACAGGTCTAAGAATTTGTGTTTCACGTCTGCTTGAATGTCAAGGCCGGAGTTGTCAGTATCTGCTAAATCCGCTACAAAAGTGGCTAAACTGGTCTTTGGGGCGAATTTTCTGCCAAAGTCAGCCTTGTGGCTACGTCGATGCGAACGCTTCGTAATGCCGGGGTACCGGGTTCGATCCCAGCTACGGGCCATAGCCTTGAGTTGGTGTCGACAGTGGTATCAGGGGGCCGACCGTCCAGGAGCAATGGCAAACTACTGGATGTAAATTTGCCTAGAGAAACCACACAACAGCCAGGAGCTGCTGGGGTTGGTTCAGCAACGTCCTCTAAAGGATACGCAACTAATCTTTCTGCCAAAATAATAGACTTTACTACGTAATTACCAGGAGAAACTGTTTCATCTACAGTGTCTACGATAATCGTATGTAAATGACCCTTTTCCACGCCTATAAGCGTAAAGGGACAATAGGGGCTAGACCTATATTTTTATAGCCCAGTCGGCACAAGATAGGTGATGTGGTCAGCGTCACGCCGGCCACCTTAACTTCCCATGACTGCACCTGGTACCCACTCAAGGCTGGAGTCTTCGATAATGCTTGGCATTAATTGGCAAGACCTCATTACAAACGCTGAAGTATTGGGAGGGTGAAGTATTAGAGCAATCTTCTAAATGCGCAGACTTCGGGTGCTCAAATGACCACAAAACCCTCTGAGGGTGGTGGAGTCTTCAATGGCATCCTCTATGTTTTATTTCATACTAGGAGAAGATATTGTGTAGTATTCTTCTTCTTTTTCTTCTTCTTCTTCTTCTTTTTCTTTTTCTTTTTCTTCTTCTTCTTCTTCTTCTTCTTCTTCTTCTTCTTCTTCTTCTTCTTCTTCTTCTTCTTCTTCTTCTTCTTCTTCTTCTTCTTCTTCTTCTTCTTCTTCTTCTTCTTCTTCTTCTTCTTCTTCTTCTTCTTCTTCTTCTTCTTCTTCTTCTTCTTTTTTCTTCTTCTTCTTCTTCTTCTTCTTCTTCTTCTTCTTCTTCTTCTTCTTCTTCTTCTTCTTCTTCTTCTTCTTCTTCTTCTTCTTCTTCTTCTTCTTCTTCTTCTTCTTCTTCTTCTTCTTCTTCTTCTTCTTCTTCCTCTTTTTTTTTTCTTCTTCTTCTTCTTCTTCTTCTTCTTCATCTCCTTCTTCTTCTTCTTCTTCTTCTTCTTCTTCTTCTTCTTCTTCTTCTTCTTCTTCTTCTTCTTCTTCTTCTTCTTCTTCTTCTTCTTCTTCTTTTTTTTTTCTTCTTCTTCTTTTTCTTTTCTTCTTCTTTTTCTTCTTCTTCTTCTTCTGCTTCTTCTTCTTCTTCTTCTTCTTCTTCTTCTTCTTCTTCTTCTTCTTCTTCTTCTTCTTCTTCTTCTTCTTCTTCTTCTTCTTCTTCTTCTTCTTTTCCTTCTTCTTCTTCTTCTTCTTCTTCTTCTTCTTCTTCTTCTTCTCGTGAACGCTTTTTTTGGTTTACACCGACAGACAAGCTCTTGTGATAAAAATTACCTTTTTTTTTCAAACACTTCTTTAGTTCCATATAACTGTTAGTTTGGTGTTAACTCATTGAATCAGTATTCCTTACTTAATGGGCTGCACAAGGGACACTCTAACACAGCGTTTCTCAACCTGTGAGTCATGACTTTTTTTTTTTTTTTGGGGATCTAACGACTCTTACCCAGGGGTCGCCAAAGACCATAGCAAAAACACATATTCGTTGAAGTTATGATGTAGCAACAAAAATAGTTGCATGGTTGGGGATCGAACCTTGCCGGTCCGTGGCTCGCTAACTAGGCCTATGACAGACAGACTAACCTACAACACACACTGAACCCGAACGCACACAGAGCACACACGACAATCTTTATTGGAAGTACAGGTAATACATAGACAGTTGACTTCCCGCCGTGTGGCCACCTATTGCCTGGACCCTCTGGCTGGACGGGCTTTACAATCGCCCCGTCCCCAGTACGTGCGACAGGCAATACTCTGGTGTACAAACCACAATCCGGCAGGATACGCTCTCGCTCGCCTTCTATCGCCACGCTGACCCAATCAAACTGTCACAGTCTCTGTCTTAGTGCAGGGTCAGAGTGTCCAGGTTAGCCACTCTCTCACAGCACATATACATAAATACTCTACACAAGAACTATCCTATCCTAACACAAAACTGTACATAAACTATCCAGTCACTAACAGAAATATATCCTAACTTTAATACTATAACATAAACTATCCAGTCACTAAACGTCCTCTCTTCCTGACCGACGCACACCGAATGTCCCTTCTTCCTTCTACCTCGTGTCTCTTAACCCCGTTCACCAGCTCAGTCCCAGAAGCAGTCATCGTGTTACTAAAACACAGTTCAGGCTTTCTTGCTTTATCCTGAGCGCTGGTTTCGCCGTGCGATCACAGAACGGACTTGACCAGTGACGGCCCTGACCTCTGTGTCAACCCTGGGTGCACACCTTACGGTGTGGTACACTGACTGTACTTAATAGGGTTGTGACATTCACCCTTCCTCTGAACTGATACTTCCTGACAAAGTCAAGTATCAGCAAAGCATGGCCTGCCATCATGTACAGTCATGTTTTTAAATTTTATCGTCAATATTTAGTTACCTAAAAAAAAAAATATGTCATGTACTTTTGGGTCAATCACCTAAGGACAAACTATCTGGCACATATTTAATGGGTATATACATTCAATGGGTAAGCTCCTCCCTAATGGGTAGAAATGGTATCAGCCCTTGACACAAATACGTCACTACTCATTACACCTTCAAATCATATGGGTAATGATATAAATAATAATTTGGGTGGACACTCAAATCGTCCGGGACCCAATTACACCTTACTTCACTTACTGTGCAAGTAAGACGCCACTGTATACACTCCCAAGCCGTTTAACCAACGACACCGTGATTTATAACAGTGGGCGTCATGGACTGTCTCCACAAGAGACTTGTCCATGGTTGTGAAAAGGAGTCATGACCTGACTCCCCGACCTACAGTCGTATAATGTGTCCGCGAATCCGCAGTACCTGCCAAGACACAAATCACCCCATATGACCCACAGTGCAAAATAGGCAGTAAACAAATCTGTGGCCAGTTGGACACACTCCCATCCTCCAAGGATAGTGCTACTCCTCAAATGTAGTCTCCATATATGCGATACTAGTTACAACATCATTAACTCTATATGTGAGTGCCCTTGTAAAAAGTACAATCTAACTTTCATTTAAATTGTCAATCATCAATTTTAGAAAGCAAAAAAAAAAATTTAAAGAAAAAAAAGAAAATTAAAATAAGTTTCATTTTCACTGCCAAACTAAATTGTCAGTTATTTTAAAGTCTACTAGTTTACAAAAACTATCTACTATAATGCATTATTGTCTAACATATACTTTAACATTTACATTTAGTGCATATAGGACACTCAGTTAATATTAAACTCATTGAAACTTTTAATAAAAGTAATGGATTTCAGATTAAGTTTCAAAAACCGAAGAATATTATTATTGCAATTCGAGAATTTTAAACCAAAAGTAATTGCAAATCAAACAATTAACATTACTTATGTAATCTAACGACAATCTTTAGCAAAGAAAAGAAAAGAAAGTATATTTGTAAAATCCAAATGGATTGTCCCACAAATAATTTTACACTGAAAATAAATAAGCAAAAAACATATAATAATTTCACAAACAAAAGTCATTAAATATATTCATTCCAACAAAACAATAAAATTTACAAATCGAAATAAATAAGCAAAATATACATGAAATAATTTTCAAACTCAAAATTATTTCCCTTTTATAAATACCACCTCAATAGTTACAAATCAAAATAAATAAGAAAAATAAATACCGATAAATTACTCATCATAGATACCAACACAATAATTACAAATCAAAATAAATAAGAAAAATAAATTTAGATAAATTACTCATCATAGATATCAACACAAAAGTTACAAATCAAAATAAATAAGAAAAAAATTTAATAAAACTTCATCATATTACCAAAAAAAATTAGTGCAAACGAAATTGAAGGAAAAATCAATATAAACTTAATGAAATTCAAAAACTTATCAATTCCAAATAAATATATACATGAAACAAACATATAAAACATATAGCACATACAGAACATATAAAACATATATAATCCATACAACATATATTATATTAAAGATGAACATAATAAGATTAACTTATAATATGACAATCACAACATAGAATTCTATTCTATACATTCATTCCCTTTTATTCCAATTACACTCTTCTTTCATACATCACATTTTCCATTCTGCTGAAGTCCTTAGAATGATCATCACCTCTATCTTCCTGTTGGGTAATCTTTTACGATTGTTCAGTTCACTGGTTTTAGGCTAGAACAGTACTTGTATACACTGCTACTTGACAACTGGATCTATGAAACTTGGTGTAGAATTCCGTTATGAGACAGTTTCTAGTCATTCAAGAAGGCATGAATATATGAAGACAATGTTTTTCACACAGTCTTTAAATTTCTGAAGGTACCAGACTGTCAGTTTCAGGATACCACTAGGCAATCAATAGTTTTACAGCCGGCTTAATAAGTCAGCCAGGTTGTTGCTGTTGCCCTTGATGTGTGTGATGGTGAATTGGAAATCTTGCAGTAGCAGTGCCCATCTGGCGATTCGATTGTTCTTTGGGGCACCAGACTTAATGACGAGCAATGGCTGGTTGTCTGTTTGAAGGACAAAAGGTCTGCCCAGAAGGTAACGTTTGAGTCTTGTCACACAAACAATCACCGCAAGACACTCCTGTTCCGCCGTCGAATAGCGTTCTTCGGCTGGAGACAATTTCCTGCTCACGTAGCAGATCGGGTGTAGAATCTCGCCATCAAACTGCATTAGACATCCCGCAACTGCCGTACCACTGGCATCACATCTAAGAACAAAAGGCAATTGAAAATTAGGAAGTTTTAAAATAGGTGGACTGGAGAAAAGAGTCTTGATTTTGGTGAAAGCCTGATCTAGTTCTCGGTTCCACTCAATTGTATTAGAAGATCCCTTTTTTAATAATTTAGTGAAAGCGGCGGTTTTCTTGGCTGAAGTTTGGTATAAATTTGTTGTAATAATTGATGAGGCCGAGTAAGCTTCGGATTTCCTTTTTGGTGGTGGGGTTTTTAAAGATTCAAAATTTTTGAAATAATTTTTTCATCACTCATTATCATCCCTTTCGAGATTTTATGACCCAAAAAATCAATTTCTTCAAAAGCGATTTCAACTTTAGATGGTTTGATCGTCAATCCAAATTCTTTAATTCTCTCAAAAACAGTTCGGAGTGTGGTTACATGTTGAGCAAAATTATTACTAAAGATACATATATCATCTATGTAGGTAGCAACATCAGGTATGTCTTTTAGAACTAATCTTGTGAGTCTAACGAAGGTAGCAGGGGCATTAATCAAACCAAAGGGCATATATTTCCACTCATACAGGCCTTCTGGTGTTGGAAATGCGGTTATGTGCATAGAGCTCTCTGTCATCGGGACTTGCCAATAGCCTTTGGTCAAGTCAAGTTTTGAAAAGATTTTGGCTTTCCCCATTAAAGACAATAGGTCGTCAGCATTAGGTATAGGTTCCGCGTCTAAGTCAGTATGAGAGTTGATTTTTCTGAAATCGACACAGACCCGTATTGACCCGTCTTTTTTTTTTACAATCACTAGTGGTGAACAATAGCAGGAATTCGATCTGGTAATAATGCCTGCTCTATCAAGCATCTTAATTTCATCAATAAGTCTTTCTCTGTATTGTTCGGGAATAGGATACTGTTTTATTTTTATCGGTTTCTTGATGTTCAATTGTATGTGGTGTTTAATGGCTGTACATCTACCTGGAATGTCAGAAAAAATGTCTGAGAATTGTGAAAGTAATTCTTTTATTACTTCTTTCTCTGGTGTGGTTAATGAGTCTGAAATTTTTATTTCCTTCCATGTGCTAGTTGAAATGGTAAGTGGGGTTAAAATTTGTTCATTTGATGGACCCTCTTCTGGTTCGTTAATTAAACTACATGCAATACATGGAGTAGTTTCTACAGTTGTTCTCTCGGCTGTCTGAACCCGTTGTTTGTAAGGTTTCAACATATTAACATGGTATATTTTAAGTTTTCCCTTATACATGATTTGATAATCAACATCAGATAACTTTTTGACTACTTTAAATGGTCCTTGCCATGTTACTGACAATCTGTCAGTCTTGTCTGGAAGGAGCAGAAGCACTTCTTCATTCTCAGCAAGTGAGATTGTTTTTGCATTTCTGTTTGCATAAACACGGTAATGGGTACCAGCTTGTTGCAAAGAGTCTTTTGCTATTAAACATGCATTCATGATTTTATCCCTTAGATTTGTAACCATCTCGTATTCGGTTAATGCTTTAGCATCAGTCACTTTGCCTATTAACCCTTCTCGGTAAATAGACAACGGACCCCTAGGGTTAGCTCCATACACCAGTTCAAACGGTGAAAACCCTGTGCTGCTTTGAGGAACCTCACGGTATGCAAAGAGGATCGTTGGCAACAACACATCCCAGTCTTTTGGCCGTTCGGAAGTCACTTTGGCTAGCATTCGCTTCAGGTTGCCATTTAGGTTTTCACACACTCCATTGGCTGCTGGATTGTATGGGGTGGTGAACACCTGTTTGGTACCCATCAGTTTAGTATACTGTTGCATTGCGCTTGAAATGAATTGTGTACCTCTGTCAGACAAAATGACTTCTGGAAACCCGAATCTAGCAAACCACTGTAACATAACCTCTCCCACATCCTGGGAGGTGATGTTTTTGAGAGCTTCAGCTTCCCCCCAACGTGAACAAAAATCAACCATAGTTAGAATGAATCGATTTCCCTTATGAGAGACTGTGTTTAACGGCCCAATTAAATCTACTGCCACCTTCTGAAATGGTCTATCTGCTAAATCTGTCGGTTGGGCGTAAGCTTTTGGGTGTTTACCTTTTTGCACCATCGTTTGGCATAGATGACAAGATTTGCAGTAGTTTTTTTACACTCTTGCAAAAACCCGGCCAGTAGAATTCACTGAGCAGTCTAAGTTTAGTTTTCTCAGAGCCCATATGCCCGGCAAATGGCGAGTCATGAGCTAGTTCCAAAGCTTTTGTCCTGTATAAGCTTGGTAGCACAGTCTGTGTCAAGATGGATGAGCCCTTATTGTAGAATCTCATTAACACTCCTTTCTTGTACCCAAAACACCAGTTACCAGATTTTGATATTTTATCGGGTTGATCGGCAAGTTGAAAACATTTTACTAAAGAACTATCACCTTTCTGGTTAGTGATAAATTCTTCTCTGAGGTTGGTTGATGTAGACGGTATGAACGCCAAAACTTTTTCCAAACACTCTCTTTCACTCTCTTTACTCTCTCTCTCTGCTTGCTGTCTAGTTACAACATTGCAAGCAACGTTATTTCTCTGCCACTCGATTATCTCACTTTCAGGGACATCTTTTACATTTTTACAGTTGCCAAGGATAATATCAGCAACAGGGTCTGCTAGCACTGCAAATTTTGTTCTACCTGTGCAGTAGGCAGATTCGAGATTGGCCCATGCCAACTCATACTTTTCTTTCTTGCCTGAAAAAGTTCGACACACAATATGTTCACCCGTCAAATCACATGCATTCACTAGACTTCTTCTTATACCCAAAACGGTCGCACCAGAATCCCGTAAAATTGTCACTACTTTTCCATTAACTACCCCTTTCGTAAACTTCAACTGGCCATCGAAACTGGTTGCAGCATTTGCAACCCCTTCTGCGAACACATTATGTCCGCAGGTCAGTTTACCATCCTCATTAAACTCTCTACAGATCTGACAACATGTGTCAGAAAAATTCACAAGCTCAGCTGAATTTGCAGTAGGTACATCTGCTAGACTCCCCTCAGACAACTTACTTTCAGAATCACTGCCACTCTCAGACGTTTCTGCAGCGCCACTCTGATGCTGTCTTCTTTTCATCTTACAATTTCGTTGTAAATGATCAATCGAGTCGCACAGTCGACACTGGAGTGGGTAGTTTACTGTTCTTTTCTCCTGCATTGCTTTTTCTCTCTCTTGCGAAAATGATCTTCATACTTTGGATTCTGCTCGCACCACTGTCGTTGACCATGATCTCTCTTACAGTAAAGGCATGTAACTATTGGACCTTTATCTCTTACAGGTCTGTAGCTCTTATACTCTCTTGAGTATTCTCCTTTCTTCTGAGTATATTGCTTTTTCCTGTATACAGGTTGTACTGCAGCTCCGTAGCTGATGTCTGCACCCCTGTTGAAACTAAAAATGTTTCTGTGAGCATTCCAGTATGCAGCACCTGCATCTTCCATCTGCTTTACTGTTTCAGGTTTTTGTTCAATCAAAAACGTCTTCATGCTGCTCGGGACACTTGACAACACCTTGTCTCTTATCAAAAGATCTTTTAACAACTCGTATGATTTGTTCACTTTCGCCGATGTTACCCACTTGTCAAAAGTGGATACCACCTCAGACATGTAATCCAGAAATGTCTGTTCAGCTTTCGGAATCAAATTTTTAAAGGTATTTCTGTAAGATTCCTCATCTAGGGAGAAATGTTGGAGAATTCTGTCCCTGACAAAGTAATAATCCTCAAGTTTTTCAGTAGGGATTGTCTCTAGTAATTTCAAAGGTTCCCCCCCTAAATGTTTTCGGTAAATGAGTGACCACTCTTTAAAAGGGACCTCATAGTGATTAACCATACATTCAAAATTTTGTGTCCAAGCAGATATGGAATCACCCTGTGTAAAAAATTTTATTAGGCCCTGGTACTTTTTGAAAGAAGGTTCAGCAGCCTTTAACTCAGCCTTACGCATCTGCACCTCCGCATCTCTAGTTGCTTCTATCTCTTTGGCCTTTAGTTCCATCACCAGCCTTTCTTTCTCTAGGTCTGAATTGCATATCATCTCTTTTTGTCTCAATATAGAGGTGTGTTCTAGTTCCTTATCCTTGATCAACAACTGTACCCTGTCTCTCTCAGCCATCGCAGATAACTCTTTGTCTTTTAATGCCGCTTGGGCTTCCAGCTGTTTTTCTAGGTTAATAGCCTCAATCTCCTTTAGTTTACTAGCGGCTTCTAGTTCTAATTTCTTGAGTTCTCTCTCGTCAGCTCTGTCTTTTCTCTCTTGAAGATCGGCATATTTCTTATCTGCCCATTCTAGCGCCTTCTCGCCAGTCAGACCATGCTGTTTTGCCATCTCGAGGAACTCAGATAGACTCGACATCTTAATTACAATAACAATGATCTTTTGTTCAAAACAAATCAACTCAACAAATCACCTGACTAACCGTAGCTGCCACGAACAAAAATACTAAAAATTACAAGTGGCAAGCCCGGAAATCAGTGAAAACAATGCAAATAATATAGCAAATTAATAAATGCAATACAAGAATAATAATAATTATGGAACAATTTGGACTGTTGGAAACAGAAAAAGGGATGGGTCACCGAAACTTAATCGTTACAATTTCTGAATGAGGGTCGATGATGTGTGCGCATAAAAAAAAATTAACACAAAAATGAACGGCACTGTTATCACTACGTGGAAAACAAATTCACGCACGAAAACACCTCGAAGAAATTATTAATCTCTAAATCAGACGGTACACGCACGAACGAACGATAACGTACTACTAGATAAACACTTATTGACAAGAAAGCACAACGATTGGACAATAACTATTTACAAACAAGACGCTACAAGCATATATCTTGACAATAGACCCGGCTGCAAAAGGAGTTGCAGACGAGACTAGAATCGCAATATAGCTGACACGTAATCTTATGTTAATCCTAGCAACACTAGACAACTAGGGACAACACAAGACTAGCCCTGCCAACCACCCACCAAAAATAACGTAAATGATGAATAGGACAGACGAGAAATGAGAAGGACAATGAACGGTGACAGGGGCTCAAATACAATTGCGTAGAACCCTCGAGGGCTGGAGAACAGACCACAACAATACACCAAAAGCAAAACAAACTTATCTTCTCTCCAGTCCTTGATTCTTGGCCTCCCACAGAAAGAATGATGAGGATGATGATGATGACCGAGAACGACAGGCCTCGGTTGATCGGTGTCGGCAGAAACCACACAACAGCACACAATCTTGACCTTCCTCACACTTTTTACTGTCCGTCAAACTATTTCTCCTCTACGTCACTAACTTGTCACGACGCAAACGCAGCCCTATCACATTTAGTCATTATTAATTACATTCCGTCGGAACAAATACGAAAACGAAAACAAACTATCACTTTATAGCGCTACGAGTGACCCAAGCCAACCCCGATGTCGCTATCAAAAATTAAGAGTAGGCCCGAACAACGATGCAATATTTAAGAGAATAAACTCAGCAACGCCATCACAAACTCACTCGATAGCAACATCAAAATTAAGGGATTAACTCAATCACGTTAGCCCTACAATAGTGAACGACAAAACTTAAAGAAAAATAAATCAGTCAGCTAAACATACAAAATAATCTATGTCTCCTATTTAGACAAATAAATACAAGCACATTGGGTTCACAATTAACGCGGACAACTATTCCTATGTAGCTACTACTATCGATTCAATTCCCAAGGACGAACGCCCCCATAATCTGTCACAAACCTCTGGTATGACCTTGCCGGTCCGTGGCTCGCTAACTAGGCCTATGACAGACAGACTAACCTACAACACACACTGAACCCGAACGCACACAGAGCACACACGACAATCTTTATTGGAAGTACAGGTAATACATAGACAGTTGACTTCCCGCCGTGTGGCCACCTATTGCCTGGACCCTCTGGCTGGACGGGCTTTACAATCGCCCCGTCCCCAGTACGTGCGACAGGCAATACTCTGGTGTACAAACCACAATCCGGCAGGATACGCTCTCTTCTATCGCCACGCTGACCCAATCAAACTGTCACAGTCTCTGTCTTAGTGCAGGGTCAGAGTGTCCAGGTTAGCCACTCTCTCACAGCACATATACATAAATACTCTACACAAGAACTATCCTATCCTAACACAAAACTGTACATAAACTATCCAGTCACTAACAGAAATATATCCTAACTTTAATACTATAACATAAACTATCCAGTCACTAAACGTCCTCTCTTCCTGACCGACGCACACCGAATGTCCTTCTTCCCCTCGTGTCTCTTGACCCCGTTCACCAGTCAGTCCCAGAAGCCCCGTGTTACACCAGTTCAGGCTTTCTTGCAGTTTCGCCGTGCGATCACAGAACGGACACCAGTCATCGTGTTACCTAAAACACAGTTGGTACACTGACTTTCTTGCTTTATCCTGAGCGCTGTGTTTCGCCGTGCGATCACAGAACGGACTTCTATTATAGATGTGTGCAGTCGCGAAGTGCAAGATGTCATGGATCGTATTACACTGAGAGGGAAAGCTAAAGCTAACATGAGAAAGGGAATAGGAAAAGCAGAGAAAAGGAACTGTTGACAGTTAAGAGCTGAGTGTCTGTAAACAGACATGTCTGATATATTTGACGACAACAGTGGTTCATTAGTCGAAAGAGCCAAAAATCAGCAGCAGGATGATGACAATTTTTGGAGAGCTAAATTTCTTTTCAAGAACCTGTTCAGAACCTGTCCAGAACCTGTCAAGAACCATATTAATACGAGTCAAAATCGATTGGGGACCGACTGGCTGAGGCATACTTAGGTCGCTAAAGAGCTGCATTCGGCTCCCTAGCCGCGATTTGCCGACCACTGTTCTATAGCATAATACAATAATATCGTCTAGGAAGACTGAAACGTGCCACTATAAAGCATTATTCAGGGGGAATTAAACAGTTTCCTGAGAAGCATCCTAACTGCTATATTTGTGTGTTCTAATGAACTGGCCTTTTGTTTCCAGAACAAAGTGCCAGTATTCACCACAAAGAGTATTCTAACTAATCTACAGGTTCATCATCGTCATAAACGACTTCTGCCATTAAGAGCCGTAGGGAAGGAATTATTTGCGATCCAGCACTCACCATAAACATGTGCAAAACGTGCCGGTACTCGTCTGAGAGTGTCAAAAAAGTGGCTGTACCTTCCGCATAGTGCCTATTACAGTAGCTTTGAAAAGAAAGATATCTAAAAAGGTACCAGTACAACTATGAAGACTGACTGTAATGCATCTTCAACACTTTCTCTCGTTTTTGCTGGACACTCCCCGATACGGTCGTTCGTTAATCATTTGACCTTATCTTCACGATTGTTTTGTTGTCTATCTCCGAAACTTTTCCTCCATTTTTTTTATTCGATTAGAGTGTTATATCTCTTATTGTCTGAAATACTTTACTTATCTTAATTTATTTATTTCCATAATTCTCTCTGCCTTTCCATGTCCCTTTGAGGCCTTTGTTTTCAAAATCTTCTTGCTTCAATGAATGAATGAATGAATGAATGAATGAATGAATGAATGAATGAATGAATGAATGAATGAATGAATGAATGAATGAATGACATCACTGCGATCGATTCATTCCCAAAGATGCGCCTTCACCTTCCTCAGTAGTTACTTACTTGTGGTGCCGGTTGCAACCTGATTTAAAGTGCGACTGTATTTTCCCTTGCGGATAGAAAACCTCCAAATTCTCTGCTCACTCCAAGTTGAATTATTCTCTCCGTATAAGGATGCTCTGCCTGGTCTGTTGCAATGTTTGCTTGTTCGCAGAGGAAAAAATTCACTATATTTTTCAGATCTAAGTCTTGAAAAGTTGTTCAAGCTGCGCTGAGCACAAGACATCGGTTTCTATATTCCTAATCCTGCTCTTCTAGTCAGATACAGTCGCATCTTATCAGTTTGTACCAGTCTCCCGCCATTGGACAGCTGTTGGTTTTTTTTTTTTTTTTTCGTTTTTTTTTTTTTTTTTTTTCACTAAAGATCCATCTATGTATTTAGAATGTATGACGCCCCTGTGCAGTTGTTTATTTTACACTCCCGCTCTTTCTTTTTCTTTATCTGCATCACTTCGGCATCACTATTCGTTTACAGACTACAACAATGCGTTTTAGAATTCATTACTTCAATTGTAAACTGCATTAAAGTATATAAACTTAACCGAACACTCAGTAGATAAAACCAGAGTACCAGTCTGGGTCCTAATGGAACAATAATGCGTTATATAAGGCAAAAATATCGTACTTATATAAGCAATAAGTCGCCTTCTGTGGCTTAGGCGTTGCGGAAGCGCTTTGCAATGCTGTGTGGTCGAGTTCAATCCTAACTGCGGGACTTGCGCCTTGCGTTGGTTACGACATTGGTATCGAAAAACCGACGTCCAGAAAGCAATGGCAAACTACTGGACGCAAATTTGCCTGTAAAAACCACAACAGCTAAAAGATGTTGGGGTTTGTTTTGCAGTGCCATGAAAAGTATAATAAAAAAGGGCAGGCAAAAAAAAAAAAAATTCTGTTTATGTTTATCGATTTTAGAATTCTTTGTAGCTGATCAATTTGCATGTGACCTAAATATGACCCCTGAGGTCAGTATTTTTGGCAAGGTTAGGGGAGGGGAGGCAGTATGCTCACGTACGCAGTACCGACACCTTTATAGGCATCATTTTGTTCAACACTACTTGTTCTTCTTCTTCGTGTTCACCAGCTGTAAACTCCAGTGGAGTTCGTGCCCTTTTGGACTGAAGTCCTGTTCCAGAACCTGAGTGTTGCATGTGCATCCATTTTACAGATCTGACTCGCCGCGTTAGCGAAGTCGATAGGAGGCTCGCTTTCAAATCCAGCTGCGACTCGCTGCAGCCACGGTCGGTGTTCGAAATCCGGTGGTTCCCGGGGTTCACCCAGCCTCTAAAGGAAATGGGTACCAGGGTGACACTCTGGGGTAAATGGAGGAACGTCGCTGTAGCTACAGAGTTACGTGTGGACGGCGACACAGGCGGACAGTTTCTTATCAGCTGTCCGTACTGGTGGCAGAGCACTTATGGTTTATAACCGTGTGCAATGACGATGGTTCACATCTCCCGACTTTACCTTTACCTTAGATCTGACTCATTTGTATGCAGACTGCTGGTTCATGGCCTCTCAGGCAGATGCACTCTGACTTCGAATCAAGCTCCCAGTTAGTCGACTCCTACGACAGGCTTTTGGGTATGCAGTGGGTCTATTCTTGTTTTCCCTATAATAGGGCCCTGGAACCTACACAGGGTCACCGCTACTGAAATATATACTTTTTCCTTGACTGCCGTCGCCTGTTATAAACACATTATGGTGAGCACCGGCACCCTGGATAGGCCCCATTCTTCTCTGCATCCCTATATTTAGAGACTCACTACGATTGATGTTCCTGTGTTTTTCGTTCTTGAAGTATTATGCTGAAATTTACGTTAAATATCATATATAAGAACACCATTCTACTACTTTTAGGGTGACCAAACAACTCCTTTTTAGCAGGGCAGTCCCATTGTGTGTGTGTGTGTGTGTGTGTGTGTGTGTGTGTGTGTGTGTGTCTGTGTCTGTGTCCCGACCGTCCAGTAGATACCTCCCCCCATTCCCAAGATAATTTGTCCAGTTTTTTTTTTTTTTTTTTTTAAATGTAGTAATAAGCTTGGGCACAGAACATACACTTATAATTTTCTCAGTAAACATTATCAGAGTTCATATTTTTTGATACTTTTAATGCCTTACATATTTTGCTGCTGCGTCCGTGGCTAAAGCGTTGCGAGTCCGACTTGTAATTCCAACGTACCTCGATAAAAACCTCTGCTGGTACCAGGATGTCTGTCCTGGGGAAGTAAAAACGGCCGTCAGCCTAATGCTGACCACATTACCCACCCAGTGCCGATTAGTCTTTAAAAATATGGGACGCTCTTCCCATATGCCCGATGCGCCTAAAGGTGTGAAAAGGGATCTTTACTTTATTTTTACATGTTTTAATAGCGGATTTGGGAAGGGGGGAGGGGTGATATTATGAATGAGCATTATTTATATAGGATACCGTAGAAGAAATGGTACTGGCACCAAGAGAGGCGTAGGTCCCTAGAGGGAGCCGAAGTTCTGTACAATAGAATAACTTGGACATGAACTACTGGGGTCTGTGGAGGGCTGGTCCTTAATATGGACCTGAACCCTTGTGCTATGTGAAGGTTAGGGTGGGAGGGGGTGTGATGTTAGATGACTTGCTGGTATGTCTCGTTTTCAGCTCAAAATCTGAATGGGATGTCCGGTTTTCAGCTTTTAGATGTTATGATAGTTATGGTTACTTCATCCGTTTTTGTTTTTTGCGGTAATATTTGGTCATTTGTGTCCAGACAACAAATATCGTGTACGGGCTCGCTGCAGTGTTGCCACTTTTCTTTGACAAAAAATATCCAAAACGGTGTCAAAAAGTATCTAAAAAGATCTAAATCTGCGTGAAAAAGATCTAGAAAAAAAATCCAAATGGAAAAAGTCAAAAATTACATAGCTTTTGTTATGACTTACCCTACATAATCATGTCCTCACCTTCACTGATGTCTGCCTCACAAAATCCAAAGGATAAACCTAGCTTGGATAATGAAGTTGAAGCTTCAGATCCAAAATGACCCTGGTATGCTTTAGCTGTTCAAATTTCTATATAAGTGGAACAGTAGGCTTATTTCTCTAGTCTCACCAGGCCGAATTTTAAGAGGTCAAATTTCATCCTGTTTTTTAGGTTAGATTTGATATAATTCCTAGCACTGAAAACTCTTTCTACGTCAACATTTGAGTGGGGTAGTATCATGGCAGACATGGCACTTTAAAGAGCTTACATAATGGACTGTTTGATGAGGCATCTTTAAATTGTCTCACTTCACTCCAAAACGCTTTAGTTTCTGTTTTTTTCTGTCCATTCAGCTAACTTTATTTTGGTTAACTGATATTCTGCTTCCACGACACTATTATCAGTAGCCCCTAAAAATTTCATAACTTTACAATATTTAGGTATGTCCTTTATTGGCTGAAGTATGTTGCTCACAGAAAAAAAGTGCAATCTGCCAGAATTTTCGGTGGTGTGGAACCATCATTCAAGGCTGTATATATGGTATTGAATTGATGTTGTCTGACAAATGATTTTGAAAACCAGTAAAGTGTTTCAGCAATAAGGTATTCCAAATTCCTTGGTAAATATTTTGATGAAGCATGTGATAATGTTAGCTGCAATAAATGACGCATACATTTTATAAGTATTAACTATGGCTTAGCTTTCTTCAATTTGGCACAAACGCCATTGTTTATACCATCCATCACTGAGGCATTACCAGTGCCAATTACAGCCAAATTCTTCAAGCCTAACTGTTTGTGGATTAAAAGGTCCTTCAGTTCCTACACTATACTTTCTACATCACACTTTTCAAATTGAACTAGTCCAAGATTTTTTACAAATCGATCAAATGGTCACAGTTTGAAATTGCGCAGTGACAAATTAAAAACATTGCGACTGATACTTTAACTTTTGATGATTCAATTATCAGTATAGTTCTGAAAACAAATGTCAGCGGTGTAATATCTGTAAATGAAACTGCAGTTTTATGCTTTTTTAGTCTCTGCATGACTCTTTGAGTTTTGTATTTTCGCTTTAATTTCACACTTGCAGTACTTACAACAAGCTTTGGTCATATCCCCAGCTTTTAATTTTGTCATCATGCAACCACTCTTTCCAAATTTTTTTGCTCATACTTTACTTTTGGCATGTTGAAAGGTTTTTTTCAAAGTGAAAGCCACAGAAGAAGGTGAGCAATTATTTTTTTTAAAATCACATGAAAAAGAAACGCAAAGTCAGCACAGTGAGGATACGGTTGAAACAAAGTTAGTATGATTTACGCGCGTTTTTATTAATCAGTACCGGGGCTGCCAGATATTTGTGCGTTGACCCCAGTGAGAGTTCAAAGTTCAAGTAATGGCAGTTGTCACAATGTACGTGCCAAACCAAAGCAAAAATTTTGTAGTAAATATTTTACACAGTAATTATTAAATTGACAATGAGAGAAAAAAATCTATAAAATATCTAACACCATATGAAAAGAATCTAGAAAAATATTTACGATCTAAACGTCAAAAACAGTATCTAAATGCCATGAAAAAGATCTAAATTTGGATATAAAAGATCCAAAGTGGCAACACTGGCTCGCTGCAGTTCAAGAACAGTGTTGCCACTTTAGATCTTTTATATCCAAATGTAGATCTTTTTCATTGCATTTAGATACTGTTTTTGATGATTAGATCGTAAATATTTTTCTAGAACTTTTCATATAGAGTTAGATATTTTATAGATTTTTTTCTTGCATTGTCAATTTAATAATTACTGTGTAAAATATTTACTACAATAATGTTGTTTTGGTCAGGCACGTACATTGTGACAACTGCCATTACTTGAACTTTGAACTCTCACTTTGGTCAACGCACAAATATCTGGCAGCCCTGGTACTGATTAATAAAAACGCGCGTAAATCATACTAACTTTGTTTCAACCGTATCCTCACTGTGCTGACTTTGCGTTTCTTTTTCATGTGATTTAACACAAAATAATTGCTCCCCTTCTTATGTGGCTTTCACTTTGAAAAACCTTTCAACATGCCAAAAGTAAAGTATAAGCAAAAAAATTGGAAAGAGTGGTTGCATGATGACAAAATTAATAAAAACTGGGGATATGACCAAAGCTTGTTGTAAGTACTGCAAGTGTGAAATTAAAAACGAAAATACAAAACTCAAAGAGTCATGCAGAGACTAAAAAAGCATAAAACTGCAGTTTTATTTAAAGATATTACACCGCTGACATCTGTTTTCAGAACTATGCTGATAAATGAATCATCAAAAGTTGAAGTATCAGTCGCAATGTTTTTAATTTGTCACTGCACAATTTCAAACTGTGACCATTTGATCAATTTGTAAAAAATCTTGGACTAGTTCAATTTGAAAAGTGTGATGTAGAAAGTATAGTTTAGGAACTGAAGGACCTTTTAATCAGCAAACAGTTAGGCTTGAAGAATTTGACTGTAATTGGTACTGATAATGCTTCAGTGATGGTTGGTATAAACAATGGCGTTTATGCCAATTTGAAGGAAGCTAACCCATCGTTATTACTTATAAAATGTATGCGTCATTCATTGCAACTAGCATTATCACATGCTTCTAAATATTCGCCAAGGAATTTGAAATACCTTATTCCTTAAACACTTTACTGGTTTTCCAAATCATTTGTCAGACAATGTTCGTTCATTCGTTCGAAGAGAAACAAAAAAGAAAAGCTTGGTCCTTTTTTAACCGCCTTATGGCCTGTTTTCTCAATAACGGGTTATTTGCTATCTGAGCTTGAATTTCTTTCTGTTGTGGCGATGATTTTCGCCTGAGTTTCCTATTAGTTCTTTCATCAAGTCAGCAGCGTGGGCTTGGCGGGCGGCTTGCAGGTTTTGGGAGTGAACGTGGCAGTCCTGAAAAGGACAGCCATATGTGCCTGGGTGGCCTGGAACGGGATGGGTGGGAGTGGTCAATCTGGTTGGCTGGGCTTCGTCGCGTCAGTGAGGTTGGCTTGTTCCACGGGAACTGGGTGTCATGGCGGCTTAGAAGTTTTTGATTGGCTGCTGGCTTCGTCTTATTTTGGTGGGTTGTCAGTACTTGCGTTTGCCTCGGTTTGGCGTACCCTGACTCCTCTGTTTCCATCTTGACTGGGCCAGCTGTTTTTGGGCTGCTTCCACCTGGTCATGGAATCCGTTAATTTGTGTAAAGAAGGCTTTCTTTTCCTCAGCGGGCAGCAAGTCGAGTTTCTCCAGCTTCTTGTAGTCAAAACTGATAACGTAGCGGTTTCTCTTGAGCTCGATCCTGTGCGGGTGTGTCTGTTCGTTAAAGCCTTCTATCATTTTTAGAAGGTCAGCCTCGCTTTCCACCTTACCGGCTGCTGCCTCTTTGCCTTTTTCAAGGGTTGTGGCCCCAACTGAGGCCGGGATCCCTTCTGTAGTGCTGTTTTGGTCAGTGGTTCGTGATGTTTCTACGGACTGTGCTTCTTTGCTCTCATCTGATTTTGTCTGGTCTTGTTCCTCCAGGGTATTTGAGGCTTGCATCTGCTTTCTTCTGACCGCTTCTTCCCTCGCTTCGATTACTGTATTTGTGGCTGCTAGGTCCTTTTGCAGTTGTATGTTTTCTTCGCTGACTTGGGTTATCTTTGCTTCTGCCGCTGCAAGTGACTTTTTCACATTTGTGATTTCTGCCAGGCTGGTTTCGGCACTTTCTTCCTTTTGCTTCTTAAGTTCGTTCAGGACTGCTAAAATGTCACGCTTGGATTTCCCCATGTCGAACAATTTGAGCACCTTCTGTTTGTGTTAGGTTTTTTGAAGTCAGAGTCCTTCTTTGCTAGGCTGCACTTCTTGAAGTTGTGCGGGCCGGCACATTACCGACACAAAGGGCTGCTGCGGCAGGTCGCCGCGGTGTGCCACGCCCTGTTGCAGCGTGAACACTGGATGATATCGTTGCTGGGGGCTCCAGGCTGCTGACTTCGTAGGCGGGTGGCGGTAGGTCCCTGCGCCACGACTGGGGCGGCTTTAGGTGGTGGCTCCACGATAGGGGAGGCTTCTGGTGCTGGCGCCAGGATGGGGGCGGCTTCAGTTGCTGGCCTAGGTGAGCGAGGCGCCACGATAGGGGCGCCTGCCAGTGATGCTGCTGGTATGGCCATCCTCTTCCTTGGTGTGGGTGCGGCTGCTTGCTGTTTTTTACCATAATGGAAAACTCAATGCTTAGACAATTGCGGTCTATACTGAAAGCTCGAATCCTGCAGAGTCTGGCAAGGCTCGTTGAGTGTTATGAAAAGGACACCGAGCGTGCTTTTCTCTGCAGTTCACCAGACAATCGTTTCACAAATGGCTGGTACAACTTGCTCTTTAACAATGATGTGCTCCCGGGCTGCTAATAACCCAAACGCAGACGACACCGATAGCGTAGTCGAGCCAAACTCAGCCGAAAATCAAGCGAGTATTGACCAGTATCTAGCTATCGATAACCAGGCTACGAATTGATAGTTAGCGAGCAACGAGAGACACACGTGGCTGATCGGGCGGTTGAGCGAGCGAGAGCTGTGTGCGACTGGGCTGTCGAAGATGACGGTGATGACCAAGGAGCAGAGCTGTCAATGACCAGACAACAGCAATACAATGCATTATATACAGCCTTGAATGATGGTTCCACACCACCGAAAATTCTGTCAAATGGCTAAACTAGATGGTTATCAATTTAACCAGCTGTTGAAAGAATTATGAAGCAATGGTTCAAGTTGAAGACACACTTTGAAATAACAAGACAAAGTGAAAAGTGCTACAGAGCTGAAATACTATATGGAATGTACAGTGATGAAAAAAAAAATTGTCATTCATTCTCTTTTTATAACCTATTCTAATGGAAGTGCAAAAAGTTAATAAACTGTTCGAATCTAAACTTGTTGATAAAGTTAAATTCCTTGATGATCTCACCTTGCTATTTCACTCGGTAAAAGACTGGTGTTGCCAACTTCTAAAGCTGATTTGCTCACTTGCACTATAGAGAGTTATTTGGCTCCTAAGCCACACCTTGGATATTAAATCGAATCAAAAATTGATGATTTAAAAACAAAAGGACTGTTAACAGAGAATGAAGAGAACAACTTAAGAAAACGCTGTGAAGATTTCCTTATCTCATTATTGAAGCAGAGACTTCCTGAAAATCTAGATGTTTAGAAAAATATTTCACTTTTTTTCTGTGAGCAACATACTTCAGCCAATAAAGGACATACCTAAATATTGTAAAGTTATGAAATTTTTAGGGGCTACTGATAATAGTGTCGCGGAAGCAGAATATCAGTTATCCAAAATAAAGTTAGCTGAATGGACAAACAAAACAGAAACTAAAACGTTTTAGAGTGAAGTGAGACAATTTAAAGATGCCTCATCAAACAGTCCATTCTGTAAGCTCTTTAAAGTGCCATATCTGCCATGATACTACCCCACTCAAATGCTGACGTAGAAAGAGTTTTCAGTGCTAGGAATTATATCAAATCTAACCTAAAAAAAAAAAAACAGGATTAAATTTGACCTATTAAATGCTATCGTGCCATTAAAATTCGGCCTGATGAGATTTGAGAAAAAAGCCTACTGTTCCACTTTTAAAGAAATTTGAACAGCTAAAACATACCAGGGTCATTTTGGATCTGAAGCTTCAACTTCATTATCCAAGCTAAGTTTATCCTGTGGATCTTGTGAGGCAGACATCAATGAAGGCAAGGACATGATTATGTAGGGTAAGTCATAACAAAAGCTATGTAATTTTTGACTTTTTCAAGTTGGATGTTTTTTCTAGATATTTTCCACGCAGATTTAGATCTTTTAAGATATTTTTTGACATCATTTTGGATATTTTTGTGTCAAAGAAAAGTGGCAACACTGTTCAAGAACGAGAGCGAGAAGTGAGCGAGACCAGACACCGACCATCCATACTTGTTCTCGTCTGTTAGTTTCTTGCTTGCCGGCAAATATCACCGTCTGAAAACAACAGGTCCGTTCAAACTTATTGTACTTGCTAAGTCTGATACTAGATAACTAAACGGTTTGCTTCGAACACGTGGATGGCAAATCCAGGCTGTTTTTTTTAGTTATTTTGTGAACTTTATCGCTCCCGCCTTCAGTTTCCTTTCCTTTCTTATGACATTTGTGTCTGTCACTGTCACAGTACCGACGACTGCAATCATGGCTGTTTATTAGTTCATAGTTTAATATTTTATAAAATTATAAATATGTATAGTGTCTGTATTAAAGTCTGAAACTTGTGTCATTTAAGCGTGGATAACAACTTTTTCTTATTGATACGATAAAGATAGTGAACAAAAATATATTGTACAATGTAATCATTGTGATGAATTACAATAATTGCATAGATAGAAAGGGGCAAGGGAAAGTCATTTTGATTTTATTTTTTACAAATGACTTGTCAATGGCTGCCTGTGGCTCTATTTCAGCATGAAGTAAGTTATTGTTTGTATGGTTAGAGGAAAGTTAACAATTACAAAGATTGGCTCTCCTCCGAACTTCTACCCCCGCATCATGGCGGTATGAAATATCCGTTCAGGGCTCAGTTCTATTAAAAATATGCCGGCTCCGTATAATTAAACAAAGGCTCTAACTGGGTCTCAGTGATATGTTACTTGCGGATCTGTTTCTTATTGTTTCTGATTACCTGACAATTCTAATAGACTTGCGGACCTGTTTCTGTGACTATGCCTCACTGCCGGCCGTGTCCCCCACGCCGCTACGCGAGGCGCGGATAGGGGCTACATTAGATGGCTGGGACTCATGAGCAGCAGCTACCGCATCTCCTGCAACTTCCTCCAATTACTTTGCTCGTGAGTCCCAGGCACCTAGTTTAGCCCCCCCCATCCGCGCTGCGCGGGGGATACGCTCGGCGGTGAGTTTAATCGCGTTTTGCGCATGCCGACAAGTCTGACATCTACCGCTGCTAAATCCTCAATCAGAAGAACAGTATTGTTAACCCTTTTAGCAGGGGAAGTTTTTCAGAGGTCTAGCCAAAAACACGGAGCATTTTTTCAGTGAATTTGGTTATCTTTATTTAATTTTTTTGACAGATTTCTGTTATTATGACCCCTATGAAATAATATATCTATATGAAGGATATAGATTGAAGTTCGTGATTTTCACAATATCTTTAAAATTAATTGATGTATATGCAAATTGTCTCATTTGCATATCTAAAAATAGAAAATATGAATTTGAATTTTCAACTTCAATGCTTGAAACATAAAACTAAAAACAAATTTTTTTAATTTGAAATCTTTTTATTGATCTTTGGCCTTTTTACAAATGTTGTAAGCAATTCAAAAGTCAAAAACAGGTATATATATGTGAAGCAGCAATAATATCTTTAGGTGACATGTGTTTTTCACCATCAGTCAGCACTAGAAATGGATGTGCCGGAGTGTCAACACCTTCGGGTGGATATACCCTGAGCCATGGTTGGGCTGTGGTCTGAACACAACAGCGTCCCCATCTGATTCCCACTATTACTACTAACACTAAATCCTGCATCAGTATCAACAGAATTAGTGTCATCACTTGATTCAAATGTTTTATCAACATCAAGTTTAGGGGCAGAAACATACGAGTCAGACATACTTTTAGCGGTTCAGGTCACTATCTAAAAAATTCAACAATTTTCACTTCGATACCAAACACTCGAAAGTCGCCATGTGTAAAGCTGATACCGCAGTTAATATAAATGAATCACTTTCAGTGTTTCAAAGTAGGAGATTTCTTAGCTTTTCGAGGCGAAACACGATCGGGCCGATCATCGGCCGTTCCGTGTTTTTGGCCAGACATCCGCCGGCCGATAATCGGCCTGTCCGTGCTAAGAGGGTTAATGTGCGTCTGAGTGCGTGGTCTACCCGCCATGTCGCTTTCATCGTCTGTAATGTCTCGAAATTGTAAACGATAACCAGCTTTTATCGTCTGCTAGTATCGTCTGCAGAAACGCTGGACATTGTCACCGGTCGCTTTTATCGTCTGCTACTATCGTCTGCAATGTTGCGACTCTTGAAATTGTCAAGTAATCCTAGTTTTGCCGCGATTTGTTCCTTGGCAGAAAGTCTGAATTTTTTATTGGGCTGAGCCCAGAACTGATATTTCAGGCCGCCATAATGCGGGGGTAGACGTTCGGAGGAGAGCCCGAAGATTGCTTTTTCTAACTTATCTTTGCCGTCTGTCTGAACTTACTTAAGGAAACACTCAAACAGGAAAGGAATCCTCTTAGTCTTAGTAAGCCAAACATCATTTCATATGTCATAAATATTTTTTATTCATTATTTATATTGTTTTGCTCCATGGAGGTGGTTTCTGATTCTGTATAAATGATAAATCATAGGTGAAAAGTAGATTAGTCATTAGGGCTATCTTCCGAATAACCGTCCAAAATTATTGAGGCAGAAAATATACCCTAACAGAGCCTCAGTCACGTGTCAATTGCGGACTTCCGGGGACTATACCGCCACTGCTGAATTGCAGACTTCGGGGGACTGTACCGCCACCACCGACAGTATCTCCCACGCTGCTATGCGCGGCATGGATTGGGGCTAAACTAGATGACTGGGACTCACAAGCAAATAAAATGAAGGCAGCTGCAGGAGATGCGGTAGCTGCTGCTCGTGAGTCCTAGTTATCTAGTTTAGCCCCAATCCACGCCGTGAAGTGCGCAATGTAAGTCGCCAGAAGTGCGCAATTGAAACGTGACTGAGGCCCTGTTAGGGTATATTCTCTGCCTCGATAATTTGGGACGGTTATTCGGAAGATAGCCGTAAAGTTTATACTAGAGACAGCATTGAGGATATAGATGATATATTTTAAGGGAATACAAGAAAATGAAGATTAGCCATTAAACTTCAAGACATAAGAAAAGTTAAACATATAGCGAGTAAATCAGCTAAAGTATAATGGGGAAGTGATGGTCAGCTGTACAAGAAAAAAAAAAAGCATTATTAATGACAGGATTAGTGTTTAAGCCAGACACCCTGGGTCAACTGACACCACATACAAAACTAAACACTTGTACAGTAACTTGACTATTATTATTATTTTTTGTTGGCTATCCCACTAACGGTCCCAAATTATGGAGGCTGAAAATATACCCTAACAAGGCCTCAGTGACATGTAAATTGCAGACCTCTTCTGGCAACTATACTGCCACTGTCGAGAGTATCTCGTGGAGTGGGGCTAAACTAGATGTCTATGACTCACGAGCAAATAAAATAGAGGGAAATGAGGTAGCTGCTGCTTGTGAGTCCCAGCCATCTAGTTAAGCCCTGCTCTGCGGCGCGGGAGATACTCTTGGCAGTGACTTTGACTCGGCGGAAGCTTTTTCGCGGTATGCTGTGTAGTCGCCGGAAGAGATCCTCAATTTACATGTGACAGGGTATATTATCGGCCTCCATAATTTAGGGCCTTTATTCATATAATAGCCTGATGCTGTCGGTCAATCACTTCTTAGCTTTTAAAATGGTTCATGGAGTCTCTGTCTTAGTCTCTTAGGGCACAAAAGTAAGGCTGTGCCATGAGCTCTAGCTGCATTACTTAATATGTCAGCTGTCATTTGACAGAAAGTAACACTTCATGGAAAGCTTAATGAAGGCAGATAAGTGCTTAAAAGGGGCAGCTCATTTTCTGTAGGCATAGGGGAGGCAAGAGGGTGCCAGGCTCAGGGGAGGTAAGAAGTCTATCCTCCAAATAACGGTCCCAAATTATGGAGGCCGAAAAATACCCTAACAGGGCCTCAGTCACGTGTAAATTGCAGACCTCTTCCGGCGACTATACCGCCACCGCCGAGAGTATCTCACGGAGTAGTGCTAAACTAGATGGCTGGGACTCAATGAGCAAATAAAATTAAGGAAGCCATCTAGTTTAGCCCCGTGCTGCACGTAGCAGTGCAGGAGAAACTCGACAGTGACTTTAACTCGGCGGAATCTTTTCCGCAGTATGCTGTGTAGTCGCCAGAAAGAGGTCCGCAATTTACATGTGACTGAGGCCCTGCTAGGGTATATTTTCTGCCTTGATAATTTGGGAACATTTAGGCTTAAGTTATGATTTTTTTTTATTTAACAAAAATGAAATTGGGGAAATAAATCAACAATTTTCATTACTGCACTTGGGACATTCCCACATGTGCTTAGTCTCCTTCTTCAATAGTAAATGAAAGAGTTGACATGCTAATAGTACCAGCTTCAACCTGATTAAAGGTCTGCATGTTTTCCCCCTCAGTGTTGAATATCTTCTACAATCTCTACACACCCCTGGTTGAATTCATCTTCCAATGTACGGATTCCATATCTGTTCTATTGCACTGTCAATTTGATCACATAGAGCAGATATTCAGTTTAATCATTATTGTCCTTGGCAAAAGTGCCATGTTTTGTGGATTTTTTTTATATTTTTCCTTTCTAGGGAGTTCTTAGTCATTATCTAGTGCCTTGTCCACTGATGTAGGTGATTATACCTCTTCATAATCCGCAATCTTTGACAACATGTATCAGTCCGTGTGTTGACACCCTTCGTGCTGTGACCAGAGGGTTGTGAAGAAGCTTCTGGGGTTGTCTTCCTCTGTCTCTTTCTGAAGATCTTTCCAGTGATCACAGCGTGTTCCAGTTTGTCTCATAACCTGACCCCAAAAAAGGGTCTCTTTCAGATGTTTGTGACAAGTTGTGTTCAAACCCTCACCTCTTTTGAAACATCTGGGTTACTCTTTTTAGCTGTGCAACAAATTCTTAGAATTCATTTGTAAAACCACATGTCAGAGGCCTCAAGAAATTAGCTTGTTTATTAATAGTCCAGAATTCATCAGAATGATATCTTCATATATTGTTCTTGGTCTACCTCTTGCTCTGCGTCCTTCTTTTCGTATATATCTTGTGTGATATAGCATCAGAAGGCATTCTTCCCAAGTGAACAAACCATTTGATTTGCTGTCCGTTTATATCTCATTGTATTTGTTGCAGCAGTAGTAAATCTTGCTCGGGGTGGCCCAGATTAGCCTTCATGGCTACCGTAGCGGTCCCGTGGCACAAGGCCACACTATACTTGTACTTATGACATTGGCAATATTAGAGCACTCACTTTTCAGTGAGCTATAATTTTCCACATTGATTATAGTTTTTAGCTTTGTATGTGTGCAAACATGTGTTCATCTGCACATGACTGAGCATCATGTCGCTTATGTTGTTTGATGTATCTTGATTATAGCTGATTCTCATGGTGAGCATTATGTTTGACAGGTATATGAGTCAGAAGGCAGAAAAACCAACACTATCAGGCACCCGTCTGAAGACCCGGAAAAGGGGTAAGTTAAGTCCCATAACAATATTTAACTATTTACATAGATTAAAAAAAAACAACAGGAGCTGTTACTTTTTTGCCATCCTTCGTAAAATAAAAGGACTGCCTTTAACCTAGCATACTTGACAGAATGGCTTCAGAAACTTTTAATGTGCATTAACTTGCTTGCTGTTGAGAATATCGATAAATGCAATTTTTTTTTATTTTCAGTAGAAGCTGTCAGAATTAGGATGGGGAGTCCCATATTTTGTAAACATAAGAATAATATGGGCAGTACTAGACTTCCGTGGTGAGATGTACCGTGTACAGGTTTTCCTTAACTTATGGCCAAGTTCCTTTCTATCTAACCGGTCATAAGTCAAATTTGTCATAAGTTGAAAATTAATTTTTCCACACCGTTTTCATTGAAATGGGTTATTAACATTGTACATAAAACAAAAAATTGAATCTTTGTATATGTGCTCTAGCACACACATTCTGGGAAGCGAACTTTTTGACCCTACCAGTGTAATCTTTCTTTATTTGCTATTTTTATTTATTGATATTTTGTGGTTGCAATTTAATAAGGTATAAAAAGTGACATTTGTGTATTTGAGGATTAATTTTTCTGCATAATTGTATGTTATTTTGCACTGCACCTGATTAGATACAGTGAAATATGCCAGGCAGTAGATTGTGCAGTGTATTGTCTATTGAAACACAAAAAAGACAGAGGAAGACAGCGTAAGATGATTCTTGATAGCTTTTTATCCTGACCGTTATGTGGCAGCTGATAAAGTTGTCGCAGAGCAAAATCGGCATCACAGTCAAGTATAATATATTACAAATCACTGGTGTTGTCTATTTTCTTATACGGGTGTGAGAGTTGGACTCTCACTGTGGAAATGGAAAAGAGGATTCAGGCTTTCGAATGTAAATGCTACAGACTCATTTTCCAAATTAGTTATTTAGAACACAAAACTAATAAATATGTCAGAGATAACATTTACAAATTTCCGGGTCATCTGGAACTTCTATTGGCAGTGGTGAAACGTGGCAAGCTAGCTTGGTTTGGGCACTTGGTGAGACATGATTTGATTGCAAAGACTGTACTTCAGGGAACATTGGGGGGTAGTCAGAGAAGAACCTGGAATGACACCATCAAGAAATGGACAGGACTAAGTTATCATACACTTATTCATCAGGCTGAAGACTGAGAAAGTTGGCAGGTTTTATGTGCTAGTGCTTCCATCAATACACCTCCACAACCCTAATGGGTCAACGGTTATGTTATGTTTGTGTTGACATGGAGGGGTGTCAGCACATAATCTGATACATACTGTTTAAGATCGCAGATTTTGGGGAGCCATAATCGACAAGCACTTGTTTGTATCCTCATTATTGAATTTGTTTCTTTATCACAGATGAGAAGGAGAAAAACGACCCAACCGCTTTTAGAGATTCCATCATCGCAGGCCTGAGTGAATGCGGGGGAGACTTAGAACAGGTGTCTCGTTTTCTTGACAAGGAAGGATCCAAGCTTGACTACAGGAGATATGCTGAGGTCCTCTTTGATATCTTGTTTGCTGGAGGCATTCTTGGTAGGTGGTATCTTGATTAGCATTTCTGCTTATTTAATATTTCCAGATAGTGCCAATGGTTACATGTTATTTATGAAGAGTGGGCCTGAGAATGTGGTGACAGCTGGCAGAATTGATGGAATGAGAGAAAGAAAAAAATATATCAATACCGGGATGGCTTGGCCATATGGGTGGGGTAAGGCATGAGCACTAGCCTGATCTTTGATTTCGGTGATTATTTGAGGCGAGGAAACATGACCGCCTGCTTTTTTCAGCTCGGGCACATGGTGCTGATGCTGAGCAGATAGCAGATACTTCTGTTGGGGTTTGAAGTAAAAGGCCTTCAGACATACTAGAGTAAAGCATATGAGGTATAGGGTCACCAGTTCTCTTCCAGAAGGCTCACTTTGCAGGTTCCACTACCCCCATTTCATTCTGGGGAAAACAGTAGTTAGTGTTCTTGGCCAAATAATGGATATTGTTATATGTATGGATGATTGCAGTTATTAAAGCATCTTTTCATCTTCTGGTATTCGGGCTTAACAGGGCTGTTGACATATTGTGTTGTGGTTTACAGCTTGGCTGCATTATCTTGCACCTTTCTACCTCATACACCTCTGATTTCAGGAAACACATTTTACAAATTTCTTATTCTTAGGCAGTGGACCTGTTCCACCCACAATGCCCTCATATGAGACCCTAGAATCTGCACAGGAACATGAAAGCAGTAATAAGGATGTCAATAACAATGGGGGTGATATGTTATAAAATAATAAATGCAATGTGTTTTATCCATTCAGCTCCTGGTGGATTTATAGTGGAAGGGACAGAGTTTGGCAAGCCCGTCCGGTCAGATATTTGTGTGTTCAGGTGGGGAGATGGATTGGAGCAGCTACGCAACTTCTACACTGTAAGTAATGCTTTTCATTGTTCACTGTCTCCATGGCGTATGCTGTATCCCGTCACTTTCGCATTGTATAATTTTCAACATCTGCGCTGTATTACTTTCACATGCAGTGCACAATTACAGCTCTGCAACTTCTCCATTAAATCGCTTTGTTTTGTTTGTTTTCTTACATTAGCCCTATTTTCTTACATTAACCCTGTTTTCTTACATTAGCCCTGTTTTCTTACATTAGCCCTATTTTCTTACATTAGCCCTATTTTCTTACATTAACCCTGTTTTCTTACATTAGACCTATTTTCTTACATTAACCCTGTTTTCTCACATTAACCCTATTGCACCGAGAAACCTAAATCTAGTCTCTTGTGGCATATACATCCCCATACGTCTGCAATGACCTGTTCTCGTAAAGCCTAGTGGAATTCCATCAGTCCTATGTTCTCCTTGGGATGTTTTATTGGCCAGGATATGAATATAGTAACTAACATATTTCTGAGGCGTTTTTCTTTATGACCCCAGTGGCTCTTGAGAGTCAGATTGTCAAATTTTCCTGTAAGCTCAAGGGATAGATGGCGAAGGGGTCACGACATGCATGGGCCGATATGTACTTTTTTAGAGCTTTACTTTGTTCTCTCTCTCTCTTTCTCTCTCTCTCTCTCTTTCTCTCTCTCTCTCTCTTTCTCTCTCTCTCTCTCTTTCTCTCTCTCTCTCTCTCTCTCTCTCTCTCTCTCACACCCACACACACACACACACCAGGGTTCGTAGTGGATCGGGAAATTACCGGGATTTTTTCCGTTGACCTTGAACCGTGATTTTTAGCTTATAAAAGACATTCCGACCTTGAAAAACCGTGAATTTTGACCACGGCAATGAAATCGTCAGAAATCCTGTGATTTTCAGCACAGGCAATTTTGGGGGAGCCATTTGGCTTTTTTGGCCATTTAGCTAGTTTTTGGCTACTTTCGTTGTATGGTCGTTTCAGGTGTGAGGGCAGCTGATTATTGGCTATTTTCAGCCGAAATGGCTTGTTAAAGGCCAGGGGAGGGCGGGCTGTGTTGCAGATCATGAATACATGCAGACAGCAGTGGTGTGGCATGGGGCGGGAAGTAGCAAATTCAGTCTCGTGTGTGTGTGTGTGTGTGCCTTTGTTTCTAGGGAGTGAACAGTATAAATCGTTTATGGCCGTGGTTTCTAGAAAGGATTACATTGGGAGATGGTGGTGCTCGGTTCAGTTGTATTTATAAATAGAGTCGCCGTGGTGGGGGCTAAGCACGGCCTTCTCTATTAATTAGAGATGGCATTGGGGCTAAGCAAAGTGACTGCAGCTGGATTTCCCAGTTCTATTTTTGGCCTGGATTTATCTTTACAGTGTGTTTGACGATCAATATTGTAATTCCCCGAGATTCCCTCTTCTGTTGTCTCACCCCTCTCTCTCTCTCTTCCCTCCCTCTTTCACTCTTCTACCTATTGCTCCTTCCTTCCCGTCTCCTGCATTGTCTCTAACCCTCCCTTCTGATCTTCATCTTCTTCTCTTTCTCTTTCTCTTTCCTTTTACTCTCTCATTTCCTGTCCCCCCTCCCCCTTTTTCCTATTTTATTTCTTGTTTAAATGTTTAGTATAGTAGTTTAGTAAATGTGCGGCTCCATAACTCTTCCTAGCAACTCAAGTACACAGGAATTTGTATTGGGGGGGGGGGGGGGGGGCATTCTGTGTGAACATGGTGGATATTTTCTTTTTAAGTGTTTGTTTTCCTAGCGGCCTTAATCTCTGTCCATCTCCCTTCCCGCCCCCTCACATTTTGTCCTACCTGTTCCTCACTCTCTGCCTGTCTGTGTCACTGCTTTCCCCTCTCTCTTTCTCTTTGTATTTGCCACTCTCCCTCACTCCCTACCCCCCCCCCTCTCTCTCTCTCTCTCTCTCTTTCTCCATACCTTCAGTTGGTGTAGGTTATGTGTTGCCTAGTGCAGAACATTTCATGTCCACCATTCCCCCCTCCCACACATAAAATATATGTTTACTTTTAAAAACACATTTGCCGTCACCCCCCCCCCCCCCCCCCCCCTTTTTTTCCTCCTCCCACATTGATGACACCTAGGGGAGGGAGTGCACCCCTTCCTGCTACCTTCTTCCCTCTATATCTCATCTTATTTCTTACTCTCTTCTTTCTCTCCCTGTCTCATTCCCACTTTATTCTCCCACCTCCTCTGTCTCACCCTTACCACCTCAGCCTTCTACACCACTTTCCACCACCTCCTCTCTCCCCCCTCCTTTCTGTAATTGGAAAACCAGAAATGAAACGAAGTCCACTGCTGCCCTGACCTATTTATGTGTCTGACCTATTTATGTGTGTGGTTAAACTTCTCTATTTTCCACCAGTGGTGGGTTGGGATCCCCTGGACTTTTTTCTTCTTCATAAAATGACCTTGGCTCTCAGGTCACCAGCCTTAAGTGTAAGAAATTGAATTATTGTTGTCACACACAGATAGGACAAGCAAGGGGCAGTAGGGGTTAGCACCGTTGTTTTTGGACCACGGCCACATTCACATTGGGAGAGGGTAGGAACCGGAAAAGTGGCCTCACTTAGAGATTTCCTAATTCTATTTTTGGCACTCATTGTTCTTCCACCCCCACCCCCACAACTGTGTCTTACCTTTCTTCTCTCACCCCTTCTCTTTCCTTTGATCTTCTACTATTCTCCTTTCTCTCTCCATTCTTCCTCTCTTCCTTTCCTTGCCCTTTCTCCTGTCCCATCTCTTCTTTGTCTCCTCTCCATCCTGTCTTTTCATTTTCTCTAGATTTCCTTACTGGCTCCCCTCTCTCATTCTCCCCCCCCCCCCCCCCCCCCCCCCCCCCCCCCCATTTTTTTTACTGGTTCATCTACGTATTTTTTTGCCCTGTAACTATCTTTTCCCAGTGGTTGTGTCCACTACACTTGAAATTGTGAGGGGGGGGGGGGGAGTAGGTGGCTGTTTTTTTTTTCTTTGATGTATCTTGTCTCCCTTCCTGCCCTGCCCCTCTCTTAATCTGTGTTTGTCACTGCCTTCCTTACCCACCTCTCTCTCTCTCTCTCTCTCTCTCTCTCTCTCTCTCTCTCTCTCTCTCTCTCTCTCTCTCTCTCTCTCTCTCTCTCTCTTGCTTTATGTCTGTTTGCCTCCCTTCATCACTTCCTCTTTGTATACCTCCCTCCCATTCTCCTGCTCTGCCTTTTTTCTCTTTCTTTGGTTCTCTCCCTCTGTCTGCTTGCCTCTCTGTGCTGTCCCTTTGTCTCTCTCTCTCCTTTATGTCTACATCTCTCTCTGCTTGCATCTGCTTCTCACCCTGTCCGTTCTCTCTCCCTCTGTCTTCCTTCTTTCAACTCTTTGTCATATTTTCCTCCTTCCATATCTCTGTTTCGTTCCCTTTTTCCTTCTCTTTTCATCTGCCCATCTCTGTGTCTGCATTCCCTCTTTCTGTATTTGTCTCCCTCTCTGTCTTACGCTGGCCCTTCCCCACTTTTCCTCATCATGTCTCCATCCCTCCCTCTCATTTTTTCCTCCTTCCCCAGACTTCTTTTCCTTCTTTTCTCTACCTTCATCTGTCCATCTTTACACTGTCTCTCCCAGCCTACCTCAGCATGTGTCTTCCTCTCTCTTCATGACTCTCTCTCTCTCCCCTAACCCTCTCAGGTACCAAGTCCAGAACAGACAGGACTTCAGTTTGCTGCCCTCTACCACCAAGCCCTAAAAAAAAAAATTCAAACACTATATCAAGCTCAGGGGCCGACCAACACGAAGATGGGCACAGGATATAAGTGACTCCTTGAGTATAAAAAAGTACATGAGGCGGGAGAGCTGGTGAGAGACCGAGTTTTTTTTTGTCAGGTCAAAGGAAATGCTACATGATGATGATATATGTGCTGGTATACCAACAAATGTGGCACAAATGAAGTACCTTGTGGGCTCAGTACACCCTTGAACAAGGCAAAAATCTTGTTTCAGTATTACACCGAGACAACCTTGAAAAAAACTAAGGAGACCTTGAAAAAGACCTTGAAAAGCCTTGAAATTGATTGGTAAATTTGGCTATGAACCCTGACACACACACGCGTAGATAAATAAATAAATTTAAACAAAAACATTTATTAGTGACCTGTGCAATACAGTTTTTTAAAAGGTAGTTTCCAGAAATTCCTGTGGGTTCATGGCCAAATTTTTTTGTTTGTTTAGTATTCACTGCACGCATTAGTTAAGAAGGCTTTGTTTTAGTACATTTCACAGTCTCTCATGAATGTGTAGCTTCCATGCTGTTAGCAAAATTGTATAGTTAGTTCTGCTTATTTATTTGTTACTGCTTGGGCTGCAGAGCTGTTGGCTTATTTCACTAATGTCCAGTAACTTCTTTCCCTGCCATACAAATGTTGATTTGTTGAGTGGCTGTTGTAACATTTTCCTGATCTGATAAAGTGAATTCACATTTCTTTTTATTTATTTATTATAGAGAAGCAGGTGGCAAAGTAGTTAGATCTCTGGGCTGAATAAAACCCAGGTTCTTATCATCTGTATGTTGATAGACAGTTTATCGTTTTTCTTAAAATGGGAAGGAGGGGCGGCAGTTCTAACTTGCACTTGCACTGTTCCTGACGACTGTCCTAGCCATGCACCCATCATGGTCATACTCGAGACCCCCATACACACACACACTGCCATGAAAAGGGTACTAAAAGCAGTTAATGCAGTTTTATTTTTGTGTTTAGAATATACACAGTAAAAAAAAAATAAGTAAAGGACCCTTTTCCCCGCCTCCAGGCATTTAGGGCTAGACATATACTTTATAGACCAATTGGCTCTCGGTGAATGATGTGGTCAGCTTCATGATGGCTGCTATCACTTCCAAGAAATACATGGTACCTTTTTAAAGCTGGGTAAACCTGGGTCCCAAAGTCATTTTTTTTTTTTTACAAAGTCAGTTTTTGCCAGGACCCGAACCCACACCCTTCTGATCCACAAGCGAGCATTTGTACACTAACAGCATGTTGTTTGTAAGATATACTTGACTAACAGTGACCTGTAATTTCTAGGATAGACTTTAGCCGTGGATTATCATGGTCTGCTTATGTAGAAACTAGCAGACCAGGTGCTGTAAATCTCCACTGTAAAGATGCCATTCTGGAAATTCCTGTCCTCAATGTGTGTCCGGATACCCAATTTCTTTAGTCGGTGGTGTGGGGAGAAGGGGTGTGGGGGGGGGGGGGGGGGGAATAAACCCACTCTCCCTTCCCTCTCCAAACAAGTATGTCATAAAAGTAGACAAATTAGTAATTGGCAGCATTTAATTCGAAGTCAGAATGCATCCTCCTGAGAGGCAAGGACAAGCATAATCTATGTAAAAATAAGTCAGATGTGTAAAATCAATGTGCAACAAGACCAGAATCCAGAAATGGATGAACAACCCTGCACACTGAGATAATCAGTCTCATGAAAAAACCCTCTTTAATCACTTCTCCTGCGCACAAATAGTCAGTGGTACTTGTGGTTGTCCCTTTATGGAAAGCAGTAACAAACATTTTCCTCATAGATAATCCATATCATATATTTGATTTGAGTGTTACTGTCTCCTGCCTTTGCTGCAGATGTTTTATGTTACATAATGGTTGTGTTAATAATTTTTTTTTTATTACAGGTGTTTTATAAACTCATCCGAAGGTACAAGTATCTGGAAAAAGCATTTGAGGATGACTTAAAAAAGGTAATTCCTCTATGGGTTCTAGGCCTTATTTTAGGGGAAAAGAATGTATGTGGGTCAAGCATGCCATAAAAGGCAGCTAATCTAGGGTTTTTCCTTAAATGTCAGGGTACATCTGCCTGAGAGGCGAGGAACCAAAAGTCTGCTTATAAATAAACCAGATCTGTGAATAATATGTGCACGCAAAACTCAAGATCTGGGGCAAGACGGAACTCTGGAAGTGGATGAAAAATCAGTACTTTCTAAGTTTTCAGCTGCTGGATGTGAAGAAGAAGAGTATCTCAAAGTAGAAGTAAGCTAAACACATAATTAGTGAATCTAGAGGTGGAGGAAAGATGCTGGAGTTAGGACACTCATTGACAGAACCTATAAATAATATAACTAGAATGTCTGTACACTGTAACCCACACTATCAAAAAAAAAAAAATTAAAACCATTTTAATGTAACTAATATCAGTGACTAAACATTTGCAACCAAATTTGTGTTCGCAGATCCTGATGTTCCAGAAGGGCTTTCAGGCCAGTGAGCGGGAAAAATTGGCCACAATTACTGGTATAATCCTGGCCAATGGGCTATGCACACCTCGCATCCTTCAGAGTCTGTTTGAGGATCACCTTGTTAAGGAAGGTAGGTTTCTATTGTTCATGCGAAGTTTTTTTCTGTTGCCATATAGGATCACCTCGTTAAAGAAGGTAGGTTTCTATTGTTCTTAGGAAGTTTATTTTCTGTTGCCATATAGGATTACCTTGTTAGGGATGGTAGGTTTCTATTGTTCATGGGAAGTTTATTTTCTGTTGCCATAAAGGATCACCTTGTAGGGAAGGTAGGTTTCTATTGTTCATGGGAAGTTTATTTTCTGTTGCCATATAGGATCACCTTGTTAAGGAAGGTAGGTTTCTGTTGTTCATAGGAAGTTTATTTTCTGTTGCCATATAGGATCACTTTAAGAAAAGTGAGTTTCTATTGTTCATGGGAAAGTTTTTTTTCTGTTGCCATATAATATCACCTCGTTAAAGAAGGTAGGTTTCTATTGTTCATGGGAAGTTTATTTTCTGTTGCCATATAGGATCACTTTAAGAAAAGTGAGTTTCTATTGTTCATGGGAAAGTTTTTTTTCTGTTGCCATATAATATCACCTCGTTAAAGAAGGTAGGTTTCTATTGTTCATGGGAAGTTTATTTTCTGTTGCCATATAGGATCACTTTGTTAAGGAAAGTGAGTTTCTATTGTTCATGGGAAATTTATTTTCTGTTGCCATATAGGATCACCTTGTTAAGGAAGGTAGGTTTGTATTTAAATGACTGGTTTTCTAATAAAATTCATAAAAATCTGTCAGTGTTGACAGATGGTGATGTACAGTGTGTGTTTTTCAACAGATGTATTTTTTTTAGTGTTCTGAATGTGATTTATGTGTAATTCAGTGTTCTTTTAAGGACGAAACTGCGGCAGGTCCAGCAAATTGGCAGTGAATTTAAAAGTTCACACACAAAACTGCTCTAGAAACTGTATACGAAATTAGGAAATCCATTAAACGTAAGTACAAACAGGAAGATATAGAATGAGTTTGAAGTTATATTCTTTTACATATACAGTCAAGTCCACTTAGTCCCGGCAATTTTCTCTATTGGGTGTGCTGTCTGGATAAGTAGAAATCCTGATAAGTGGAAGCATTTTCTAAGGTCCCTGCAAATTCTACTTATTCACTCGACTGTATTTGAGGTGTTTCTTTGTTCAACCTTTAAAGGGCATTTGGCTCATTGTGGTATGGTTTACCCCTAGGCAGCAACACATGTGATTTCTTTTCTTATTTATTGTCAGTGCTGTTTGGCATTAGTAGATATGCTAGTCCAGAGTTCTCTGTTTCTTGTATTTTGTCATTTGTGATACAGATGATCTTCCATGCCATGATGCTAAACTGTCCTGCATTTTCTCTCTTGGTCTTCCTTTGCTTCTCTTCTTCTCCACCTTTCATTCTGTCTTTATTTGGTTTTGACAAATCCATATTTCGTTACCCTTTCTGACATGCTTGTTAATGGTCTATTCTTCCCCTCCCTAAATGGGTCCCTGGAACCCACACGGGGCTCTTGAAATGATGTTTTTCATTCATTTCAGGGAGAGCATCAATTTTAAAAAGAACAGTATCTTCCACTGCTGTTTCTTAGACAGTTTTTATATGGGTGCTGTGACTCTGATCATAGGCAGCAGGGAAAGTTGAGCCATTTGTGCTGCATACAAACATACCTCAGGCACCAAACAGAAGATTCCCTGCTGGTTTTATGGAACGTCTTGCAGACACCTTTGTCATTTAGTGTTTTGTTATTGTAACCGTACTGATAATGTACATTGTCTTGTTTTGTTATTGTAAGTTCATTGACATGCATATTGTGTTGCTTTATTATTGTAAGTTCATTGATATGCATATTGTATTGCTTTATTTAAAAAAAAGTAAAGATCCCTTTACACGCCTTTAGGCGCATCGGGCATACGGGAAGAGCACCCATATTTTTACAGACCAATCGGGACTCGGTGGGTAATGTGGTCAGCATTACGCCAGCCGTCATTACTTTCCCAGGACAGCCCATCCTGGTACCCATTTGAGGCTGGGTCGACCTATGACATCCCATACCACGATAAAAATCCATGCAGCCCACGCAGGTTTCGATCGCGGTACGTTGGATTACGAGTCAGACTCGCAACGCCTTAGCCACGGACGCCGCTATTGCTTTATTATTGTAACCTTATTGATAATACATGTTGTTTTGCTTTGTATTTATTGTAGCCTTATTAATGCAGTTGTCTTGCTTTGTTTTTATTGTAGCCTTACTAATGCAGTTGTCTTGCTTTGTTTTTATTGTAGCCTTATTAATGCAGTTGTCTTGCTTTGTTTTTATTATAGCCTTATTAATGCAGTTGTCTTGCTTTGTTTTTATTGTAGCCTTACTAATGCAGTTGTCTTGCTTTGTTGCAGGGATTTCTTTGGATTTTGCTGCAATCATGTTTTCAACCTGGCTGAAGGAGAAGGATATCAATGCCATCTGTGCTGCCCTGAAGAAACAACAAATTGACAGCCGACTTATGGTGAGACATCTTATGAATGATAGGTTTTTGAATGGAGTTTCTACAGATGTATTTAAAGACCAAGCTTGTGGAGGTCATATCTTTGATAACAATATTGCGTTGTTCGTCCACCTTGAGTGATGAAGACCACTTTTCATCCAAAGTAGTAAAGATCAATTATTATGAGGACGAAGATGGCTGATTAGTCCAGTATGAGCCTGAAAAGTTATTGGGCAAAGAGGACATCAGGTGGAAGACGCAGTAAGTGTGGGATTAGCGATCCGATTCTTTCTACTCCTAGTCTGCCTCTGTTTCTCTGCCTGTGCAACCTCCGCTGGCTGGCCGGCTGATGCACCATGCCTGAGTGATGTGCGCCAACCAGAACGGTTCTGTGCAGCAGCATTCCATGTTGCTATGTTGATGCGAGAAGAATTTAGAGAGTTTTAAGAGTGTCCTTATAGTGCTTTTTACTTTCCTAACATGGACCTCTATCCTTGCTAGGGCTCGCAATAAAATACTCTCTTTAGGAGGTATTAGTCTGGCATGCGGGCTAAGTGAAACAATAACACCTTTGTGGAATGTTCATTTATTGACAAAGAGGTGTGCAGTGTCTGTTTTTTTGCAGAGACAATTATTCTCAGGAGGAGAGCATTCAAAAAACAGGCCATTAAAAAATCAACAACAAAAAAGAGATAAAATGCTTGCAGATATTTTGTTTTCTTTCTTGCTGACAGTGGTCAGCGTGTGTAGCTTTAGCATTTTGAATGTGCCTTTTGATCCCAAGATATCTGGTTCAATTCCAGCTGCTGGCGATTTGACAGCAGACCACTTTGTGTTGACTTTGAAAATGAAATCAAGATCTGACCGTTCAGAAAGCAACAGGACATTACTTAATGTAAATTGCTTAGTAAAACTAGGCAAAAACATCCCGAAGTTGGTTCTGCAACCCTTTATAAAGGATAGGAACTAGCTTTTGTTTAAACTAAGAATAATTTGGTTGGATAAAAAAAATTTGTATATACATCAAAGTTGACATCATCTGACTTCAAGACCATATTTATTTGAATCTTCTTTTACTGTCTTGAATTGTGGAAAAGTTTTTGTTAAGACATTTTGCCACAGAAGTATCCAAAATTACCCTTTATGATTTTCAGTCCTGAAATATTATTATCATGCACGCTAAGTAATTGGAAACTCATTGTTTTTACATATGCCCGACAGTGATCATTAGTTTGGAGGTGGTATCAGAGGTTGTGTAGAGCAGAGCTATTCAACTAGGGGGCAAAATTTGGAAAATGAGGATCGTTACGGGCCAGATCATTAATACAGTATAACTCTCAATGATCCGCTGGCCACTTGCTAGGCCTCTGAGGGCCAATTTTGGCCCCCGGGCCGCCAGTTGAATAGCCCTGGTGTAGAGGTTGTGTAATTTAAATGCATGGAGCAACATGCAGTATTCTATGGTATCTGTAACAACCTGCAGTAATTTAATGTACTCATGACTTACAATATCCCTTTGTGTATATATAGCAACAAATCATGCAGTAGCATTGCGGGTATTATGGTCTTTTGTTGTTTATGCAACAACAGTGCAGCAGTGTTTTACATGTAACAAAGAAGCACCTCTTATATTATGTGTTGACTGTTGTTGTCTGTCTGTCTGTCTGTCTGCTCTTGCAGGAAATGTTTCCCGTCAACAAGAGGAACCAGGACACTTTTGATGCCTTTTTCCGGGAGCGAGGCCTTGGGGCCATTGCTGATATGCAGACGGCCCAGATAGCTTCGAAAGCCAAGAAGGAGGCGCAGAGAGGTCTGGCCGACATGATTAAGGATGAAAGCTCTGTGCCTGATGTGAGTCCTGTCTCTCTCTTTTCTTTTTTTGTATCCCCACTTTCTCTGTTTTTTCTCTCTTTTTATCTTTACTATTTTTTTCTTTTCTTTCCACACCGCTTGCCTTCACACTTTTCACCTTTCTCTCATTACACATTTTTCTTTATCATTACTCTTCTCCTGCCACCCTTCTATATTGTGCTCCTGTATTTATTTTCTTTGAATATTTTGTAAACAACAAATTGCTTTTGTGTTTTGATCATTTGTGTTTATAAGATTGTTTCATAGATATAAGTATTTGTTGCAGATGTATCAATGATTAGAAAAAGAGCACACATAAATGTTATAAATAAGCGTTTTCTATGTATAGTTGATTGTTCAATGTACAGCAGTGGTCTATTTTTAAAGTATAATGGATATACAGTACCTGATTCTTTGAGGTGTAGATGATATACATTGTTTTACAGGTGTACATGATTGTGGCATGTACACAACAGCGTTTTGTTTCTAAAGAAATGTAATGAAATGTTCCAGATGTATAAACAGCTGTCACTGTGTTATCATTGTTTCAGATGATTGAGTATGTCACCGATCTCATAGAGAAGCAAGGCATGTCTGAAACTGAAGTGACTATATCTGTGAGTATTTTATGTCAGTTGTATAGTGGTCTGAGTTTGGTTGCTGTTATTTTATGATCTTGCTAACTCCAATACTCATGGCAGGGAGGAAGTTGAATTTGTCAGAAATTATACAACACTGGTGTCTTCTTCTCCTGCCTTCATCTGAAAATGTAAATATGCTGTACCCATTTACAACGCAGCTGTTATTTTTGCACTTTTAGGCAGACACATCTAACTTCTGCAGGCATTTGTTGCCTGAGAGCCTACCCAGTAATTCAACACTGGTATTATAATGCTCATGTATGCTTTGTCTTCTTCAGAAAATTAACAAGAATGAGGATTTTTTTTTTTCCGATGGCTATTTGGTTTTACATACGTTTGTCTGCTTTTTTCTTTAATGATCTTTCCTACTGTTGCTGAATTGGATTAATTTGTGCCTCTCATGTACTCCTTAGTTTTCACATGTAGACATTGCCCTTGATTTCCATTTACATCTTCACTGTCTGGGCAGTAAGATTCACTTCAGCACTTGTGAAAGTTATGACTATGTGTCAGAGATTCTTGCCGGAAACATCTTAATGACATCTTCAGAAACATTGACCTCAGTTACAGTGACTGTCTTATTAAATAGAATCTTGGAAAGCCATCTCAGAGCCACATTGACCACTTCTACGTCTATGCTTGATGTCATGATTGAATATGCCCCACTCGATTTTATGACCCTCCACCTATTTGTGAAACCCCATCCAGATATCTCACTTTGCTGCATTAATCTGTTGGCAACTGTCTGTATCCATCGCAGGTTCTAGACATTGGAAATTTTTGCTAAGCACCCCAAAAAAAATAGGGGGGAGGGTATAGTTTGTTTTATATGGGAGCTGCATATTCAGAAAATGGTGAGTGGCCTGTTTAAACTGTTACCACACAGCTGGGGATATCTTATTCATTATTGCTTATGCAGCTGCTGATTTGTTATAACTATTGCTTCCATAAATGATGACCTGCAATTCTAGAGAAAAACTGTTTGTGTTGACACTTTTGGTTTTGCTATTTTTGTCGTTATTGTTGCTGGAACCGAAATCAGAACAATTGCGGGGTAACCTGTTTGCCATAATGTTGGAACTGTGACTAACTAACAAATATTAATTGTGCCACAGTGCTAGACAGACAGTATAACAAATAACATAGCTGACTTGCTACATCAGTGGTTGCCCAGAACCTGAGCACAGTTGTTGACTTGTATACTTCTGCTGCATCTGCAGATCTGGAACACCATCATGGCAGCTGTGGAGTGGAACAAGAAAGAGGACCTAGTTGCAGAGCAAGCTCTGAAACATCTCAAGCAGTACTGTCCCTTGTTGAAAGCCTCTACTCGTTCTGGCAAGTCCGAGTTAGCCCTCATGCTTAAGGTGCAGGAGTTTTGTTATGAGAACATGAACTTCCTTAAGTCCTTCCAGAAGATCATCATGCTTTTGTATAAGAGTAAGTTTCCTGTTTCTGATTGTTGAATGAATGAATGAAGTTCAAACCCTTCAGGACCACACATTGAGCGATAAACACCTGGTGACACAAAGTGCCACCATTCGGGTTAGAATGACATAGGCGCAAGTTCCAGAAACCCCCTTTAAACCGTTTCATTATATTAAGGCTCTCGACAACAGCCAGAGTGGGACTTCAGAATATAGCAAAAAATTGCTTTCTATGTTGGGATGGTTATTTTTTTTCTGACTGTTGCTTTTGAGTTCCTTTTATGGAATTAAGCTTCCTTTGTTATTCTTATATTGTCAGAAATTTATATCCAGTAATCACAGAAGTTGCTGGGGCTCTTACACTACAAAACATGAGATTGGGGCCTCACTGCATAATATTCTCAAAGACTGCAGTGATTGCAGCCAGTTTTCATTGGGAGATGGCACACACATCTTTGTGTGTCTTTCCCAATAAATGACTCACCATTGTCTGTTTAATCAAGAGAGTATAGGACTAGCACAGTCACATGAAAATCTTTAAACTTCTATCTTTTTTAATCTTTATCCTTATGTGCGATGCTGACAAGATGGCTTGTCATCTCACATGATCACTAGAATCGTGGATCAGGCCTGTGTTCATGCCATTTGGTGGTTGTGCTTCAACTTGTGCCATTTTATTATCTCAGAATCTAAACATATGTTACTTAGCATTATATTGTTCTTCTCCCCTTTATCCCCCCCCCCCCCTCCCTCCCCCCAATAGAGCATAGATCCTCAACTAGCTTATGCCAGATCATCATGTCCCTTTGCCATCGTGTCAGCTTGCCCCATGTCCTCTCTATCTATTTAACTGCACTTTTGTTGCCTTCTCCATCATTTTTTTGTTTTGCATTGTATTGTTAGTTTGTAGTTTACTAGGGCACATGATAAAGAAGACAAAACTGAATCTCGCTGCGTGATACTTTTCTCCCTCACAGCCGAGGTGATCAGCGAGGACGTTATACTCAAGTGGTTCAAGGACAGCCACAGTGCCAAGGGCAAGAGTGTCTTTCTGGAGCAGATGAAGAAGTTTGTTGAGTGGTTGCAAAGTGCTGAAGAAGGTAAGTACTCATAGAAGTTCTCCGTTAGCACAGTAGTTGTGTACATCATCCTTCACCCGACCCCACAACATATTGGTTGCCTTGCTCTCGGCACACCAGTTATCAATACTGTTTTATCTCTGGGGGGAAAAAAAATCACGGCAACACCCGTGTGTCTTGTCTCTCTCACAGCCGACAGATTGTCCACATCTCCCACAGCACAGCATTTGCCTGTATGTCTCTCCCATGGCAGACAAGTTGTCCACATCTCCCTAAACACAGCATTTTTCTACATGTCTCTCCAGCACACCAGTTGTCCATATGTCTCCCACAACACACCATTTATTTACATCTCCCACAACACATTTGTCTACATGTTTCTCCCACAACACAATATGTGTCTGCGTGTCTCTCCCAAAACCTCACATTTGTCTACATATCTCTCCCACATTTGTCTACATTTCTCTCCCACACCTTTACATTTGTCTACATGTCTCTCCCGCAACACATTTGTCTATATATCTGCCATGTAATAATGTGAAATAAACCCTATAGGAAGCAGACCAAAGAGGTTTTGGATCACAAATAGACGTGTTTTATATCTATTCTGGAAGCATTTGAATATCCCCAAAAAAAGAAGAGCTATGTGGATCGGAGGCAGCCTTCTTCTAACAAATATGTTCTTAGGATTACGGTCTTGGCTTGTAGACCACTCTAGGTTTGTCACTGAATATCTTACGAGTGTCAGGATCAGAGTGGAGTATTAAGGTGATGAAACAGCCAAATTATTTGGGTGATATGTTAAGATTAGTTTAGGCCAATCAGGAGCAGATTTAGATTTAGTGGGCAGTGCCTCTCTCTGGGTGATGGATTGTACTTTTTCAGAGCTTATAAAAGAATTTGTTTAGGATAAAGGTGAAAACGGATAATAATCCAGAAACTTGCCTGCCTTACTTAAGAAATAAAAGTCTTAGAACAGCAGTTGAGAGAATGGCATAGAATTTTTGCATGAGAATTGGTGTGAGGTCATATATAAGAAAGCTATGGGACTCTGTAGGTTTATAAATCAAGTGGTTAAGACAGGAAAATCAATATTAACCTTGCTGTTCAAGAAATTCTCAGAAGTGGTAGAAATCTAGGTGAATTGAACAGCGGGATTAAAGATGTTGATGAAATTAATGAATTGGTCGAGTTCACCTCTGGACATTTTGATAATACAAATGCCATCATCTGAATACCTTCTTATACACTTCAAGGCAACTTCCCTATGTATGAGTTCTAGAAAAATCCATAAAAAGACATGCATAAGTAGGGCCAGTTTTGGTACCCATCGTGACACCACTGATGTGGTCAGTATGCTTGCCGTTAAACTAAAAAAAATAATAAGTACTAATTCAGCAAAATGTACAAGACGGCAGTCAAGATGTTGGGGTTCGCCCTCTGATCCAAAATAGACATGGAGTGCCTGCACATCAAAGGCATGACGGATAGATGTATAAAGAGAGCATAACATCTAGCAGGAAAATGTGGTATGTTATGCCAGGGATATTCTTGTGGTCAACTTGACTGCAGTCACACCCTATTTACAGCATTACTTTAGTTGCCCACAGCACCCTTGACCTCTACTTGCCTTGCCAGATCAGTTGCCTGCATCATCTAATCCTTCCTAGAGCCTCACATCATGGAGGAGATTCAGGGCCAAACAATGTAGTTAGCCCAAGAGACAACCTCGATTGTGCTGCACCCACCTCCCATTGTTGAGATGGCACAGATATTACTATTTTTCGGTACAAGTATACTCAATCCCCCCTATGTCAAAGGTCAGGTTCAGTCTATTATTTAATGTAACATGGGAAACAAAAACTCTGCGGAAATCCCTCATCTCATCACTAGTCACTACACATAATGTAAACCTGAACAAAACAACACACTCTGCGCCACATAATGTACGGGAATCCTCATCCCATCTTATCACTGCCTAAAATCTCTGCCAATTTTGGAACACCCCTGAGATATATTAGACTGTCCCGTGACCTTTGACTTGTGGGGGATTAAATAGACAAGAACCTATTTTTTTCCCTTGCCTAAACTCAGATGCTCATTGTATTGTGTGGCGAATGTTTCACCCTCCACCTTTCATGTCAGTCAGTTTATATGATTTGATTTTGTCCTCAGAATCTGATGAAGATGAGAAGGGAGACAACTGACATGAGAATCAATCCATCCACATTGCCACAGCTCACACACATACACACACACTGAAGTGAGGAATAACACCTCATGTCTGCACACACAAGCAGATTGCAAGTGTTGGCCTTGACATGAATCAAGGCTACAGTTTCCAGCAACAAATTCTGTTTGAACCATCAGGTTTTTTTCCTTCGTTTTTTTTTTCTTCTTATATTTGGCCATGATTTCAGTGAGAGTGAGTACTGTTTTTCCTCCCTTCTGTTCTGGCGTGAAATTGGTGGAACACTTGGATGCCAAAAAACTGTGGTGTGTGAAAACATACAAGCTGCATGTTTCTGATATCATTCCGGTTCATCACAGTGTGAGTGTTTGTGTGCTTGCATATGTGTCATCTAACAGATTATTAACATCAGGAGGCAGCAGACAAGGTCCATTCTTTCTTATGTTTTCCTCTCCCAGATTTATAAGGGTGTCTACTCCACCATCATTACTGAGTTTTGTAATTAAAAATTTTCATTTGTCTGGCCTTGTATTCCTTCTTTATTAAATGAGTACTTTGTTGCTTTCCTAACATGTGCCTTATTCCAGTGATTACTGTTAGTAATGTTAATTTGTTGTTAGCTTACTGAGTCGTTACTGTTGATTCTATCAGTTCTCAGAATTGTTGTGCTCATGAAAGTTACTGTTGATTTTATCAGTTCTCAGAATTGATGTTGTATTGTTCATGAAAGTACAGTAAAGGACCCCTTCCATGCCAGTGGGGCCATCATTTTAATCATGCTACATTCATATTTGTATAGATCAGTCAGCACTCGTGATCACCAACTGGAAAGAGGAGGTCAGAGTTCTGTGGACATGGGATATCTGTAGCAGTGAACCCCAAGTGTTTAAAATGCTGAAGAAGAGAAGAGGAGGAATCAGCACTTGGTGGTTGATGTGGTGAACCTTATGAACATTTCCTCATAGCCTTGGTCCGCATCTCAGTTTTAGAAACAGGTCATAAGTGTGGGTTCAAACTGAAGAGACAGACAGCCAGAGTGCATAACTCAGCCGCCAGGTTGTTCATAACAGTTTATGTACTGGGGTGGAGAGAAAGGAGGCACACATTACACACACACACATGAAGTGTGAGCATTATTCTACTATTCTGTGCCTGCACGCGTTCACACACACATAAAGTTTAAGCGTTCATACATATCTACACAATGAGCAATTACACATATCTATACAGTACACACATGTATGAAGTGTGAGCATTCATGCATCTACACACACAGGTCAAAGAGGCACACACAGCTCCCTCTAAGCCAGGGCTATTCAACTAACTACTCAAGGACCAAAATTTTGAAAATGGGGATCGTCACTTGTCGGAAACCACAGCCCAAGTAAATAAAGCTTATTTTAATTCAATACAGCTGACAGTCCACTTGTTAGGCCTTCGAGGGCCAGATTTGGCCCCCCGAGCCGCCAGTTAAATAGCCCTGCTCTAAGCTGGGCTAACACTTGAGGTTTGTTGAATGCCTGTGGCTAGGATCATTAACAACTGCAGATCTGAAACCCAAATCCACTTCAGTTTAGCTCCTTGGAACTGCACTCATGTCTCACAGTGTGGATCCTGAAACAACTGTAGGAAAAACTTTAACAATTAATGATTCATGTCTTCTTGTGTCCCACATTGTTTCCCTGTGGTTTTCAAGCCAGTGGAAGGCAGCGGTGACTGCTTCCACTTACTTGTGGTATCATATGCCAGGCTTTGCTGTGCTAAGCGACATCCATTCTCTTTTGCAATGATGAAACCCCGCGAACTCCTGCCACTCAACACGGAGCCATGGGCAGGAAGTATTGTGAATCTGTTGGACTTATGATTCTGCAAAGCCCGCTGGCCAGTCCTTGCACTCAATGAACATTTTTCCACAGTGGTAAAAGTATGACTATACGTGTCTTGGTTTAATTAATTATGAAGCTTTTACAATATTTCGCGGTCCTCCTGTGAAGAGTGTGCAAATCCCCGGGGCGCCGCAACGTACAGTTTGGGAATCACTGTTTTGGGAGTCTGATTGTTACTTGGCCCCTTCTCTCTCAGTGCAGTATTATCAAGTCTGCACACGTCTAATTTGTCATGTTGCCTCACCCAAGACCTTCCTTCTTTCATTCTGTAGCCCTTAAGTCTACCTAGGGCTTCATGCAGGAGGTGTTTCTTTTTTGCGGCTACTTTGCTTGCAGCACTATCCGTTGTAATCGGTATTGCATTCATGCTACCTGAGTATCTCTTGTCCCTCCCAGAATTACCCTCATGGCTCATTCTGTATGCGTTCAAGCTTTATCACCGAGAGCATCACATGCTGAAACATTTTTGCTATAATCTTTGAGTGGATTGAGTCCTTTTTGGCATTTCACTGCAGCTGCCCCTCACATGATCTCTAAAGGAAAGGCTTTTGGAGAAAAGTTAAGCCAGGTATCTCATTTTGCTTTCTTTTTTGTTTCTATCATCATTTTAATGATATTGCATTAAAAAAAATATTGCGTACATAGCAACAGAACAATCATAAATAGATAAATCTCATTTGAAGTTATCCATTATGTGAATGTTCACACCCTTGATCTGGCCCTGTTTGGGAGGGGTGTTCTTTGCTGCTAATCGTCGTCCTCATGTTAAACTTTCGCTGTCTCACACAGCTGTCACTAAACACCTTCTTCACTCACTGAGACCGTAAAAAAAAAGGTCACAGGTCTGTTATTTTACACAATATACATCTCGAACCAAAAATATTTCCTTTGGTATGCTCTTATTTAATGTGAGAATTCCAATCACGGGTGATGTTTCAGCTTTCCTTGACCTACAGAGGCAAATAAACCCGCCCTATGTGACGTAAATTGCTTCATCGAGCGACAGTAGTACGGAGAGCTGACCGATCAGTGCAATGGCAAACTACTAGACGTAAAAATGTCCTAGGAAAAATCACAACAGACAAAACAAACATGCTAAGGTTGGTTCTGCAATGTCCGGTACAGCAGGTACTAAGTTTGCTCCTGGGCCAGAATGTTAAACATAGAGACTGTCGCGGGCCAGTGGCCTGAGCCCACAATACAATTCAATGCGAAGATTTAATACTCAAAAACTATTACGCCTAAGACTTAACCTATATAAATAAAGCCTTTATAATGTAAAGTGTACTACAATCTTTTGTAATGATTAATTAAACTCACTCTTAATTATTCTTCCTCTTCGTATCACCGTCTGTAAACTCCGGCGGAAAGTTGTGGTTGTTCGTCCACTTCTGGACTCTAGTCATGTTCCAGAAACTGAGTGTTGCCTAAACATCTGTTTTAAATGTCTGACTCATTTACATGCAGACTTTTGCTTGGCTCTCAGGCAGATATACTCTGACTTCGAAGGAAGCTCCTATTTAATCGACTCTTTGCGACATTCTTTCGGAAAGGCAGTGGGTCTATTCTGGTTTCCCTGGAATCCACACGGGGATCACTTTTATTTGAAATACACGTATTTCCAACTTGTCTTTGGGATCATAAATAAACGTTACCATTGTCAATTCCATTACATTGTCATTATAATAATAACTGTCCACAGTTGGTTTCATATTCTGCAGAAGAAACCGAAAGGTAAAACGATGCAAAATTTAAATAATAGGAAATGCTGCATTTTGGTTTTTGAGGTAATTTTATAAAATTTGCTGGTGTGAAATAGCAATCTAGCCGCCTATCATTGCCCAGTGAGCTCCGACTGTTTGTCTTGATGACATTCATGTGTCAAAAACAATATTCACAAGTCAGCATTGAGCCATATATGGTGATGATGAATATGGCAACTTTTCTAGCCCTAGGAAACTGCTCCTGTTGAATCCTTTTATACAAAAACTTGACGGCACCACTTTCTTGAAATATCTTTATTCAATACCCTGAAACTTTGCATATCCACAAGTTTTAACTGCAGAAAACCTTCATCAACAAATAACAGCTTTTTCGATTGGTTAAGGTTAGGAGTCCAATGTTAAAGAAAATATACCACAGGCAAACTGGTATCGAATTAGGCTGAGTTGGTGATATAAATAAATATTTCTGTATCCAGTCATTGTTGAATGCACGATTTTCACATTTCCACTTTGCTTTCTTACTAGAGCTAGCTATAGCATCAAGTATTTAACTAAATTATTCAGAGTAGATAATTTAAAACACTGTTACTGATTCACTTTGTTACTGTACAATCGCTTCCGGCAATCTACGTCTGACTGTGACCTGTATGTGACTGGACATCACTAGCAGGTTTTCTGAGGTGTCAATCAATTCTCTTTATGCCTAGTGGCACATGAGGCTTCAGAGAGGGCTTTCCATGCTTTCCTGTCCTGTGCAATCTTCTGTGCACTTTTCCATGTCAGAGATGGCGCATTCAGGTCACACTCCATCGTTCGTCTCCATGTTGTTTTTGTGAGCCCCTTCTTTCTCTTTCCCTCTGGTGTCCATGTGAGAGTTGTTTTGGCAGGTATATCAGGATTCATTCTCATAACGTGGCCAAGCCATTTCCATCTTCTCTTGGTAATCATACTGTCTAAAGTTTCTTGGTTTGTGACTTGAAGTAGTTTAGTGTTTGAGATTGTATATGGTCAGAAAATTTTGATAATTCTACGTAGACATGTGTGGTGGAAGGTAGACAGCTTGTGTGCATCCTTTTTGGTCATTCTCCAGGATTCCGCTCCATAAAGAAGAATGGTAAAATAATGCTCTTGTAGAGTTGAAGTTTCGTTCCTCTGCAGTAACTTGGATTTCCAGATTTGCCTCATCCTTCCAAAATCAGCTCTAGCTTTGTTCAGTAGGGACACCCAAGATATGTGAAATGTTAGACATTTTCAAGTGTTTGGTTATTTATGGTCACTGGTAGTTGGTTTGGACTGTTTGTCATGATCTTAGTTTTCCTTGTATTTATTCTCAGTCTCACCATTTCTTCTGTGCTGTGTAGTCTGTTACTTTTTTCCTGTATATGTTCACGGTTATGTGATAGGAGTGCTATATCATCTGCAAAATCAATGTCCTTGAATGAATGGAGTCTATCGTATGCCTCTCGATGTCTACTGTTTTCTTTAGTATCCAATCAATCACAAGTTTGAATAGAGGGATGACATAACACATCCCTGTCTCACATCTGTCTTTACTGCGAAAAATGTAATTTTGTATACTGCAGGAAAAGTCTTTATAGATCAGAGCAGTTATGTTTACTCTCTTTTCTGAAATTCCATAATGTCGTAATATTGTCTAGAGACTGTCTCTATGGACGCTGTCAAAAGCTTTCTCAAAGTCTACAAATTAATATATATACTGCTCTGCCACGCATTGCATTGTTCTAAAATGTTACGCAGAGTAAAGATGTGCTCATTTGTTCCTCTGCCCTTTCTGAGATCCTGCTTGTTCCACTCGTAGGCGTTTATCTACTCCCTTTTCGAGTCGTATTATGATGATTTTACACACACACAATTTTTTTTTTTTTAATTCTTCGGTGTCCAGTGTCCCTGATATTCTGCTGCAATCAGTGTCATTAGTTTGTGTATACTAGTGGCCACCTTTAAGAAGAACTTTGCTGTAATCAGTCAGGACCGTGCTAGTTTTTCCGTTAGCCCTCCTGCCCAATAAATAACTCACCTTTATTAACTGTCCAGTACAGAGGTGGCTTTCCTAGCCATTACTTGATTCTGTCCAGCCTATCTTATTAGCTTTGGCTTCAAACGGGCGAGTTTTGCTATTTGAACGAACTGGGAACGAACTTTTACCCTGAACTAATTACATTTTTCTGTTCCTGTACCGGTTCCCTTGTATCTCCACATGTAGAGATCCTTGCCAAACATTTCCTATTGACACAACTATTTTTTGAAGATTTATACAGAAACATTGATTTATTGAATTTTTTTTTTTTTTTTTAATAACTACATTTCACTATTATGGCAACGATCAGCGGGCCACTTGGTAGGTCTCGGCGGGCCAGATCTGGCCCGCAGGCCGCCAGCCCTACACTGTACAGGATACGCAACTAACGTTTGTTAACTTTTTTGAACCTGTCGCGGTGAGACGATATCGGGGCAATCGACAGACCATAAAACACGGAACCACTGCAGTTTTTGATTTCACGAAGCCGGACTAGTTTATGTGAAAATGGCAGGCAAAACCGCATGTGAGCGATGTATACGAGCCAACGATTTCATGTATGTGAATAAAGCTACTGTATATGAACGAGCAAAAGATTTCATGCATGTCAATAGAGCTAGAGGCGGTCGCAGCATTTTTAATAATTGCAGCTCTCTGAGTCTACATTAAGAAAGGCGGTTATTGTACTGGATTCACAGTATAGGGTTAGTGTGGCGTGGATAGTTAAGATACATAGAATTGTCCAGGCTTCACAAGTTCAAGTGGGTTGACGGTGCTGGCAAAAACGACAGACCGTTGGAGCCGGGTTGTTAATAGCGGCAGGGCCCGCACTGCGGACGACATCCTACAAGATAGACATGAACCTTAACTCGGTTATCTAGGTAGTAACAGAGACACGGACGATAACTCGGTTATCTAGGTAGCAAAGGGACTGCAGGATTCAGGCAAACGCGTGGTTGTGGACGAAATGGGCCGCTGCGAACGGCTTTGGTTGTTTTTAGATATTTTTTGTCACGGCTTTGGGTGTGCAAACAAATCATTATGTTGACTGACAGTCTTGTCAAAAATTCAGATGTAAAGTTTGCGGTAAATGCTCATAGATTTAGAGGCACGGCTGTCAGTCAATGAGTTACATATGTTAGAGGCATTTTCGACAATCAGCGTTGCTACTCACAATTTGAAGATAAGTTGAAATATATTCCAAGAGACATGTACTTGAATACAACACTCAAACAAACGTGAAACACAATAAACACTTACATATTGACAGTTGTTAAAGAAATGATACAACTAAGAGAGCAATCTACCCAGTTTTAAATATGTTGAACTGATTGCTGATTTAAGAATCGACGTCCCAGCACACCGGGCATACAAATAAATGCTTCGTCTTAAGCAGCAAATGTCTTAAGGTACAGATGCATATAGCACATTGTACAGCATCCACCTATCATACGGCCGTTCTCACTGCATCCACACTTGTATGCAAAATGTTTGTTCCTCATTTAAGTCAGATGTGCTCAGACTTTAAGAGGGACCAGTAGGTGGACAGAAACTAAATGATACCAGGAATTATCCTGGGAAGTAAATACAGCGGGCGCGATATTAAGCTTATTATGGTCACATGCGAAAACGTCTAAAACAGAATGAAAGGCAACATATTTTATATATATACACACACACACACACACACATATATATATATATATATATATATATATATATATATATATATATATATATATATATATATATATATATATATATAGTTCGCCTAAAAGTGAAGAACTGATTCCTAATTTCTCTTGCAATTCCTATATCCCTAGCAGTTCCCTGTTAGTCAGTTGTATTTCTGTACAGCTGTCAGACGGAGTCTCATTTACGACGAATTTTTCCCCGTCGTTCTTCCCCCCCCCCCCCTACCTATCCCTCGTAGTAAAGAGACTAAAGTAAAGGTCTCTTTTCGACGCCTTTAGGCGTATTGGGAATAGAGGGCTAGACCTATAATTTTGTAAACCAATCGGCACTTGGTGGTTGATGTGGTCAGCGTTACGCTGGCCGCTTTTGCTTCCCAGGACGGCAGCTGGTACCCACTCAAAGCTGGGTCGATATCCCCTGTAATAAGCATATAATACAAGGTGGCTATTTAGAGGTGTTCTGTCAAAGTCAGACCGCATCTCACTGAGGCGAGAAATTAACATTCTGCATACAAGTAAGCCAGATCTGTGAAACCGATGTGCACGCAAAACCCAAGTTCTGGAACCAAATCAACGTCCAAAAGTGGACCAACAATCAGATATTTTTTTTTCCCGCCGGAGTTTACGGTCGGTGAACGCAAAGGAATAGAATAAATAAGTCCATGTTTTGTTTGTTTATTAGGATGAGAATCATTGACATGGTCTGTTGGACAAGTTTAATAAGCCATCTATTCTGGAACACAAGGCACAACAGCTACACAACCTGTGAGGCAACACTGACAAATGAGGTGTCGGTAGATCTAACCTTTATGCACTAAAAGAAGGGCGACGAAACTTGACATTTTTTCAGCCTGAAAGAAACAGACCTTAAAACTTGACGGTACAATGCAGTCTCAGCGAAAGCTAATCACGGCGACTTTTTCTTCTTCTGCGTTTGACATCAGTCATGCTAAACATTGAGTCCCGTCTGGGTCACAAATAGGATTGTGCGTTTGAGGTCACCACCGGTCCCTTGGGCCAGATCCACAGTCTTTGCTGGGAGAGGTAAGGGCAGTACGGTAGTATGTGCTCAGGGGTCTGTCTTTCTGCTCCACAATCACAGGCAACAGATTCTTTTATGCCTATCTTGTACAGGTGTGCTCGAAGACCTTCTTCAGCGACAAATCGCCGAAGAAGTCGGTTGAAAGGCCCAAATATCTCAATCATGGTATAAAGTCGCACAACACAGTTACGTCCTCGGATGAACGCAGAAGAATAAGAAGAAGATAAAGCAGTAGTTGGAAAAATACAATCAGTCATAAAATATATATTCAGTAAACCAAGAAAACCTATTTACAACTTCCAAAACCAAAATTTACATAGATAGTAAGGAACGAACATCAGTAACCGTTGACTTCTAAAATAACGCAAGGCGCTTGGTATGGTTACCATTAGCATCCATGCATTTGTTATTAAGATTACCCAGTTAAATATTAGCATCAGAATACTTAGGAGATTTTTATAATACCCCTTCCCTATCTGCAGCAGCCAGTTCCGGTGGTACCTAGAGCAGTCTGATTGTATGCCCGCCTTTCCTTTCCTATGAGCGTTGATCGTTGTCTGAATCCCACTGTCACTTCTGGGTGCACTGTTTTTTTTTAGGCCGTGAGGATCTACGTCAGTATATCTTGTCATCCCTTTGTGGGGTGCAGTTTTTCGTTATTTGAAGCCCTACTCTGGCTCTTGCCAGGGACCGCAATACAGCCCGGCCATAAATATGGTCTAATTGCTGAACGCGGTTTCGGGACCTCTCCACGGGTGATCCTCATCCACATGGTGGCACTTTGTGTCATCGGGTGTTAATCGCTTGTGTGATGTCCTGGTGGGGTAAAAGAAGATAGAAGATAGAGATAGGATCTACGATGAAGTACTGCGTCAGCAACATTGTCCGACGTGTATAGTTAGACTGTCGTGTACGTCGTTTGCATTTCTTTTCGAGAAGCCACACTAGGAACCGAAGAAATAGTGCTTCTTATCAAAAATGCCTCTGATCCATATAAGAATTCGAGCACATCGAAATACATTTACAACATATAGTACAGTACTGAATTAGTGTTGAATACGACAGATGTATGATACAGAACAACCTCTATCCTCCTCGGTTACATCGGGCTGCTGTCGCCGTTACGGGTGCTCTAGTTAAAACTTCTTTGGAGGTTGAACGGGGAGTCTAGGATCTGCCTTATTGGTCTGTCGTCCAGAATGAGATTTTTACAACTCATGATGTTATGGTAGACTTGTATGTAGCATCCGGGAGAGCACAATCTTATTTCTTTCACATACTAGCAAAACTGCCGAGGTAAAAAAAATTTAACTTTTCTTCACATTAGACATTTCACTACATGTGCTATCACTTTAAATGGTCTGCATTCTAGCTACTTTTCGGAGACACACTACCGTAAGGATGCTGTCATGCACGTATAAAACTCCTGTTGAGAGAACATCATAAGGCACATTACTACAATGATTCTATCTGACTTAGTGTTAAAATTATTAACTACAACTGTTAAATGGTGAAAACGTTTTAGGGGTGACTCTCTACGCGAGGTTACTCAGGAATCGAGCGTTATCACTCGGTTCACGAAGCAGTTGTTTAGAAATCCCTGGGTACGTCGCTAGAGATTTTGCATTTCATACTTTGTGCAGCGCTGTCTTTTGAGAGGGATCAAGTCATATGAGGTAAAATCCAGCGAAATAAGTTAACTCCTCGCCATTGAACACCTCTTTATAATACTCAGCCGCATGTAACAAACACAGAGAACTCCGTATGTGGAGAAATCGATTTCAATGAAAGTATGCAACTATTCCTGACCACAGAATGTTAGATCAGTATTCTTCTACTTCTTCTTGGCGTTCACCAGCTGTACACTCTGGCGGAAAGTTCTGGTTGATCGTCCACTACTGAACTGCAGTCCTGCTCCAGAACCTGAGTGTTGCGTGTGCATCAGTTTTATAGATCTCATTCTCTTGAATACAGACTGTTGGTTCCTTGCCTCTCCGGCAGATGCACTCAGACTTCAAAGGAAGCTCCCCAATTAGTCGACTCTTACGACACGCTTTTTGGGGAGGCAGTGGGTCTATTCTTGTTTTCCCCACAATGGGGCCCTGGAACCCACAAGGGGGAGATCAGTATTTATTTCGCCAAAGCTTTTGTTTTCCTTGTCTCTCCCCCCCCCCCTCTCTCTCTCTCTCTCTCTCTCTCTCTCTCTCTCTCTCTCTCTCTCTCTCTCTCTCTCACCCCTCCCCCACCCAATCTTGTACTTATGATTTCATGACAGGAAACAAAATGGTCTTCTCAGTGAGAGAGAATGCCTTAAGATGCCATACAATACAAGGTGTATACCATAAGATGGGAGAGGGGCGTAGATCACGAGGTAGAGCGAGAACAAAGTGGACAGACGGCATAAGTTAAATCATAGCATAATTGTGTGTTTGTCGAGGAGATCAGATAAAGCCATAAATCAGAACCCTTTATCTCTCTGGACACCCGAACTTACAGAAGAGGAAGTTAATCTATAAAGATTAATGATTTACAATGAATCAACATTTTTTTGGTCATGATTGTGTTGGGGATTGTATCAAAGGTAATTGTCTCACAAGGAACGTTAAGTTGTAATGCTTGTAAAGGCTTTCTTGCCGTGTGGAGCAGGCAGTCATCTCTATCCACAACCTTCTATCTCGTGTACTTTCAATCAGTTCTGACACAGATGATTTTCTATGCTATTATGTCGAACTGCCCAGCATCTTGTTTCTCTTCCTCCCTCTGCCTTTTTTCTCTTCCAACTTTCCAACCATCACGATGTACACCCGGTTTTGTGTGTGTGTGTGTGTGTGTGACTTAACTGACATGACCACAGAATGTAGATTTTTTCAAGACCTCTTTATTACTCTTTTTATGTGCCCAGTGTATTGTCACCATTCGTCTATAAAACAGCAACTACAAATAGTTTTGCATTTACCGTCCAACTGTCCATGATTTACTTCAGTATAACAGGAGAGGATTTATATAGCTCTTGAGAATAATTATATTTCTTTCTTGAAGTGAAAGCTTGCAAATCACAAAATCTGCAGTTCGCGTGCACTTCTCGTTTGATGCTTTCTTTTTGTAAAGTTAAAGTACAACAGTCCCTTTGTCGAACAAACAGCATCACTGGCTTGGGAACACTAGGCTTTTTCTTGTGTGTGTGTATCTGTGTGTGTGTGTACGTGTCTGTGTGGCACATTAGATCTTTTGCTTGTGGGTGTGTATATGTGTGTGTCTGTGAATGTCCCCACATGCCATGACCTGCGTTATGTACTTTACCCAATATTTGTGTGCAACGTAGACTGCCATTTTTTTGACTCGTTAACCTCATTGAGTAAATATCTCATTTCACACCGGTCCAACCTTAGCTGTTTTCAAGCTTCCCCTTTATGAAACTCACTATGCGGTATCAGCAGCGCTCCGCTGCTTCCAGCATGATTATTATTTTGTCGTCCGATGTCCTTCTTTGACGCGGCATTTACGTTTCTTCATGCTGTCATTCCCTTTTGATGTTTAAATTCTGTTTGGACATATTTATTTTTGACAGCTTTTATTTTGCCCCTGGGCAGACATTTTTCTTAAAGTACAACAAACAATCAAATTGTTTGTCACACCATCTGTCAAACCGAACCTAACATTGCCCGACATGTAAAATTGCGTATTATTTAGGACGTCGCAAGAGCAACCCAGCATTTCTTCGTTTCACTAGGCACGTTTCTTCAGCATACCGAGCCCTTGAGGTTCATTGCTGCAGATATCACCCGCCTTCACTAATCTCTCTGGTTGGCCCTCTCTTTCCAGTGTATACATGTTGTAGCGCAGCTCTCGTCTTTGTTGCGTATGTTGATGTCACACCCAGGTTCGTCTTTAGTTTTGCTACAGGAGGAGTCGATTTGGAAGATTATAGACGAGGAGAAAGATGGTCGTGTCGATAGTGGTGATGATGATAATGATGATAATAATGTCTTGCTAGCTGCATACTTCTCGCGTGACTCTGATGATTGGATAATAAGATGTCTGGAAACAACTGTTCTTGTCTATACTGTCTTTATTGTGATACTTCAGCAATGTTACAAACAATATCAATGATATTCTAAAACGGCGCTTTGTTCTCTCTATGGTTACGTACTGTTAGGTTCGCGTTGTGTTCTTCATCTCTAGTTACTTTGTTTCTAGTGTTTGTAACTGTCACATGGCTTCTAGTGCTGTCTGGTACTAACGGCTTGATCGTCGACTCTAACATCTCTATAGTTTCCTACCTAATGAGTCTCTGTTAACCATGGATCCATGTATCTTGTGTGTTGTCTCTGTAGCTCGATGTCTTGTTTCACGTCTCGTATCTAGTGTCTATCTATGAGGCTCCATGTGACTTGCTCCTCTCCTTCTAAGCCTTGAGCTGGCATCTCCACAGCTGCGAGGGTCCATGTTACAAGTCCCTCTTATTGTGAGTCTCGACAGCTGAAGGCTTTCTTTGAGGGTCAATATTACTAGTAAATCTTCTCTCTAAGTCTTGTAGACTGACCAAAGTGGCTTCTCACTCATTATTTATACTTGGATACTGGAATGCTAGTTATTTGTTTTCTTCTCACTTTTTCTGCTTCTAGAATATTCTTGTATGCTCAGCTTGTTTACTATATACGTTCTTACGTGGTATTTTCTAATTATATCTCGATTGCATCAGATTTTATCATCTTATTCTGCGCAAATATAGTAGTTAAATTGACAGCTGACGTCATATAGACTAAAAACAAAACAAAACAAGTACTACTACGTTCTCTCTGAAAGGGCACGTCAACAATGACATCAAATTTTATTTACAAAATATTTTTGCTAAGACCTCTTGATTTTCTTTTCATTAACTAATACGCAAAATCTACCTCCTGACAAACAAGTGATGACGTCTGCTTGTTACAATGTCTGTCTGGAAATTATCTCTCCATCGTCTTCTAGATCCGCCTAGTGGACTAAGACTATTCAGCTCCCCTGTGTATACTAGAATAAACAGAGAGGGGAACCATTTGAGGCCGTTAAATATTATGAATTAATCAAGTAACAGAAAGTATTGTGAACGGCACTCATAGAAAGAAGTAGAAAGATAGAAGAACACACTAGACAACATAAAAATCGAAAGCTATAGTTACCGTGCGCAGACGCCGTCTGGAGGTGACAGGTTCAATTCCCGGCACGGTAACTATAGCTTTCGATTTTTATGTTGTCTAGTGTGTTCTTCTATCTTTCTACTTCTTTCTATGAGTGCCGTTCACAATACTTTCTGTTACTTGATTAATTCTGTGTATACTAGACAATTTTACGTTCAGGAATTTGTCATTGCCCTTGAATGGTCGGCTGTCGATGCCATTGTCGAAACTAACAATAGGTTGTCTGCTGCCACATCGCCCGCAGCTGGGATCAAACCTGGCACCTCGGAATTTTCGAAGCGCATTCGCAACGCCTAAGCCACAAACGTTATAACTACATCACTGATCCTGATGAGATGCAATTAACCGAGTGGTTAAATCATTAGGCTCTAAAGCTAGAGAACTGGGTTCGAATACTCGCAATGAATAGGTCAGAGACTGCCGCATCTGTTTTTTTTTTTTATGATTGCCCCTTTGTTTTCCGTTAACCTTTAGTACGCTTTGAATTATCCACAGATACCATATTTCTTGTGCCATTAGATGTTTCTTGACATGACAGCTTATTGCAGCTTCGACATAGCAGAATACCCACCAGCTCCCGCGCCTATCTGATGAAGACATTCGAATCAATATATTGCACCCCCTTACTTCTTCCACATCGGATTCAAAATTTCTAAAAATTATATTGTACCCCTTACTCCTTCCACATCGGATTCAGGCTTTAAACCATTATACTCCCCCCCCCCCCCCTTTCTTTATCAGTTTTGCCAGTTGTTACCAAGTTTTGGAGTATTTTATTGTTTGTAACATGTTTTTTTAAAATTATTATTAATCGTTTTGACCAGCTGAGTCTAATTTCAGAAAAGAGCTCAGTCTATATTTTGATAGTACCCGTCCTTTTTAGGATGACATTTTTCGTTACTTGAAGCCGTACTCTGGCATATGCCAGGGGCCGTAGTATAGCCTGGCCATATATATGGTATAGTGGCTGAACGCGGTATCTGAGATCTCTCCAAGGGTGATCCTCACCCACATGGTGGTACATTGTGTCATCGGGTGTTTATCGCTTGTGTGATGTCCTGATGGGGTAGAAAGTCAGTCAAAAGAGCTTCCAGTTGAATTTTTCTCAAGAAGGACTGCTTCGTTAGTTTTTCTATCACTCCAGAATATTCTGTGCACTTTTTGTTCCAACTCACATTAACACGGCAATCTGCACTAAATCTGGCAGTGTTGGGTAACCAAGCTTCACTGGAAATTTTTTTGACATTATCAAAGAGACATACACTCGTAAAACAAGATTAGAAAAGGTCACACAGAGCAAGAACGAAATAACAACAGTAAAACTTGAGATGCTGAACAATAAACTTTAATTAGGTATCCGATGAACCGAATACTTGACAAGTCTACTGGCACAAAAAAGCCACTGTCAGTGTTTTATGATCTTGTAAGGTGTAATGTTTGTGTCTTAAAACCACACAACTGCACGTCTCAGGTTATTGGATCTCTGACTGGTTGAAAAAAAAAATTAATTTACTACTTGGATTCTCAACTTATTAGGACGCACAAACCCATTACCCCATGTAAAGTTGGGGGGGGGGGGGGGGGGGGGAGAACCACACGTAAAGAAGTTGAAAATAAAGTAAGTAAAGTAAAAGGATTTGTTTCCAAGGAAAAATAAGGCTGAACCTACATTTTATAGACCAAGCGGCACTTGGTGGGTGATGTAGTCAGCGGTACCCCGGTCGCCTTTACTTCTTATGACGTTACCTAATACCCATTTAAGGTTGGATCGACCTAGGAGCCAAGGTCATTAAAAGAAAGTACGCCTTCTTCAAAACCTGAACCTACGACCTTCAGATCCGCTTGCGAGCGTCTAGCCGCTACACTTCTTCTTCTTCTTCTTCTTCTTCTTCTTCTTCTTCTTCTTCTTCTTCTTCTTCTTCTTCTTCTTCTTCTTCTTCTTCTTCTTCTTTTCCTCCTCCTCCTCTTCCCCCTCCTCCTCATAGGTATGCACATTTGCTAACCGCAGCATGGAGTTTAGAAACCGATCGCTTTCCAGGCCGCGAGGCAAACGGCTGAACCAGTTCGCGGCGTCGAATTTCCATGGCTTTTATTTTAATCCATATGCATATACAGTTTCGCAAGATCTTTTCAAACATCACGAGAGCATGTACTGGTTTTGGCGAAGAGATGAAGCGGAATATTGTCTCTAAACTGTTGGCGGTGTTGCCACATTATCTTCTTTGCATTCATCGGCTGTAAACTCCATCGGAAATTGAAGTTGTTCCTCTCTTTCTGGGCATTGTTTTGTTCCAGAACTTGAATTTTGTGTGCACGTCCGTTTTACAGATTGGCTTATTTATATGCAGACTATTGGTTCTCTGCCTGTCAGATAGTCACCCTGAATTCGAAGGAAACCCCTCTTATTAGTCGATACTTGATTAGTTAGCTAGTCAACATATTATCTTTATTGCACATCAACCATTCAATCACGTAATTGCTAGGAGGTTTTCTGCTCGGTAAATCCCTCAAATATGAAATATACATTTGTCAGCCCCAAACGCCCCAGAGACTTCAACCAATGTCTTCGGACACAGCCCATTTCTATCGTTCTGAGCATACTCATCAACTCTTAAAATATCCTTGTTAGGAAGGCAGTAGGTCTGTTCTTCCCACTCTAAATTATTGTTAGGAAGGTACTAGGTCTGTTCTTCCCACTCTAAATGATTGTTAGGAAGGTACTAGGTCTGTTCTTCACAGTCTTACAAAATGCTAGTTAGAAAGGCAGCGGATCTGATCTTCACACACTTACAATATCCTTGTTAGGAAGGCAGTAGGTCTGTCATCCCCACCGCTCCATTTACGATGCCCACCCCAAATGGATCCCTGCAACCCACACCAGGAGTTCCCAAATAATAATTAAGACTCTTTTCTCCAAGGGTATGCAGAGACCAGAGTTACACGATGTAGCTCAGTCTTTCTTCGCAAAAGCGGTTGTCCATCGCCAAGCACGGAAGTCCCTAGTTTTAACGACAACAATCCCTGATCTTCGAATCATCTGCATAAAATCCCAAAGTCCTCGGAATATTTCACCGCTTGCAAAGATTAGCGTGGAGTCGAAATAACATATGTACCGAGTGGCGGAGAGTCAATGGAGTCCACATACTCAAGGATAAGGACTCCACCAGTCTATCCCAATTCAGGCCCATCTCGCTGCTGAACGCTGTGTTCAAAATATTCTTCTCAGTGAGGGCGCACAGACTCATACAGAATCTAATGCAGAACAGATACATCGACACAACGTTGCAAACAGGTGCCATCCCAGGCATTCCCGGGTGTATAGAGCATACGACCATGATCTGGGAGTCTATCCAGAGAGCTAGGACAGAAAGAACGCAGTTGCACGTGATATGGTTAGACCTCGCCAACGCCAATAGGGCGGACCCCATAAGCTACTGTGGCATGCCCCTTGCATGCTCCATATACCAACAGAGACCACCGAAATGATATTTCTCAAAGTTCGCCATACGTTTCTCTACCCCAACGTTTACTACGAGATGGACTAAGCTCAGGTTAGGTTGGCAATGGGGTGTACGATTTCGCCAATACAGTTCGTAATGGTCAAGCAGGTTATGTTAGATGGGAGTGCCGGCGTCAGTCAAGGCCCTCAGACTGGAGATCACTGGAGGCCACCAGTGTTTGCATTTATAGATGATACGACTATCATAACCGGCAGTGAAGATCATGCCCGTGTTATTATGGAAAGGCTCGATCGCGTGGTTGAAAGGTGTGGTATGAAATGAAAGCCTCAGAAGTCTGTAAATCCATGAAGGTTGTGACAACTAGTTTCACGGTGGCAAGGAAACGTTTCTGGATACACAAGTGAAGCGTCTTGGCCACGTCTACGATTAGAAGTTATCTGATAGGATGGAAGTCCGGCGTATAAATGAGCCACTGGCAACAGGCCTGCTCGCTATCGAGCAGTGCAGGCTTATCGGGAAGTTTAAGGTTTAGCGTCTCTAATTTGTGTCGATTTATAATCTCCTCTAGCCGCTGCTTGAGGTAATCATGAGTGTCACGTAACCAGTCAGAACACCCCTCTGCGTTACGTTCGTCCACATTATGTACACCTTTATGCGAATGATCTGTATTCAAATATACAATATTCTTCCTTAAGTAAACTTACTGGTAAGTATGGGTCAGGATGTGGGTAAAGGAACCTTGTTAACCACCCTAATCTATTGGGAGTGAGTTATATTGAGAATTCACTCACAGGCAAGTGATTTTTAGGAGTAGAGAAGCCTTTTTCAGAGCCGAACTACCGCTTGTGTGCGGAAGGAATCCTTGCCAAATCTGGGCCGAGAGAGTTTGAATCTGCAGCATCATTCGAGACTTAGCTCTCAAGGCCAGCTGACGTTCTAAAGCCTCTTCTGTCAACGTACAATCTTATCTTTTTGAAAGTCATCTCTTTACCTGGGAACTTCATAAGAGCATGGGTAAATTGTATTTTAATTAATTTAGCGAAGCCATATTTTCCTGCAGCAGCGCCTAGACAATGCGGCTATGGATCACTAGCGAAACACCACCGCCATGGGACGCATATTGAAGAGGTAACCCAACTGGAGAGTTTACATCCAGTCTTGGGTCCATTGAGTGGTAAGGAAGTCTCGCCAAGTCGTGCCAGGAATATCCTTAAAAATTATGTGGAGCCAAAGATTTGAGTTGCCTCACCCCTAAATTGGTGTTAAATGGTTTGGGAGCTGCGGAGACCGCCTAGACCAATACGAGCCGCCATTTCAACTATAGTGTTTTAGTACTAGGTAAACTTCTAATAAGACACTAGACACCATTGTCTCGTGACAATGAGTGCAGTGGGCACACCTGGAAAAAAAATTTACTCCACGAGGAAGTGGCTTGGAGCGCCGCCTTGTGTGACCGATGTAGTTTTTTACTGTAAGCAGGCGAAGCTGGTACTTCCGTTTAACAACCGAAGAGTTTAAAGTCGGCAAGGTAAGACTGGCGATGATGCTGCGCGATCTTCAGACTCCACAGTTGCAGCTGTCCAGCCTGCTCTAGAGGCAGGTAAAAAAAAATGGAAGGTCCAAGATTCGATAGAGCTGACTTTGGATGCAACGGAACGTCGTGGGCATTCTGCCTCGGTAGACTGGTCTGAAGCAAAAATACTTCAAAGCTAAACATTCTGTCATGTCTCGTCATCCATATGCATCCGAAATCGAAAGTGGCAAGGGCTCAAAGATAACTTTTAACAAACATCAGAAAGGGGCAGTCGTCATTTATTGGGAAGGTATTAGGAGAAGAAAAAGAAGACTGGAACAAATGACTCCAAGAAAAGTCTTTATAAAAAGAGACAAAGGACATCATCGTGAGACAGTTCTTGCCAGTCTTTTGTCCTGACATGTATGGGTGTCAGCACACGAACTGATGCATGCTGTTCAATATCACAGTCTGTTTAGAGGCATCACTGCCCATGCCAGGCGGCAAAGAACTTGACGACGATGATCACGACGACGATGATGATGATGATAAGACGATAATAATGATGATGATATAATTCCACAAGATCGTTTCACGCCCCACGAAAAACCTGTAAAGCGGCACCTCCTCTTTGTTTTGATTGTTCCAGCGAAGCGATAAATCGGCACATTATCCCTAAACTGTGGGCGGTGTTCCCAACCTGCTAACCAGGATGTTTGCTGTAAGCTAATCCAAGCGAGCATTCTCAATTCATCTTTCAGTGTATTCCCTGCCTGCATGTGGTATATCTAAGAGACTGTGCCAGGTTAAATGTACACAAATTATGTTTATGGTGTCTTTTAGGGATCAAGTTTTGCTGGGCAGGAGACAACACAAAGGCACACAATGTGGTTGAAAAGTACAGGCAACTTTTTCGAAGACAGTTTTTATTATTATTTTTAACTTAATAAATAGACGTCATCTCGTTACATAGACTGCTAAAATGTTACTGTTTCTACAGGGATGTTGGACTTCGATACGTAATCTTATATCTTTGGGAATGGAGAGAACTTCTGTTTTTGTGTGTTGTTGTTCAGACTAAAAGGTGTAGCGGTTCTTTTAGTTCTACTTTTATTTTCCGGGGGAATGTTCTTGTTGTTTGTCCACTTCTGGACTTTGGTCTTGCTCTAAAACTTGAATTTTACGTGTACATTCTTTTTGCAGATCTGGCGTATGTTTACGCCTCTCTGTCAGATGCATTCAGCTTTCGAAGGAAACACCCCTAATAAGACGACTTTTACTACATGCTTATTAAGGGAAGCGGGTCTATTTCCCTCCTCCATCACCCCCTCTTTGCTTAGAGCAATGGAAATTGACAAAATGGACCCAATGTGTAATAAACATGTCTGGGGAAAAAATGTACACAGAGGAACTAGTTGCTCCCACCATTATTGGCTAGGTCACACAAGGGGAGTAAAGTTGCAATATGGCGTCACCACATGAAAGCTGGAGAGGCAGAGTAAGGGCCGGATTTGGATTGGATTAGTCTCTAAGCCACACGAAGCCCTGAGGCCCCTACTGTTTTAAATTGCATCAGCTAATCTCGGAAAACTTTAAAATGTATGCATTTTTTTAATTATTTGGATAATGAAGATATATTGTCATTTAATTTTTAATAAAATAAATAATATTGAAAATGTCTCCAAAATCACAGAAATGATTTATACATGTAATCCCCCTTAAGGCTCTATTAAAAGAAAATTGCACTTGTGAGCAAGAAATAGGAATTAGTTGAGGCCCCTTCAGATTGTGAGTCCCTAAACTGCGGTTTAGTTAGCGTATGCTTTAATCCAGCACTGGTCAGAGCAGACCAAGAGAACAAGGATTGTAGATAAGTAAAGTAAACTAAAGGATCGTTTTCCACGCCTTTAGGCGTGTAAGGCATATAGGGCTAGACCTATATTTTATAGACCAATCGGTACAAGATGGGTGATGTGGTCAGCATCACGCGGCCGTCTCTACTTCCCGGAACTGCACCAGGTACCCACTCAAGGCTGGGTCGACCTCGGAGCCAAAGTCATTTTTGAAAAAAGTCCGGCTCCGCCAGGGAGCGAACCCACGACCTTCCGATCCGCCGCAAGCGTATAGCCGCTCCGCCATGGGGCTTCCAGGAGTGTAGATACTTGACCTGAAACAGCTTAACCAAATAAAACGACAACATTCGTATAAACACCACACTGAAGGAAAGTCAGAAGAGCAATATTTGCAATACACATGAGACTGGTGAAGGGATGGGCTAACAGCAGTCTGAGAAAGTGCATAGCCAGGGCAAGAGATAGTGAGTGTTGGGGATCAGTTGCTACCAACCTCCAAGGTGGGGACGGCACCTGCTTTATTATATTGTTTGTGAACAATCTTCCACTAAAATACTCAGAGAGAAGAATAGACGGAGGTGAGATAGCACCAATATGCATATATATCTATTTATCATCATCATCATCATCATAATCATCGTCATCATTATCATCAAGTGCCTTGCCGTCTGGCGTAGGCGATCATCTTTCCACTAAATGAAAATTTTCAGCAACATGAATCGGTTTGTGTGCTGACATCCCTCCTTGCATTACATTACATAATAATGTCAGGAATTTTCTCCCGTGGTTTTCCTCTCTCTCTTTTCCCACATATTTATCCAGTAATCACACCACATTCCAGTTTCCCGTTTCTCATAAGATGATCAGAAAATGAGCACTATCTTTTCCTGTGCCTTGAAGTCCTCAACGCTTTAAAAATATCATTTCTGTTCTTTAGAGCAGTCCATGGAATTCTTCAATTTCTTTTTCTTTTGCGTTCATCCGAAGATGTGAATGAGTCGTAGCCGTTTACCGCTTGGCTGCGATATTTTTTGCCTTGCAGCCGACACATCCGACTTCTGCAGGCATCTTTTGACCGCATTAGCCTTTCCGGGTCCAGGGAATTCTAAGGAGGACGATATAGTATTTGAACATACTATGAGAATGACCTTACAATTAATATGGATGCATCCATTAAGCTGCCCAGACCAACCTAGATTACATTATAACAGAAAAAGCATACCTCTCCACACACTGGGGTATATAGGACATATGTGCTAGTCCCAAACTGACTTAGACAGTGTGCTAACACAATCAAGAGTTTCATTTTATGTTAATTTATTGCTCATGCATTTTTTATTAGTCTGACAAAACGGCGGTTGGTGGTGTAGTCATCTGGAAGTCTTATTGGCTGTTTGACATATCCTCATTTAAAGAGAACTTGACTGGGTGTCGAATCCTCTAGAACTCTGACAAGATGTTGGTTAGCTGAGATATCCTCTAAAAGTCACACAATAAGTTGGCTGGTTAGGAAATCCTTAGAAGTCTGACAAGAGTTTAACTAGTAGAGAAATCCTATAAAAGAAAATAAATTGGCTGGTGAGGAAATCCTCTAGAAGTCTGACAAAAGCTTTGCTGGTTAGGAAATCCTAAAGAAGTCTGACAATAAGTTGGCTGGTTAGGAAATCCTAAAGAAGTCTGACAATAAGTTGGCTGGTTAGAAAATCCTCTAAAAGTCTTTAAAAAAGTTGGCTGGTTAGGAAATTCTGCTGCAGTCTGACAATAAGTTCGCTGGTGAGGAAATTCTGCTGCAGTCTGACAATAAGTTGGCTGGTGAGGAAATTCTGCTGCAGTCTGACAATAAGTTCGCTGGTGAGGAAATTCTGCTGCAGTCTGACAATAAGTTGGCTGGTGAGGAAATTCTGCTGCAGTCTGACAATAAGTTGACTGGTGAGGAAATCCTATAGAAGTCTGAAAAAAAGTTGGCTGGTTAGGAAATCCGGTACTTAATTTATAACTTACTCCCTGACGTCATGACAACATTCCTAATAAATTCTAGGGTGTTCAGGTTGTATTTTCTCGCCATTTATCTACAGCCAAGTTTAGGGTTAGGGTTTGGGTTATGGTTAGGGTTATGGTTAGGATTAGAAGACACTAGATGAACACTCAAAAAAGCACCACACAACAGCACACTTCCACCCCTTGAAATAATGGACTGTCAGGTCAGCTGTCGATTTCCCAAGGGGATTTCGTGTTTGGGGTACGTTATAAATTAGGAACCGGAAATCCTCTAGAAGTCTGACAATAAGTTGATTGGTTAGGAATTCCTCTAGAAGTTTGAAAAAAAGTTGGCTGGTTAGGAAATCCTCTAGATGTCTGACAAAATGTTGGCTGGTTAGGAAATTCTCTTGCAGTCTGACAAAAGTTTGGCTGGTTAGGAAATTCTCTGGAAATCTGACAAGAGATTGGTTGGTTAGGAAATCCTCTAGAAGTCTGACAAAAGTTTGGCTGGTTAGGAAATTCTCTGGAAATCTGACAAGAGATTGGTTGGTTAGGAAATCCTCTAGAAGTCTGACAAGAGGTTGGCGAGTTGAGGAACCCTATAGAAGTTGGAAAGTGGTTGCTGAGTTGGAGAATCCTTTCGAATCTAAAGCTAGAGAAATTCTCTCTCTCTCTCTCTCTCTCTCTCTCTCTCTCTCTCTCTCTCTCTCTCTCTCTCTCTCTCTCTCTCTCTCTCTCTCTCTAATTCTCTCTCTTATTGTCTGTCTCTCTCTAAACTTCTCTCTCTTATTGTCTGTCTGTCTCTCTCTCTCTCTCATTTTCCTTCTCTCTCTCTTGTTGTACCCCACCAGGACATCACACAAGCGATAAACACCCGGTCACGCAAAGTGTCACCATGCGAATGAGGATCACTCGTGGTGAGGTCCCGAAAACCCCACTCAGCCATCAGGCTATATTTACGGCTCCCAGCAAAAGCCAATGTGGGTCTTCAGAATAACTAAAAATTGCATCCCACAAAGGGATAACGATTGTGATTACATTGAAATTATCTCTCTCTCTCTCTCTCTCTCTCTCTCTCTCTCTCTCTCTCTCTCTCTCTCTCTCTCTCTCTCTCTCTCTTGTTTTACCCCACCAGGACATCACATAAGTGATAAACACCCGGTGACACAAAGTGTCACCATGCAAATGAGGATTACATGTGGAGAGGTTCCAGAAGCCCCTTTAAGCCGTTAGGCCATATTTACGGCCCGGTTATATTCATACCACCCAGCAAAATTATTCTAATTCTCTTTCGTTGACCACTTTCAGCTAGGTCCGCTCACATTTCTGCTCACTTTCCTTTCAGCTATATTTGTGGTGACGTTTTCTGGTCTCGATCTTATTTGATTTTAGATTGTGTTCAATATTGTTGCTTTCTATTTGTTGTAGTTTCCGCTCTTGCTGTTGTTTTTGTAATTTGGCTGGTCCTGTGCTGCGCTCAAGATGATTGGATGTTGAATCGATTTATTGTGGTATTCCTTGGCTGTTTGTTGTTTCCGGGGAAAGTAAATTGCCTATCCTAATAAGGACCGGCGGTCGATTGACTTGGGCAGGTACTGATGACAATACTGGTGAGGTCTGGTATTATTTGGTGATTTTCTCGTATCCTTGTTGTAAAGTACTGCTCCTACATAGGGTTTCGGTAATTTTGGCCTTGGTTGTGTCGTTTATCTGGTATTAGTGTTTGGGGTAACGGTGTCGACCTCGTTTGACTTCAGGTTTTGAAGTAACGAACAATTGCATCTCATATGGGGACGACTAAGTATATACTTTTGAAATTGATAATGTCGATTTCGATTTACAACTAGTTATCCCCTTGTGGGATGCAACTTTTCGTTTTTTTTAAAGCCACACCCTGACTCTTGCCGGGGGCCACAAAATAGCCCGGTCATAAATATGGTCTAACGGCTAAATGAGGGTGAGGATCAAGTGGAGAGGTACCAGAAACCGCGTTCAGCCTTTAGGCCATATGTATGGCCAGGCTATATTGCGGCCCCTGGCAAAGCCAGAGTAGGGCTTCTGATAACGAACACATTTTATCCTTAAAAGAACGGGAAGTGTAGGTGGTGGGGGTAAACTGACTGACTTTCTACCCCACCAGGACATCACACAAGCGATAAACACCCGATAACACAAAGTGCCACCATGCAGATGAGAATCGCCGTGGAGAGGTCCCAGAAACCGCGTTCAGACATTTGGCCATATGTATGGCCTGCCTATATTGCGGCCCCTGGCAAAAGCCAGAGTGGGGCTTCGATTAACAAAAAATTACGTCCTAAGAAGGACGTATAGAATAGTTAGTGGGGGTAATATGTAATATTACTATCTGAACGAATTTTTATTTAATCCTTCACAGAGTCACAGCCCATACTTAAAGGGACACACGAAGTAAACAACCAATTATCTCATATAAAGAATGCACAATTCTCCAAGCTTAGATACGCAACCAGTGTAGTCTATGTGAAGATTTGTTTGGTATTTTAACAGCGATGTTTATTTAAGAATGCGTTTACTACAGTACCCTCCGTTTATTAAATACCAGTAGTCCTCTCCCCTGTAATCACGTATTTTTGCCACATAATTATGTCCCCTTATCTTGAAAAAGGGTGATAACCCGTCAGTTAATAGACGTAGATCATTCTCTAAGGTTCGCTAGGGCAGAACAAGTATATGTACATTTTTTCCATACAGTATTCCAACCAATCATACATTATATAATTGTCATAATGACGTCATTAAATGTTGTATCAACAAGAGGTTTTGACGTTCACAACATACGTATTTGTAAAAACTATGATTGCCTGTGACCTTTAGATGCGGAATCTTGCTGCAGGCTATCCAAACCAGTTCGAAAAAGTGGCCGAGCATTTCAATTTTTTTTTTTTTTTTTTGGTCAAACATTTACCCAACCAGCCTTTATTTTAATTATATTTATTATGGTGATGAATTTGTATGAGGCATTCAATGCGATGTTCGGCATTTTGCGAGGGGCTTGGATGCACCTGACCAAGCATGACATTTAAGACTGAAGAGCCAAGCCTGTGAAAGTAGTAACAGAATGTCACACGGAACATTCATAGCTTAACAACTGCTACACGGTGCCCGTGCACGGAGGGAATGTAAAGATATGTGCACTTTAAATGGTCGGGTTTTAAAACTCTCTTTGAACGGAAACATTGTTTGGTGTAGACGACGGATCAACATTATATCACAAGGGTTGTAACCCATAAGTGCTCCGTTCTACTTCTGACTCAAGCCTGAGTCCGAACAATCTCAACGCAGAGCACGAACTCCGTAGCACCGGTAAGGATCCTGAAATACTTTGGGTAGATTTTTGACTCCAAATTTTGCCCGGGCAGCGCCGTTAGGCCACTCTTTTTAGATTTCCAACTTCAACGGAATATTTACGTGCGCAACAATATATATGGCGTCCGATACTACTTCCTAGAGACCAGGGTAATTGCTGCAAGTCCACGTGAAAATATCCCAGCCTTTAGAGATGCTTGAACCCGGGACCTCCAGGATTCCAGGCAGACGCCTTCCCTCAAGACCATGAATTCCCCTGATGTAGGAAAAACAGTGTTTTGTCTGTGTGTTTATGCTAAATACCAGAGTTTGGACCGAGTGTTCATCGTAGAGGCTAGAATTTGGACTGACTGTCGTTATTCGGAGGTAGATTAGGACATAGTTTTTTCTTTTCTTTGCTGAAGACAGGAAATTTGACTTGATTTTCACTACATGATGTTCACGTTAAACGCCGAACATGAACTAACCACCAGTGCTCCAGATCGCAAGGTCGTGGGTTCTGGTACTGTCAGAGCTAAACTTTGTTTTCTAGCCATAAATGGGTACCAGGTACTGTCCAGGGAAGTAAAGGCGGCCTGCGTTTTGCTGAAAAGATCACACACTAAGTGCCAATTGGTCTATAAAATATAGGTATAGCGCTACATGTCAAATACGCTTAAAGGCAGGAAAAGGGGTCTTTTACTTTTTTAAAAATTGTTCCTATGCTCAGTGTTTCAGTTGGACGGAATGTTCATTATAAAGACCAAAAGTCTGCCTGAAAGAAACTCGGTCTCTCGCCAGTTCTCCCGCCTCATGTACCTTCATTCAAGGAGTCACTTATAATTATTCAAAACAGAAGCCATAATTTGAACAGACCCTTCATGCTGTAAGCAAAATAAAGGATGTGTATGTGTGTGTATGTGTGTGTGTGTGTGTGTGTGCGTGCGTGTGCGTGTGCCTGTGCCTGTGCGCGTGCGCGTGCCTGTGTGCGCGCGCGTGCGTGCGTGTGTGTGTGTGTGTGTGTGTGTGTGTGTGTGTGCCCCCCCCCCCCCACTCTTTCTATAGCATTTCAACTCAAAAGCCCCCATTCTCTTTCTTAAGGACTGAGAGATAGTCCACGACTCACATCCGTATATAGCCAAAGAGAAGATGCATGGTCTAAAAGTATAATTTTTATCTCCTTGCTGGTGCTTAACCGTAGACTTTTAAGGCTGTTTAATCTTTGCATTGCTATGACCATCCTCTTTTTAATTTTTGTCGAACAGTCTTCATTACTGTTTATTATAGAGCCTAGATATTCAAAGTTTGTGACATTGTCAATTTCTTGATCATTTATTGTTATTTTTGGGTGACAGCCAGTTTTATCTGTGGACACTATTTTTTTTTTTTTTTTTTTTAAATTCAAGATCAGGTTTTGATCTTTACTGTGCTTTTGGGCAGACAATATTAAATTTTCTATTCTCTTTTCGCTGTTCGAAAGGAGGACTGTGTCATACCCATGACGAATTTATTAAGGCGTTTAAAGATCGTCATTTTACTTTTCAAATTCGGTTATTTGATTCTTGGGTGCAAATGTCTAAGATCCTTCACGTCGAAGCTGGAACCATCAATCGTTTGTGTTTTGTGCCACCATCTTTATGGGTGAGCCGCAGAGAGACTGAATCATTTGGGATGATAACAAAGTGCAGTGAAGGCAATTCTCGTGCGTTTTAAGACGAGATTTCGTTTTCCGCCAGGCCAGTTCATGCACTTCTTGCTAATGATTGTGATGAGCCATGAAATGAGAAAGCTGATCAGCTGCTGCTGCTGCTGCAAAAAAAAACAAAAAAACAATGAGTTGGATGTACCAATCAAATAATACCACAAGACAAAGATTAATAAATAGTTCACACAACTACACAAGGGATTTGCGTGGTCTCGAAGCATGGTGTCCGCCTCGAGTACTAGAGGTATCGGGTTCAATCCTCAGTAGGAGCTGGGATATTTTTACGTCAGGTTGGACTTCTAGTAATTCCCTCTGGTCTCTGGGTAGTAACATCAGATGCCGGTGTGAATTGCTGAGCACGTAAAAAAAAATAATCCCTTGGCAGTTGGAAAAGTTGCCTAACGGTGCCGCCCGGGCAAATTTAGAGTTAAAATTCTACCATTCCAGGATCCTCGCCGGCGCTACAGCGCCTGTGCACTGTGCTGAGCTCTTTCGGGCTCAGACTTTGGTTAGAAGAAGAACGGAGCACTTATGGGTCACTAGCCGTGTGCCAAGGTGTTGCTCAAAAACTCAAAGCCTCACAAAACTACGTAACGCAGAACAAGATGATTATTCTATTATCGACAGACAGAAGTCATTATCATGGACTTCTGAACAGTTAAATCGATTACGCTGCCAACTGTACATACATTTTAAAATTGGTATATGAGCCACGTGCATATGTGGAATTGGACACCAGGAAGCAGAAAACATATTCCCCGATGGCCCCGAATTCGAAACACTAGGGCAAAATCTTTTGCGGCAAAAGAACAATGATTGAAAGCAAACCCTATGGACCACATATTATACTAAAATACCCCCCCCCCCCCCCCCCCCCCCCCCCCCCCCCCCCCCAAAAAAAAAAGTGATATTTATACAATAGATAACACTACGAAATGTCACATATCACTCCTGTCACGTGCCTGATATAAGGATTTCTCCATCAGAACCAACAGCACTCAGAAATAATTATGTTGAGTCGTTTGGCTCGTATTGGTCTAATGGATTCCCCGTGGCCAATATACGCTCAACTTATTTCTGGAGTAGGGCAACTCAAGTATTGGCACTACAAAATATATCTGTATATGAATACAATATTCCTAGGCACACTTGGCTGGACACCCCCACTACTTACTAAAGAAAGCCCCCAGGTTATGATTGTTCATTATCATAACCATGTTAACACATATAGTTAAGATTCATACACACACAAATGCTAAACACTTAAAAAGGTGAAGTAGAGACACCTAAGTCAGCCATGAAAATGAATGCATGTAATCAATACAACATATACATATAGAAAATAGTGAAGTAGATGCCAGATCTCAATTGCTGGATTCCAGAATACAATGTCCAGATCACCAAGATAACTACACAGTCAGAAGGTCCTGGAGATGACACATTGTCATCCTTGGGAAACATGGGAGCTGTGAGGAATATAGCAAAACATGGCATCAGACTGTCACTTATCCTCTTTCTGTCGTTGATGCTTCCCTCAGCTCCTGATGATTCGACTGTCTTTGGTGACTCTGCCTCAACTGGATCAGATGGTGGAGAAGTACCTCACCAGAAAGGACACAGCAACTGGATAGGCACACAACACTTTCTCCCACGAGTAATTCGCAGCACTGTCCCTGAGCTACACCCATGCTCTGGCACTGTATGATGTTTGGGGTATATGCACCCCATCTTGAGGAGGACAGTCTTCTCAATTGGTAGTTGGGTGATAATTGGTAGGTAATAGGTTGATTGATTGATGGTTGGTTGGTTGGTGGGTGTTGGTTGGACTGTGATTCTTCTGCCCGCTCTTCACTAAGGTTTCATCCCAGGCACAGGAAAAGTCCGAGGCGTCACAGACCGCCTTTTTAAATGAATTATACAGACGACGATGGATACGTCTGAGTTCCAGAAAAGCCAGCAGAATAATACCGCTCAATTTCAATTCAAGCTTTGGTAAGAAGTAGTTCCTTGTATACATGAGCAAGGAGTAAATCGGTTTCTAAGAAACCTCAAATAACTCAAGTAATATTTATCCAATAGTTGCACATTTGAAAGTGACGTTAAGTCAAAGCAACTAGAAGATGTAGACATTATACTTTTGTCCGATAAAGGCATATATCGATATAAGGGACTATATACCTTTCCGGACGAGTCCAAGTTTGAATGTTGTGCCGATTACAGGTAAGTCAAGTTACCAGTCTTTAGGACTGATGTGTAATGGCTTATCATTCCACGACACGAAATAGACAACTTATGTTAGGTAAACAAAAGAAGAAGAAGACGAAGTAGAAAGAGGAGGAGGAAAAGAAGGAGGAGAATGCAGTGTTATGATGGGTTTTACCGCCTATCCAGTCAGCAATATCCCGTTGGGTGTCCCACGTATGAACATCGGACGCTGTTTACAATCGTCCGCCCCACTCACAACCCACTGACGATCTTCGTTGCGTTGATTTAACGTCTGCTGAAATATTTTTTTGCAAGCAAATAAGTAAAATATATACAGTACTGTACGGCCCGTTGCGAATGGGCACCGTTCAGGTTAATGAAAGTGAATGGGGCAGCAGACGTAAACAAAGTTGGTGGATCTGAAACAAATTATGAAAATTCCCTGACAAATAAGGACATTGTTGCTGGGAGCGCACGCTGTCAACATAATTTATTCGTGACGTCACTTTTGAGTACCTGTCATATGCCTCATTGTCCTCATTATCTAAGATTGACAGCAGACAGGCCCGCGCCTAATCGGGAGAGACACTTGGATAATATAACGTAGCATTAATCCTAAATATAACCCTCTTGAAATTGAAAGCGTTATCCCAAGTATCTTAAGTTAAGTGTCCTTATTACCGCGAGTTTGTTGCCGGCGAGACGTGGATTGGAGCTCAAGTGACCATGTACACTGTGTGGTATCTCTACTTGTGTTTTTCATTTTTGTATGATGTGTGGCGTTCAGTTTCGATTGCGTTCCATCCCGCTGCTTTTGTTGACAATGTTTTCGTGTTTTATGTTTTCACTCTCTGTCACTTTCTCTTTCTGGCTGTCTACGTATGTTCAGTCGTGTGCGTGTCTGGATTCTAGTGTGTGTGTGTGTGTGTGTGTTTGTGTGTTCGTATATATCACTGAGTGTGTGTGTCTGCATGTGTTCGTTTATGTAATCTGTTTAAAATAGTTCGTGTGTATGTGTGTGTGTGTGTGTGTGTGTGTGTGTGTGTGTGTGTGTGATCATTCGTGTACGAATGTCTAAATTAAGTCCCTTCATGTGTGTCTGTAGTTTCTAATATGAATATGAGTGTTGTTGTTTTTTTTTGTTGTTGCGTGTATTGATGTGTGTCTGTATATATTCGTTTGTTTATGTGGATCCTGCTGTGTGTATATATATATTATGTGTGTGTGTGTGTGTGTGTGTGTTCATATATGTGCCCCTTAACTATGTGTCTCTGGATTAAAATATTTATATGAGTGTGTTCTTCAGCGTATATGAATTTGTGTCTGTTTTCAATCGTGTGTGTCCTTATCATTTCTTGTTCATGTGGATTCTGCTGTGTGTGTGTATGTGTATATATATATTGTGTGTATGTGTGTGGGTGTGTGTGAATTATTTCATGTGTCGCTTAGTGTGTGTGTGTGTGTGTGTTAATTATTTCATGTGTCGCTTAATGTGTGTGTGTTAAATAGTTTTTTTTTTTTTTTTAAATTCTAACACGTATCTGTAACTACACACCCATCATCGTCAGGTTCTTTAACAGATGGTGCATGCCGTCTTCTTCGCTACAGACGTCCGTCCTTTGTGATCTGAATGTGACAGTGGCAGGAGATGTATAGACAGACACAGGGCAGCGAACAGGGAGCGACACAAATGAAATAGGAAAAATTCCCTGTTTTAGCTAAGTGATTCGCAAACTAGTTTTTACAATATGTCAGCTATTGTTTGTGTTTACTATTGAAGACTTTCTAACCGTGACATCCCTTTAAAAAAGTAAAAAGTAAAGATCCATTTTCACGCCTTTAGGCGCATCAGGCATATGGGAAGAGCACCCATATTTTTACAGACCATTCGGCACTAGTAGAGTAATGTGGTCAGCATTACGCCGGCCGTCTCTACTTCCCCAGGACAGCCATCCTGGTACTCATTTGAGGCTGGGTCGACCTGCGACGTCCCATACCAGGATAAAAATCTACGCAGCCCGCTGTGGGTTTCGATCGCGGTACGCGATTACCAGTGGGACTCGCAACGCCTCAGCCATGTCACCCATAATTGTATTCTTCTAAAGCTGACCAATTTTTACACAATTCAACCTATTTCATTACTTCCACTCATCATCGTCAATTGCCTTGCCGACTGGTGTGGGCGATCATGCCTCTTCACAATCTGCGTTCTGCACCTACGTGTATCAGTTCGTATGTTGACACCCCTCCATACCATGACAAAAGATTGTCAAGAATCAGCTCAGGCTGTTTCCATGTCTTTCTTTCCACAACAGTGGCCACAGCATGTTCTATTTCCCCATGTTTCATAACATAAACCCCCCCCCCCCCCCCCCCCAAAAAAAAAAAAAATAAGTGTCTCCTTCTGACGTCTCTGATAAGTTGTATACGAGCATTCGCCTCTTTCAAAACATCTGGGCTACTTTCCTTAGCCATCCAAGGAATGTCTAAGGATTCTTCTGTAAAACACATCTCTGAGGCCCTGTAGTGGCTAAGACTCTCGGACAGTGAAGCACACCAGTTGTTCTCCGTTGTGAGTTTTTGGGTCTAGCCTTATGGTTGAAAAGGGTGCACTTAGGTGGCAACTCCTCTGACCTGATGAACCTTTTTACAGTCAAGACCGTTGTGCGTGACCGAAGAGGCTCACCCTTCATGAGGTGACTACGTTTAGTACCTCGCGGTCCTGGGAGAAAACACAACGGATCTAGAGGAGGCAATCTCGATTTAAAAAAAAAACACCTCCCAAGCCTTTAGTGGATCTATGTGCTGAGAGGCTGAATGGCTGTGGGATAGGCAGTCGTGAACGTGGACGTCTGGTCAGCAGTAGGGGCGGCGCCAGGCGAATGGTCTCCATAAGGACATCTATTGCCTCTTCCGTAGCAGGCATGCTCTACTAGGGTGACCGATTATTTCTTGCTCCATATCAACTTCACCGCCCGGCTCTCTAGCATAGTTGGCTAAACCGGATTGCGCGGTGAGCGGGTGACGAACTCCTTGTGGTCCGTGTTCACTCCCGGGGGTAGGCAGAAAAGTCACATTTCTCCCAGATTTACGGTATTTAAAATGGAATCAAGGCCGAAGGGTTGCGATATCCATAATATCGAGCCTAAGTGTTAACAACTCATGGCTTCTGGATTCTAAAACAAACAATCAAATTCACCATATTGATTTTTCATTTTCATTTAATAAGAATTGTCGCCGGAGCTACGGAGCACGTGCTTTGCGCTTGACGTCATCTTCAGCAAGCAGCGAAGAGAGAGTGAAGAGGAGAAAACGAGAAGATGGTGAGAGAAGAAAGCAGAGAAATAGAAGGGCAGGAACCAGGAGATTTAGAGAAAAACAGAACGGCTGGGGTTCAGTTATGTAAAAGTGTGTTTTTGGAACTGTCGCAGTGCCAGACAGAGAGGGCCCATACTAGAGAGGTTGATTTACGACTTTGATGTAATCATGCTTCAAGAGCTGAATGCAGACAAATATCATTTCCCTGGATATATATCAGCTAGATAAACCCTGCTGGACATCATGGGAGACGCATGGGCAATGTCTGCTAGTGAAGGAAGGCTTAAAACAAGTGGTGCTTGATCTGAGTCTCTGGAATAATGATGCTAGAGAGAGGCAGGGAATACAGATGGAGATCGGTGGCCTACGTTGCAACATAATTAATGTTTATGCTGCCGTGGGCTCTTTAGTTACAATACAACAGTGGGACTGGCTGAAAGACCTGGAGGGGATTCCCGGCAATAGGCTTCTCATTTATGGGGATTTCAATGCACGGAACAATGAATGGGACAGTGCTGGGAACACCGAAAGGGAGTTGCCGTTGCTGACGCCATGGTTGATTCACATCTTGTCTGTTTAAATGATGGGACGCCAACTTAAATAGCAATGAGGCCTGGTGATGTAGACACGGCTATTGACCTGGCTCTGGTTACCCAGTCAGCAGTACTGGACACCAAATGGACTGTCCTGGAAGTGACTATCTGCCATGTTCTGTATTGATTTCCAAATCCAGGAAAGTCAAGGCTTCAAGAGCTTCTAGGCCTTTCAAGCATGAGCGTAGTAACATCCTTCTTTGACTTTTTCGATAATGGGCTTGTAAGAGGGCTAGCAGATCTACTTTTGTGCAGCCTCCATGGTGGACATCAGAGATTCAACAGGCATGGAATTTAAAGAGAGCTGCAGTAAAGCGTTTAAAGAAAGTGCGATAGACAGCCCTAAGCTCACAGGAGAAGTTGGAGTGCGCTGAGGGAGAAAAGAAAGATAAGATTAGATATAGTTTTTTAAGCGTTGTGTGGCAGAGGCAAGAAAAAAAATGGGAGAATTTTATTGATGAGATTGAGAGCAATAAGACATTGGAAAAGTTTTGGAAGCTACACGGGCAAATGCTCAAAAAAGATCAGCCCAGCGTAGTAGGAGCAATTCATAGAGATAACGGTATGCTATTAACTACAGACAACGAAAAGGGGGAGGCTTTCCTGAAGAGGTTCATTTCACAGAACAGACTGAAAACAGTGGCAGCGACACTCGATTTAGAAGACGCTCATAACAGAGTCAGATACAGTATCTTGATGAAAGCGCTTATGGAGAAGGTAGTCCTTGGTTGGTGAATTGGATAGCAGCCGTTTTGTATACTCGCCGGGTAGCTTTCCGACTGGGTTCATGGACCTCTAAACCATGTATTATAGCTCCAGGACTACCACAGGGATCTGCAGTTTCATCTGTACTATTCAATGTTTTTACCAGCAAGATTGCCTGTCTGGAAACACCTGGAGTTGGCAGAATATTGCCATTTGCAGATGGTGTTCCTGTATATAGGAAGGGGAGATATCGGAATCAAGTAGCTGAAGAGTTACAGGCAACAGTAGAAAAGGAGATCGACTAGTGTACAGAGATGAGTGCTGTAATCAACCCAGAAAAGGCAACCGTCTTGTGGTGTTCTTTGAACGACAGGATTGTTAGAGCTGATGTTTCCAGACTCAAAATAAATGGCAGGGACATCAAAAGAGAAAGCAGCTCTTGCATGTTTTGTTCTTTTTTAAAAACGTTACGAAAACATCTAAACTCATGAATTGAATATAGCGAGATGTGGGTACCACTTCTTGATGTAAATCTGCATTTTTGCCTAAGTGGGCAGCCTTTCCTTAATTTCAGCACTTGGAGCGGGCCCGTAATCATCCTTTTCCTCGTTAAGTGAAATTTTTAAAATTGTTTTAGCTTTCTCTCTTTATGAAGCTCGAGTAGCTTATGGGTTGTGAGGTCCGTGTTATGCTTATTCTTGTCGACTACGTCGGAGGAAGGAAGAATATTAACTTTCCAGGCAAAAGTCAAAAAATGTCAACCAATATTGTCTGTATGAAAATTAGAGTTCCACTGTATCAGGTATGCCGAACACGATGTGGTACAGGTTAAAACTACAAGACAGATTTCTTCCGTTTTATTATTTTGTATGTAGTATGAAAATTCACAACAGTAATTTTTTTTTAACGATTCCTTTAATCTATTGTCATCGGTGGCTTTCTATTTCTTTGGCGAAAAAGGTCTTCAAAACCTATTTAACGTTATCTGCGTCTGTCGTTTCCCTAAAACCGTTTTAAAATCATTAAAACATTATCATTAAAGACATTAGTCGCTCTAGAAACAACAGTTTGATGTGGCCCGATGGAGTTAGATATTCCCATATGAAAGACATGAGTGATGCAAACCTGTTGGAGACGACTGCTTGCTTCAACCAGAGCATTAGGACAGCTTCAGTCCCCGAAGAGTTGATGCACAGCTACCTGATTCCACTTCCTAAGCCTGGCAAGAATTGCTGATCATAACCCTACAAAACAACTTTGGTAAAGTGCTGAAGAAGATAATGGCGGGTAAGCTACAAGCATTTTTGGAACAGAGAAATCTCCTTCCACAAGGTTTGGGAAGTTACCAGCCGGGGATGTCTCTTGTTTAATATTCTTACAATTCACTTCAGTGCTGCCTAATTTTTTTTTTCTTTTTTAAAATGTCACTTGTTATGATTGCAATGTCACTTGTTGGGTTTGCCATCTTTTTGTTGCTGTCATCTTTCTCTGAAAAAACTTGCTGTTTTCAACATTGTTGTCAATACATTTTAGATCGACAAGCTGTTCTTCCAGGGTCCAATGAATTTCTTTCTGGCTGGGATTAACCCAGAATTTTTTTTTTTTTTCTGGAAAGAAAGGACACCAAACAGTGTACAAGATTTATTGCTTCACGCAGACATTGAACTCTGCAGGGAAACGTCTTTTATTTGTCAGTTGGCGCGAAAAGACCCATTACCCGCATTCAAAAGCTTTATCAGCACTGTGTTCAATTATTGTTTAATGGATGCGAGATCACTGCCATTGGTTCAATTCATAAACACACCTGCAAACCATTTTCTCGAAAATTTACTTGTTAGATCGCAATGATTATTATTATTATTTTTTTTTATGCAGCCTTAGAATATCCATGACACACAAATAGGGTTTTCTTTAGTTCAGAGATGCCCAGGATGCTGATTACCATCCAATTCCTTTGATCTGTTCGATCCATCGTGAATAAGTAGAGTGAAATTGTAGATTTTGAAGTGACGTCTGAATTTCCGGTTCTAGTTTTTTTTCACAGGCCTGTCTTTATAAAACATTGAAAGGTGAAGTAAATTTATTTGTTGCCATCTATGTTCAATTGAGCTAAGCTGAGCTGGGTCAAAACAGATATCACAGCACTCGGGGAATTTCCATATGCGCTCCGCCCCCATCTTCAGCAGCCAGCACAAAGTTTCAATACTAATGGACCAGTCTGTTTATACGTCTGTCTAGTCTTTCCTCTGAGTGTAGTGTGCTGGCCAGGCCCTCTGGTCACACCCAGGTGTATCATTCTCTCAAGGCCATGATAATCTATTTTCTTTTCTGACTTGTTTCTTGTTCCCAAAGGGCCTTGACCACATCTGCCTTGTCAGGCATTTATTCACCACCCAGTGGTGCAGATCCAGCCAATCTGTCTGCCTTGTCCAATCGTAAACATGTCGCCAATATGCAACAGTTAGTTGCCCCACGGTGTAGCTTAACTGCACAGCAAATTGTATTATGGTTGACACTTTTGGATGTAGAGATGTATTTGTTGCAGTTCTAGATGTACCGAACAGGTTGATGGTATTCAACCACTCATAAAATAATGGTTTTAATCATTCTAAATCTGACGGTCCGAAAAGGTTGATAATTGTTACTGGCTGAACAAATTGTAATCCATTTCGGTGCCAGTACTCGTCTTGGTACAGTTTGATTAGAAAGAGTGCTTAATAATACAGTTTGATTAGAAAACTGCTTTATGGTAGAGTTTTCTTAGAAAGACTGTTTATTGATGCAGTTTGATTAGAAAGAAGGTTTAAAGGTACAGTTTGGTTAGAAAAAATGTTTAATGAAATAGTTTCATTAGAAATACTGTTTAATAGTATATTTTAATTAGAACGACTGTTTAATGATATAGTTTAATTAGAAAGACTATTTAATGGTATAGTTTAATTAGAAAGACTGTTTAATTGTATAGTTAATTGGAAAGACTAATTTATGATATAGTTTGATTAGAAAGACTGTTTCATGGTATAGTTTAATTAGAAAGATTAATTTATATAATGGTACGGGGCGTCGCAGGTCGACCCAGCCTAAAATGAGTACCAAGATATATGTCCTGGGGAAGTAAAGACGACCGGCGTGATGCTGACGACATTATCCACTTAGTGCCGACTGGTCTGTAAAAATATGGGTGCTCTTGCGATATGCCCGATGTGCTATAGGCGTGAAAAGGGATTTTTCCTTTTTTTACTTTACCTTATTAGAAAGACTGTATAGTGATGCAGTTTGATTTGAAAGACTGTTTGAAACAAAGCAAACTGACCAGACAAACTGTTTAAAAAAGCAATAATAAAAAAGACTACTTAAAGAAGGTTGCCAAATGAAAACTGTCTAAAGCAGAGGTTCTCAACCTGCGGGTGGGACCCTTTTTTTTTTTTGATCGCACGACCCTTTCACAAAGGTCGCCTCTGTCCATCGGAAAATACATATTCACTGACGTTATGGAGACAAATAATTGTTTGGGGGTTGTCACAAGATGAGGGAACTGTATTACAGAGTCGCCGCATTATAAGGTTGAGAGCCATTGGTCTAAAGAAACAGTTTAAATAGAAAGCCCGAATATCGAAAAAGTATGGAATCCCAGAGCCGCACGAAGACCATGGTAATTTGAATCCTGCTCATCAACGATCCGTGTCATAGGAACACGTTAACCTGAATGTGATGACGATTCAGTTCTGCACCATCCATGTTCAGTGTTGACCGACTTCATGACCCGGCTCCTCTCCCGTGTACTGATAATTGATGCAGGCTGGAGAGCCGACTGACAGAAATCATGGAGAGGGGGAAATGGGAGATAAAAAGGGGATGGGTGGCGGAGCACAGTCCTTTATAAATTTCTAGGGGCAGAGGTGCAAGGGGCTTAATTCTTGTGTAAGTGCATAATAATAATAATAATAATAATAATAATAAGTTATGTGCTGTATTTACAAAGTTAGTTGCGTATCCTTTACAGGACATTGCAGAATCAACCCCAGTATTTTTGTGCGGCTTGTGATTTTACTAGGCAGGACGTTCAGTAGTTTGTCATTCTCCCATGAACGGTGGGCTCTCAAGACCACTGTCGAAACCAACGGAAGGCGATCTGCTGCCAAAACGCCCGCAGCTGCGATCGAAGTCGGCACCTCAGCATTACAAGGCGCAATCGTAACGCTTAAGCAACAGACACTGACGAACTGTATAGAAACGTTTTTAGAACGAGAACATTTATATAATATGGATGGGGGAAGGGGAGGGAGGAGCTTAGCTCCTTGCTGAGTTTCTACGACGGGAGTGGGATTGGGGGGGGGGGGGGGGGTAATCGGTAATCTTGTCACTTTCGACCAGCTCCCAGGGAGCAGCGTGGTCTCGAGACATGGTGTCCGCCTCGAGTGTTGGAGGTTCCCGGTTCCATCCCCGGTACAGGCTAAAAAATTTTCACGTGGACCTGGACTTCTAGTAATTCCCCCGGGTCTCTGGGTAGTGAGATCAGATGCCCGTGTGCGTTGTTGCGCACGTAAAAAAAATCCTTAAATATGCAGTTAAAAATCTATCGAAAGCATTTCAGGATCCTCGCCGGTGATACAGAGCCTGTGCATTGAGCTTCTTTCGACTCAGACTTGAGTTAGAAGAAGAACGGCGCACTTATGTGCTATGATGTATACAATCTGTTGTTCAAACGTCAAACCTCAAACGAGCTGCCAGGGTTAAGCTGCGGTTATATCGTGACTTGGTTCTTTTGTTTTTTCAGCTTTACTATTCTATTTTCTGCCCACCTGACTGTGCAAGATGTTTCATGATATCAATCCAGTTCCAACCTCGAGGCCGGTCAGTGGTGGCACCAAACCGATCAAAAATCTGCCTCTTCTGAGATTTTGTCAGCTGTTCCTTCCTTTCCTTCTTCTCCAGGGGATGTTCCAGTCTCCTCCTTAACTGGGACACACGTAGATGGCTGCACTAGTGTCTCCGGTTGATCAGAGAGAAAGCTGTCCAGATTGTCTTTGACCCATTCAAATAATGAGAAAGTCATGAACATACCGAGAAGGTCACCAACCTGTTGCAGTAGCGCAGACTTAATAGCTTCTTTCATTTAAGGTAACACGTGTTTGTTGTAAAAAAGTTCCATGTTAATGACGGGCAGTTCCTCGGGATAGCTGCTTGGCCAGGAAATCTCAACAATGAAGGACTTCTGGCTGCCATCTTCTCCATACTTATAATGAAAGACTGTGTCACTCATCTGTTAAAATGCTTCATCACCATCATAGATTGACTTCAGCACCTCCAGTTTTTCCTGTTGGGCTTTACTGGTCGACATTTGTGTAAGTTCTAATTATTTACAACTAATCCAAACGAACCTAAAAAGTAAATAATAGTCTTCTAGTGTGATGTCTGTATTTGTTGTGATTTTATTTGACGTTTACTGTTTATCACAGGCCCTGTTTATGGACGCTGCCATTTTGTTGTTTTAACTTCTCTTTGCTGCGTGTGATAACACTTATTTGGGTTTTCCCCGTAGCCATGCCATCATGTGTCAGGTATTTCTGGTTCTTTGTGGAAGTGTCTGGTCTACCCATAGCCATGAATCATGGGAAACTAGTCGGAGAAACAGCAGACCGGCAGTGGAGATCATGTGTGAGTGTCTTATGTGTCAACGACGACACGAAGAAGATACTGGAAGATATAACGAGACTAATTTAAAACTAAAAATCATGAGACTCCTTGTGTGGCCATAGTGGAATTTTCAATGATTTGAATTGCCTAGCTTGTGGTATAATGTCAAGATGTGTAGGTGGGGAAGGGGTTTGGGGGGGGGTGTTATATAACATTTTGTGGATAGGGCTCAAGAAGCATGAGATCGTAGGTTCCGTTAAATGCATGTGGTGTTTTATGCTCCTATCCTGAATTCAGTGGCGTCTGGATAATCGCTTTGTGTGCAAGCCTCAGCATTATCACTTTGTACCATTGAATGAATGAGGATTTTCTCACGTTGCTGTCATCGTTTCTGCTGTCAAGTCCGCTCCTAGGTTTAAAAAATCCCAATGAAATCACAGCAATAAGATTTTGTAGATAAATGTCTCTTTCTGTGCCAACCACTTGCTTGGGCACTGGTTCTCAAAGTTCTTGATGCAGCGACCCTTTAATACAGTTTCTCGTGTTGTGGCGACCCTTTAATACAGTTTCTCGTGTTGTGGCGACCCTTTAATACAGTTTCTCGTGTTGTGGCGACCCTTTCATACAGTTTCTCGTGTTGTGGCGACCCTTTCATACAGTTCCTCGTGTTGTGGCGATCCTTTAATACAGTTCCTCATGATGTGGCGACCCTTTAATACAGTTCCTCATTATGTGGCGACCCTTTAATACAGTTCCTCATGATGTGGCGACCCTTTAATACAGTTCCTCATGATGTGGCGATCCTTTAATACAGTTCCTCATGTTGTGGCGACCCCTTAATACAGTTCCTTATGTTGTGGTGACACTTTAATACAGTTCCTCATGTTGTGGCGACCCCTTAATACAGTTCCTTATGTTGTGGCGACCCTCTAATACAGTTCCTCATGTTGTGGCGACCCTTTAATACAGTCCCTCGTGTTGTGGCGACCTTTAATACAGTTCCTCGTGTTTTGGCGACCTTTAATACAGTTCCTCGTGTTTTGGCGACCCTTTAAAACAGTTCCTCGTGTTGTGGTGACCCTTTAATACAGTCCCTCATGATGTGGTGACCCTTTAATACAGTTCCTCGTGTTTTGGCGACCCTTTAAAACAGTTCCTCGTGTTGTGGTGACCCTTTAATACAGTCCCTCATGATGTGGTGACCCTTTAATACAGTTCCTCGTGTTGTGGCGACCCTTTAATACAGTTCCTCATGATGTGGCGACCCTTTAATACAGTTCCTCATGTTGTGGCGACCCTTTAATACAGTTCCTCATGATGTGGCGACCCTTTAATACTGTTCCTCATGTTGTGGCGACCCCTTAATACAGTTCCTCATGTTGTGGTGACACTTTAATACAGTTCCTCATGTTGTGGTGACACTTTAATACAGTTCCTCATGTTGTGGTGACACTTTAATACAGTTCCTCATGTTGTGGCGACCCCTTAATACAGTTCCTCATGTTGTGGTGACACTTTAATACAGTTCCTCATGTTGTGGTGACACTTTAATACAGTTCCTCATGTTGTGGTGACACTTTAATACAGTTCCTCATGTTGTGGTGACACTTTAATACAGTTCCTCATGATGTGGCGACCCTTTAATACTGTTCCTCATGTTGTGGCGACCCCTTAATACAGTTCCTCATGTTGTGGTGACACTTTAATACAGTTCCTCATGTTGTGGTGACACTTTAATACAGTTCCTCATGTTGTGGTGACACTTTAATACAGTTCCTCATGTTGTGGTGACACTTTAATACAGTTCCTCATGTTGTGGTGACACTTTAATACAGTCCCTCATGTTGTGGTGACACTTTAATACAGTCCCTCGTGTTTTGGCGACCTTTAATACAGTTCCTCGTGTTTTGGCGACCTTTAATACAGTTCCTCGTGTTGTGGTGACCCTTTAATACAGTCCTTCATGATGTGGCGATCCTTTAATACAGTTCCTCATGTGTTGGCGACCCCCAAGCGTACAATTATTTCTGACGCTACTTCATAACTTCAATGAATATTTGTTTTGCCAAGGGCTTTGGCGACTCATGTGAAAGGGTTGTTAGATCCTAAAATGATTTGAGCTTAGTTGAGTTTAGTCAAGAATTGACATCACAGCACTCGGGGCATTCCTTTGCATGCTCCGTCCTTATCTTCAGCAGCCAGCGCAGAGTTTCAATATTGGTGGTACCGGTCACAATCTGGTTAAATGTCAGTTTTGCCTTTACTCTGAGTGTAGTCAGCTGGCCAGACCCTTTCGTTCTCTCCAGGCCATAATAATCTTCTTTCTCTACTGATTACGTTGCTTGTTCCCAAAGGGCCTTGACCACATCCTAAAAGGAGTCGCGAGCAATAGGTTGAGAACCGCTGTGCTAGAGGATCCCATTATTTGCTGGATTGGATTAGATATTTTGAAACAAAAATAATAAAACTCCTTGACTCCTTCAAGCTGCTCCTTAGTCGAGCGGCGACTATATCAAGTACGTGTTGATTTGCTGACTCTTAGTCGCGTACATTTTCTTTGTGGCGTTTTGTTGCGCTTTGTATTTCAATTTTCCTTTGTGGGCTTTTTCTTTATGCCAGCTTGAAGTTGCTCTTGATAGGTTCTGTTTTGGATCTGCCCTCTGTTACTGATCTTGTTTCTGAAGTTTTTGCTGGTTGCTAGGGACACTGTCCCTGATTGTGCCAAGGCCGCCTCCCGGTACACCACCCCGAAGTCGAAAACTCTGCCTCTGAGCTCCCCCATAAAGCCCCCATATTTGCATCATACATGTGTATGTGCGTGAGCTGTGTGTGTGTGATGCTTATTTGTGTCATTATATACCCCCTTTATGGTTGATGTGAATTACTTCACGTTTTTACATTTGTTTAGCTATGAGATCCACACGGTTGCTTGGGATAGGACGGAATGAAGGAATAGACTACGAGCCCTATGTGGCCAGGTAACGGAACAACAGGATCTTGATGATAATGATGGTGATGATGATGATGATGGTGGTGTTGGTGGCGGTGTTGGTTATGATTGTCGCGCGCCCACGTGGGTAAATACACTGAAATAGTGAGGGTGTGGGTTTGATCCTTAACAATGCCCACCCACGTGAGAAACTGGACTATTATCTAAGCTATGTTGATCCTAGACAGTCCTGGATAGCCAAGAAAACAGCGAGTGGCTCGTTCCATGAAATGAAAGTTGCTGTACTTGTACCCACAGGAGAAGGAGAAGGGATAGATAGATGTCTGGATAAATCCACTGTGATATAATCCAGGTGCTCAGTTAACCCCTGCGACTGGTCTCCTCTCCTGGCATTGCTAAAAAGCCCCCATCAAGTGATTTAAACATTTGTTAGCTGAAGTAAACTAATATGCACAAAGACACTTGAACCTAAGTACACAATTTACTTAACTCTGTGTAACAACATCAAAAAGATTTATTTAATCAATCGAAATTAAAATGAACTTGTTTAGGCTAGTAGAGTTTAGGTTATGTGAATGATGATTTCATAAAGGTATTGGAAAGTAACAACCTTTGGACAGTTCTCGGCTTGAGACCCTGCCTATCTTTTCCAGTTTGTCGTCCTCACTGCTTTCTGCAGGTCGTTACACTCGACGGTCGGCAAATAATGGATGCCTACTAGTCCCTGCCCAATGTGGGAACTGGAGAATGAAGAAACAAGCGCATATTTGTAGTATCTGCTCTAGATTACACTAAGCAGGTATATTATACTAACATCAAGCATGTTTATTTAAATAAAACATTTCATCTCTCCCTCATGCTCACATTCACTCCTGTCCAATTTGGAAGGGCTTATGTCTCACATTCCAACTGTTACATCTTCTGCCTTCCTCTACACGTCCTGTAATGATAGTCAAGTCTTCTACGTCAGGTGCCATCTCTCGTACAGACTCAAAATGACAATCAGTCAGACAGAACCAGTTCTGGAATCTATGCTTGGAACCATCGACGCGCCCAGAAAGCTAACAATATTTCTGAGGCGAATCAAATACCAAATCTCAAGGATTTTCTCTCCGAGATCAATCTCCGCATTAGCCTCCCGAGAGTTAAACACATTTCAGTGTGTTAGCTGTATGTAATACAGATTCACATTAACCACACGTGAAAAGATTGCCAAAGTTATCTTCACGCTTGTGATTTCAAAAACATGATAGTTCATTAAATTTCAATGGCAACAACAACATTTAGGTTGTACAACATTGAAACACATGTACACGAAAAACATTCATGACACTATCAATTAGGAAATAAAGCAATGTGACAGTGCCCTACGAGAATGAAGAAATGTCCGCCTAGGAGTACTACAAAGTGACGAAGACACACACTTGAGTAAAAAGACAGTTAGAACTCTATCATAAAATATAGATTTGAACCTAATTTCGATCTTACCTGGAAAAATGAAACCACGATGCCAAAAGTTCTGTCTCAAGCTTAGGTTAAGCCCAACAGATGGCATGTGCTAGACAGGATCTCATTTACCAGACCTAGAGTTCAGCCCTTTATAACTTTTATCAAGCTCCTCCTACATTACGCCTAAAATCATTCTCATTCAAGGATATCATAGCTCCTCCCCTGTGGGTAAGTTTATTCGCTGTCAGTCAGTGACTGTACAACAATTGTTTGAATTCCCACGCTAGGATCTCCTGGTCAATTCATCTGACCAGAGCAAATAAGACAAGTCACACCTCTAGTCTACTTCACCTGTCATCACAATAAAATCCGATTTTGTCAATTCTTCTGCCAACACTTTCCGCTCACTGTGTCAATAGTGACGATCTGACCGGCACTCCAGTTTAGGTAACCTCAGGGGGAGATAATGGCAATTAGCCCTTGTTATCTGTTCCTGAAGATCTGGCAGGGGGAATAACTATCTGACACCAACAAATGGTGTGCAAATCTCCAGTCAGTAAGTCTGCTTGGTCAGTCTTATCTCTGTACCCTAACACTTAACATCTGGGAAAAAGTTGTAGTGTTTGATATGACCAACGGTCCAGGAGAATTAAAGGTGTGATGTGGTCGTCATTAAGGATGTATCCAAATCCCTATTTTCCTGTATACTTTCAAAATACAAAGAAATAAAAGTAGGTTGAGGAAAGACATTCTGGAGTCACCGAGCGTATTGTCACAATGATGAACTTTACACGTGCTGAAAAGTCATACATCACAGTGTAATGACATATTGTACGTGGTGAAAAATACATGAATGATTGATTTGACATCATTGCGCTCAGGACATTCCCACACGTGCTCCATCTGCCGCTTGAGTAGCCAACAAAGGGTCGTCGACATGCTGCATGTTGCAACCTGAGTAGAAGTCTGCCTATGTTTCCCCTGAAGTGTTATATATTTCATCGAACATCTACTCGCCCATTCCCTCACTACCCCACCCCCCCCCCACCCGTTGAATTAGTCTTTCTCTATATGGATTCTCTGTCACTTCTGTTGCACTGTTCATTTGATTCCATAGAGTCTTCGCCACTTCTGCTTCATCATAAACTAGCTCACCACACAGAGGAGCGGCAGCCTATCTACCAGCAAGCGTTAAAGATAATTTTTAAATTCTTTATTCTGTGTTCTTGTCTTGTTTTATTTGTGGGTTCCTTTGCATGACTAGCCTGGCAATATTATCATTCGGTTTTCTAAATGTGTATCAGGTCGAGGATATTTTTTCTTCACTTCTTAGTTTATTGGAATTGTGTTTCCTCGTGTGGGTTCCGCAACTCGATTTTGGGAGGAAAGAAAAATTGCCTTACTGCCCCCAAACATGTGTTAAAAGTCGACAAATTAGGGGTTTGCTTAAATCGGATGTGTTGGAACGAAAGACTTATGTATCTTGCCTAGCTTAGCTGTAAACCACAACACAGGTTCTGTTAGTTAAGCTCTTTCATGTGCATCCTCGCAAAGATTCTGATAGAAGATTGCCTTGAAGTGAAGGCGAACTCTCACCTTTGTTAGCTGGAGCTATTAGCACATGGTCTTTTCGAAAACGTTGTTGTTTGCTAATGTATTGTTATCTGCGAATCACGCTAGTTTAGTATTCAAAAAAAAAAAAAAAAAAAAAAAAAAAAAAAAAATAAACAGTGTTCAATGTGATGATTATATCCTTTTTGTTTGATTCAGAATAGGACTTGTAGTTTGGGCACGTGGGCCAGGTATTGCCTATATAGTTATATGTTCTTGCTGTTGTCGCCGTTGCTGTTTAACTCACTATTCACAAACTCATTGCCCGGGCCATGAGTAAGATTTCATTGACCCTCCACCAGAAGAAATCATGTTTTTCTTTACTTTTCCTGTTCCTAAAGACATTTCTCTCCTCTCCTTCCTACTTGTCCCCCCCCCCCCACCCTTTTCGCTCCCTGTAGCTCATATATATATATATATTAATATATATATATATATATATATTATATATATATATATATAATATATGTATAATATATGTTAATGTGTTGCTCTCTCTCTCTCTCTCTCTCTCTCTCTCTCTCTCTCTCACTCTCTCACTCTCTCTACGAATGTGTATATACATAAATATATACACACATAGAGAGAGAGAAAGAAAGAGAGAGAGAGAGAGAGAGAGAGAGAGAGAGAGAGAGAGAGAGAGAGAGAGAGAGAGAGAGAGGCAACACATGAACTTTACAATACTGTCTAAGCTTTGTGCTTCGGCAAGGACGAACCTCATCACAAGTCATACTCGTCATCGCCATGAGATGTGATTCAATTTATTCCACACACAAAAAGTAAAATCCATTTTCATGCCTTAGGCGCATCGGGAATATAGGAAGAGCGTCCCATATTTTTACTGACCAATCGGCACTGACCAATCAGGTGGGTAATGTGGTAAGTATTACGCCGGCCTTCTTTACTTTCACAGGACAGCCATCCTGGTACCCATTTTAGGCTGGGTCGACCTGCGGCGCCCCATACCGCGATAAAAATCCACGCAGCCAGCAGTGGGTTTCGATCGCGGTACGTTGGATTACGAGTCGGACTCGCAACGCCTAAGCCACGAACGCCGCTCAACTTATTATAGAGCTTGTGAAATTTTTAATGTCTTCATCATTTATTGTTATTTTGGGGGCCACCATCCCACCTTTTACACCAATAGGTAGAAACTCCACAGGGGAGCATGTACAGTAGAAGTCTACCAATCATCAGTAGACGTAATCTCTCGTCGACAAATTTTTCGGCCCACGAGCTCCTATACATTTTCAGAGAGTGGGCCCACCTGAGTTCATGAGGCTCAGGGTTGATTTTCTCCTGCTGCACGTATTACCGGATGCTCTCGGACAGGTACAAGACGAAATTGGTGACTTCGCAAAAGGTACTGTGAGATACGAAGTGTATTTACATAGTCGTTGCGGTAGCAAAATTAGAGCAGTCAGTTTACCTGGACGACCAAGTGGCAAGCTTACGGTTGGTTTATCTGACACATGTTAGACTTTCTTGGCAGATGACAGAGGGAGACTGGCAGACAATTCGGACACGGTGGACTTTAAGGAAAAAGATTTTCTTTTCATCTAGATACCCGGACCAGCTCGCTCACCGGGGCCCATCCCCCACGACGTTCCTTTGTGTCCAAAGCCAGCTTGGGGCCCTCTCAGCAGCCTCGCCCAGTTGTTTCAGTGCTCGTTTGCGCTCATTTCCTCGCAGGCCTAGTTGTTTAATCAAATTGTATATTAAAATGGAAACGAGACCTCTTGCGCCTACCTCGACGGCGAAGATTCTCACTGTGTATGCTTCGTCTCTCCCCAGACCAGCAGCTAAATCACTGTACTTCTCGAGCTTGTACATGTGGCTTTCGTCCATTCGCGACTCATAAGGCACGGTCAGCTCGATCAGGATGAGCTGACGTATCTCCGTAGAGTGTAGGACTATGTCAGTTCGCAGGCCGGTCTTTCGGATCAACTCAAGCAGAGTATAAAATTAAAAACGTCAACCAATTGCAGATTGCTAAAATAAAAAAAAATCTAATAATACCTGTTTTATCATTATCTCGATGTGGGTGAGGTGGGGGTCTTGAAGCTTGAGGATTGAAGATCGCAGGGCTAGTGCTGTCGCCATGGACTGTAAAGGTTTGGGTTTCATTTTTAACCTCGGAAAAAAAATTCCACAACTTTATGGAGGTTTCGAACATGTGCTTCCTGCACGAAAGCCCAGCTTTCTTAACATTTCAGCTAGCCGCTCCCCATTAGAGACTGCAGGATTTAGATTACGTCAGTCCACAAGACACTAATACCGATGGTCTTTGAATACACTCAGTCGGCACATTATGTGTTCTAGGAATGGTTCCCTTATTCGGTATTTTATGAATGTGTACTACAAACATTCATGGTAAATGTTTTTATCCAAAAGTTTGCAAGCTTGTAGATAACAGAAGCCAAAGCAATCCCATCTACGCCATTTTCAAGGGCAACACACGAGGCACTATAAAAAGCTTCCCATGGGGATAGTCAGTATATGCAGTGGCGTAGCAAGATCAGGTGGTACCCCGGTGCGGAAAGTCTCCGGTCACCACCCCTCTGCCTTATATATATATATATATATATATATATATATATATATATATATATATATATATATATATATATATATATATATATAACACTTACTTTTGCCAGTGTCCCTCCCTCGGTGATGACACCCGGGGTGGCCCGTCACTGAGTGAGGCTGCCCTGGCTAGGCTGTTGCATTACTTCACCGAGAACCATGGGAATGCCCAATGTGCAGTGGCGACGTCTGTGATTACACCATATATGAACAACCGGGTTGGATATCAACTGTCAGTTGAACCACTCACTCTATTACATGTATGCAGAATGCCTTGGTAAGGACAGCTCTCTGGTGGACAGCACATGGAAGATGAGGGCGTGAACTGCCTAAGGAAAGCTGGAGAAGAACAATAGAAAGAGAAATTAACGAGTGTAAACTAACTTGGGAAACTACAGTCAGAGAAACAGCAGACCGGCAGTGGAATCACGTGTTAATTATGACTTGAAGAAGATATTGAAAGATATAATTAGGGTATTACCCCCCCCCCCTCCCCCCCACCCACATTGTTTGGCGAACGCCTGAGAAAGAAACTGCATAATGCAGGGTCCAAGTATTCATACAGGACATACTCTTAAATAGGTGAATCGTTACAACTATCTCGACACAGTTAAGCCTGGCATGAAAGAGCTTTATAGATATCAGTCAGATAATTCTAATGGCAAACAACATATAACATTTTTGCCAGATTTGAAACATAATCATGCAATAAGATATTTACTTTACTGCTAAATGGAAACACGTTGTTGAGGTGTTGTATGCATGGGATATCGGGCAGTGTACAGATAAGCAGAGACATATTTGAGTTGAGTTAGGAACCGTCCTCAAAGCATAAGCGCTCCGTCCCCATCTTCAGCAGCCAGCGAATTCCAGTTTGTATGGAACCAGTTTCCTTTCTTTTTTTCTTTCCATGTTGAGACTTGGCCAGATCACCTGCTCCTTGCTGCAGCATTCTCTCTAGACCAGGGAGCTTCGTGGTCTCGAGGCATGGTGACCGCCTCGAGTGCTAGAGGTTCCGAGTTCAATCCCCGGAAATGGCTGGGATTTTTTTTTTTAACTTGGACTTGGACTTATAGAAGAAGTCAGGCCGTTTTCGCCTTCTTGGTGTTGAATATTTTCTATGCTTCTACCGTTGCATTAGCCATAAAGAAGACGAGCGAACAAACGAAAGAACTATATTTCCAAGGCGCCACAAAGGGCATGCTGACCCATCTTACATTCGGCCCTTTCAAACGCTCGTCTTTCACACGGTAACTATTTTTCTATATCCAACATATCAAGACAGTCGTCTGGGTCTTTCCTGATCACAAATTGTTTTAAAGATTCCATCATTGGGGTCCTATTTCAAGTGTCTGTTCGGCAAAGATGGTCGTTGAAGCGCAGTTATTAGAAGCTCACATGACGATCCCGAAAACAAGGGTTCAAATCCGCATCCGATTTGCCTTTTCTTATTTTTAAAAAATTGACCTTGGCTGTGATGTTGACTCAGTCTAAAATAGGTACCAGGTAACGTAACTGGAAACAAAGTTGAAAACTGGAAGCTCTATGTGAAATTAACATTCGAGTACCAACTGGTCTATAAACTCATAAAATCCTAGGCCTAGCACTGTATGCCTGATGGTCATAAGGCGTGAAAAAGGTCCTTTAATTACTTTTCTTCTTCATTAGCTACCTTTCATACCCCAATGGAGCATAGGCCCTTGAGAAACTCCTCAATGCAAGACGTCCTATCGTTTGCTATCATTTGAAGCTCACCCCATGTCTTCCCATCTTTATCTTTACTCTCTAGTTCCCTTCACCGGGTGTTTTGTAATCTACCTTTAATTTTGTACATTTACCTACTCTCATTGTCATCATCATTCCGTAATATTACGTGTCGTTGGGTCACCAGTTGTTGTTGACGTCTGATCAGCTCCCTTTACCATTGTCGGTCACATGTGATGGACTTCATAGTTTCATGCCAAAGGCCTGTCCAGTTCAGGTTCTGTATCCAGGTCTTTCTAGGTCTGCCTCTTTCCCGCTACTCAGCCCTGTAGTGTCTCTGATAGCCCATTATATCTTACTACATGTCCGTTCCATTGCATATCCGCGTTTTCACTGTAGTTATTAAAAGAGGTTATTAGTTGTCAATTTTTAACTTTACCTTATTGTTTGTTAAAACCTGAACAACATCTGGGGCATGATGAGACATCGTTGACTTCATACACATGCAAGTAGCAGAGGTAGTGAAAGCCATTTATCGAATATGCGATCTTTGATTTCTCTGAATGCGAAATCTTGTTTCAGTGTTTTCCCCCAAGCTTCCTGTGTTTAGTTGAGAATCGATGTCACAGCATTCGGGACATTTTTAGCAGCGCTCCGTTCTCATCTTCAGCAGCTAGTGAAGAGTTCCTATGCCGATGGTTCCAGCAATATTTTGTTTTTGTTGCCTGTCTTCCAAGCTTATTTAAGCTGTCTGTATTCCTTTATGTGTATCCATCCCCAATCACCTTAGCTCCTAAATATACCTATAGTTTTTATTTATATGTCGTCTCTGTGGCTAAGTCGATGCGAACGCTTAGTAATGCCCTGATGCCGGGTTCCATCCTAGCTGCGGGACATGCGCCTTGCATTGGTTTCGACATTGGTATTAAGAAAGGCGACCGTCCAAAAAGCAATGGCAAACTACTGGAAGTAAATTTGCCTAGAAAATCCACACAACAGCCAGGGGCTGTTAGGGTTGGTTCTGCAACGTCCAGTAAAGGATACGCAACTAACCCAACCTATATTTATATAATGTCAAACAAGCATATATTTATATCATGTCAAACACACACATATTTATATCATGTTCAGACAACCTCGTTAACATGCATTCAAGAGGCCTGAAAAATCAAAAGTTCTTGTTAAAATCATTTGTGCTGACCGGAGGCTAATTGATGTATTTTGAATAATACATCCCGGCTGGAAATAACACTTTGTTTATGTTAACCGATCGATCAGACGAGAAAAACCCAGCAATGAGGTTATTTAAAGAATCAGCCGGCACAGAACCAGTTCTATATTACCTATAAGAAAGCAAATCCAATAGTTAGCACACTTGGAAAGAATACCTGACACCATACTATTCAAGGCACAATTAAAAGAGGAGAAGGACGTAGATCACGAGGCAGACCAAGTGCATGATGGAAAGAAAACGTCATAGAAACTCTACAGCAGAACGATGTGTCTATGGCGGCAAGAAGAGCAAGAAACAGAAGCGGAGTGAAAAAAAAAAGAATCGAACGTTCATCTTAAGCGTGTTTTTGTTAATGAGGTTTTACTGTATTACTACAAAGTAACAATGTCCTTCGTCATACTGTGTGACTCAAATAATTAATATAAGACCTAGGGGGGGGGGGGAAACAATAAGACAATGGCGAGTAAGTCCAAGATGCACCCTATGTAAAAGTTAATGAGCGAAGCCAGAGATGTTAGAGTAGGTTCAATCCATGAATAATGTATATTATATATTAACTTAAACAGCTACACATCTCAAGTAATTTGTATAACACCAAGGAAACAAAGAAGAAAAAGACTCTTACATTGTAAACAACTGAGGGGGTATAGTCCTGGGATCTGGGAAGTAAACACGACCGGCATGTCATTGACGACATCACCCACAGAGTGCAGATTGGTCTATAAAATATTGGTCTAGCCCTATATGCCCAATACGCAGGAAGGCATGGAAAAAAAGACATTCTGAAGACTGCAAACAAACTGGCTGAGTAAGCGAGGGCGTTCAAAAGAAACCTAAGGACGAATGTTGATGAAAGATAACAAGGGTACTAGCATGGCTTTTGTCCAGATAATAAAGATGCCCGTATGCAACACAAAGTACTCCCTTGTGGATTTTCGGGGCCCCATTGTGGGAGAGAGACGAATAGACCCACTGCCTTTCCAGTAAGCATGTCGTAGAAATCGACTTATTGGCAGCTTTCTCCGAAGCCAGAGCGCATCTGCCCGAGCGGCATGGAAAGAAACAGAGGCACACAAGTAAGCCAGTAAAACGGATGTACACGCAAAACTTAGGCCCTGATACAAAGCCAAAGTACAAATAGACGAACAACCAGGACTTTTCGCCGAAGCTTACAGCCGGTGAACGAAAAAGAAGAAGACAAAGCGCATTTTACAGTAAGGCTGAAAAGATGATGCGTAAAAAAGAGGTCGGAATTGCACATTGCAAGATCAAAGCCCTGTATGCTAGACTGAATTCCATTTATGATTTCGAAATAACTGCACACGGTAGAAAGTATTGTAGAAATTGACTGCGTGCCTTATGTGGTTTTTAAACGAAACAAAAATGCGATGATGGTGATAATAACGCAGGCTAGATTAAACACAAAAGGACTGAACAACATATTGTCTTTCAGTTACAAAGATATCTGTTTGATGATCTTTAGTTGAAGCTTTTTTTTTTTCCAACCTGAAATCCAATCTACCATCGCATACACAAAAGCCTGTTCCTCCTATGGCAAAACCACCCTAGGCTGTCTTGTCAGATGCTGAATAAATTTACATCCCATTAAAGTCAATGCATTGGGTTGTGAAGTCAAAGGAATAATTACAAAGGCTAATCTGGCAGAGGTGACGATGTTTGGGAAAAGAAACCGACACCTCGACACCCATGCTTCGCAGAAAGACATATCTCAACCCCCATGCTGAAAAAGTTATTAAAAACTAGAATGTAATAAAAACGTTCACCACACTAAGAGATCTCTTGACGTATTTATTGACACAAGAAAGACGAAATCAAAACCTAGATTTTCTCAACACAAGGTCAACAGATTATACTTTAATTTTCCTGACAATTAACAAACATACCTCGGGTAAATTAATAATAATATTTAAGAAAAGCTGTAAATACTCTTTGAAGTTTATCATTATTGTGAAAATTTTCTATAAATTTATGTTATTAAGTGAGTTGGCTAGTCTAGGTCTCGATTTCACTGATTTGATTTGATTTAAAAACCGACATTACAGCCCTCGGGCATTCCCATAAGCGCTCCGTCCCAATCTTCAGCAGCCAGCAAAGAGTTACGATATTAATGGTGCCAGTAGCATTCTGATTAAACATCCGTCTTGTCTTTCCTCTGAGCCTCGAGCTTCTGCTAAAACCTCTCGTCACCTCCCCCTCCATCAGTTTCACCAGACTGTGGTGATCCATCTGCTCCTCTGAACTGTACACGCTCTCCCATAAGGCACTAACCACGTCTGCCTTATCATGCATCAGTATTCAACCAAGCTGTCTGTCCGCCTGTTTGTTTCCCAACACACCGGCGTGCCCTGGTGAATAAAAATCCAGACAATACTCATCACCCGTGTCCTCCGCAGCGAAGCTTGCCACTCTGCACGAAGCATGCCACTCTGCATGAAGCATGCCACTCTGCACGAAGCATGCCACTCTGCACGAAGCTTGCCACTCTGCACGAAGCATGCCACTCCGCAGCGAAGCTTGCCACTCTGCACGAAGCATGCCACTCTGCATGAAGCATGCCACTCTGCACGAAGCATGCCACTCTGCACGAAGCTTGCCACTCTGCACGAAGCATGCCACTCTGCAGCGAAGCATGCCACTCTGCACGAAGCATGCCACTCTGCACGAAGCATGCCACTCTGCACGAAGCATGCCACTCTGCACGAAGCTTGCCACTCTGCACGAAGCATGCCACTCTGCACGAAGCATGCCACTCTGCACGAAGCATGCCACTCTGCACGAAGCATGCCACTCTGCACGAAGCATGCCACTCTGCACGAAGCATGCCACTCTGCACGAAGCATGCCACTCTGCACGAAGCATGCCACTCTGCACGAAGCATGCCACTCCGCAGCGAAGCATGCCACTCTGCACGAAGCATGCTACTCTGCACGAAGCATGCCACTCTGCACGAAGCATGCCACTCTGCACGAAGCATGCCACTCTGCACGAAACATGCCACTCTGCACGAAGCATGCCACTCTGCACGAAGCATGCCACTCTGCACGAAGCATGCCACTCTGCACGAAGCATGCCACTCTGCACGAAGCATGCCACTCTGCACGAAGCATGCCACTCTGCACGAAGCATGCCACTCTGCACGAAGCATGCCACTCTGCACGAAGCATGCCACTCCGCAGCGAAGCATGCCACTCTGCACGAAGCATGCCACTCTGCACGAAGCATGCCACTCTGCACGAAGCATGCCACTCCGCAGCGAAGCATGCCACTCTGCACGAAGCATGCCACTCTGCACGAAGCATGCCACTCTGCACGAAGCATGCCACTCTACACGAAGCATGCCACTCTACACGAAGCATGCCACTCTGCACGAAGCATGCCACTCTGCACGAAGCATGCCACTCTGCACGAAGCATGCAACTCTACACGAAACATGCCCCTCTGCACGAAGCATGCCACTCTACACGAAGCATGCCACTCTGCACGAAGCATGCCACTCTGCACGAAGCATGCCACTCTGCACGAAGCATGCCACCCTGCACGAAGCATGCCACCCTGCAGGAAGCATGCCACCCTGCAGGAAGCATGCCACTCTGCACGAAGCATGCCACTCTGCAGGAAGCATGCCACTCTGCACGAAGCATGCCACTCTGCACGAAGCATGCCACTCTGCACGAAGCATGCCACTCCGCAGCGAAGCATGCCACTCTGCACGAAGCATGCCACTCTGCACGAAGCATGCCACTCTGCACGAAGCATGCCACTCTGCACGAAGCATGCCACTCTGCACGAAGCATGCCACTCTGCACGAAGCATGCCACTCTGCACGAAGCATGCCACTCTGCACGAAGCATGCCACTCTGCACGAAGCATGCCTGTCCCGATCTTCCTCAGCATGCTTTCTGAGTCAGTTACAATCACGATGTGTGTGTGTGTGTGTGTATGTGTGTGTGTATGTGTGTGTATGTGTATGTGTGTGTCGTGTTCTCTAGCCAACGTGTAAATGATCAAATCTTCTGAGCGAGCATTATTTTAAATTAACTGCTGAATTCCCGCTGGTGTAGCACCTGCTGGCCAGTCTCTGCATTCCCGGCTCAGTGTAATTATGACCCTACACAAGTCTGACTGTTCAGGTGGCACTTTGACCCACTCCTCTCCTCGCCTAATGTTCTCAAGGATGCAAACTTGTATCACTGCAGACGGGTTGTCACATAACAGCTCACTTCTTGTATCAGTGGAAATCACACTAAATGTCCTTTGCTGTCCCATTCGAAAATTAGTGGAAAACTCATCAGTCTTGAAGCTTACATACGCAAAGTAACAATACATGGGGGTTATATCTGATGTGGAAACGGTCCCACGCCACAATCAATCACGAAAACCGGCATTGCACTATCAAAAAACGTACGCGTCATTCTGAACTTAATCAGCCAGCCGCCATTTTAGTGCAGTCAACAACGCGCCACAGCCACAATTGAATAAAAAAAAGGTTCCTTAATACACCCACAGCTGAAAGTGTGGCATTAAGCACTCAGCTCAGTGGCTGGACAACGGAACCTTTATATCACCTGTCCAGAAATGGGCAATTTGTAGCAATACCTAACTGGAAACAAATAACTTTTTCGAGCGTCCGGTTGTCGGCCATTTTAGCCGAAAATTCAATATCTTGTCATGCATAAATAAATAAATACTTGTGTGGGAGTAACTATTTGTTCTTCCTCGTTCTATCTATGTTTCGATTGTTGTAAATCAATTTTTCCAATAACTGGTGTATGATATCCAGAGATAAATTAAGGCATAAGCTAACGAAGCTGCAGCTTAATGATATAAATTTGCAGAGACCTAAAAAAAAATTCGGATGTTTGTTCACACATGCAATTTTCTGTCATTACAGACTGTAATAGGATTACATATTATAATTTCAGTAATTTTGCAAACACATTCTTTATTACGTCTTTTACTAAAAATTAAACGATAATATATTTCCATTTTCCTATACATTAAAAAGACGTATTTATATTTCAAAGTTTTATGGGATTCAGTCAGTCAGTCAGTAGCATGTCCTTTGCAGAACCTTGTTTCCATTACAACCCTCCGGAAACTTTTCATTTGCGGGATAAACTGGTGCAATTGAAAATATTAGGGGCCTCAAGACTTCAAATAGCTTAGGGCCTCATCAAATCTGAATCCAGCCCTGATGATATCATTTTAATTACAAAAACCTCAATTTTAATCTGCAAAACTTTTAGCGATTTTAATATTTATAAATATAAATTCTTCAGTACGAATTTAAAAATGCATAAAACATAACATAACCTTTGACCTGTAAGGGTCGTGTAGGTTTATCGATGGATGCACTAGCACATAAAACCTGGCATCTTTCTCTGTCTTTCGCTTGTTGAATATGCCTATGCTAATTTAGTCTTGTCCATTTATTGATGTTGTCATTCCAGATTCTTATTTGCCCCCTACCCCTTTCTTCTTGTCATCACATTCGGAAGGTACTGCCGGGATCAAATTCTTTCTGCCGTAGACACAGAAGTGAGGGAACTGATAGATCAGCATTCAGACCCAAAAGATATCATCATCTACACAGATGGATCCGTGAAGCGTGGATCAAGGTCAGCACGGGCATACAGAGCGCAAAGAAGGGGGAATACAATACAGGACAGCGGCGCTTAACAGACAACCACGTCAAGCATGACCAGGGAAATAGCCGCTGCTTCTAGAGCTTCAGCATGGGTATCCGAGCAAACCGAAACACAGGCAGTTATTGTAGCAGACTCCAAGAATATGCTTCAGAAGATAGCAACAGGCGATATGCGCTCTGAATGGGTAGAAAGCATTCGAAAATTGCACTTAACCTCCGTAACCTGGATCTACACACCAGGTCATGCGGACGTAAAGGGAAATGAGCGAGCGGACCAACTGCTTATTATTTGATTATCGTTTACAGGACGTTGCAAAACTAACCCAAGCTGTTGTGTTTTTCTAGGCACATTTTACGTCCAGTAGTTTGCCATTGCTACTGAACGGTCAATTATCGGAAGCCATGTTGAAACCAACCCAAGACGAATAGTCTACATGTGGATCGAACCTGACACCCAGGCATTACAAAGAGCGTTCGCAACGCCTATGCCACAGACGCTGTCAATTTTGTCTCTGACATTTAAAAAATGCGGACACAAACAATACATTGCCCAGTTTATCGCCTGACATATTTCGTTGTATCTTGTCAGAGCTTGTATCAATAAAACTGTAATCTTCTATGTTATGTAAACAGAAAGATCCCGTGATAAATTTGAAGATACAATGGTAATCACGTGACTGATTTTAAATTTCCAGCGGAAAGATGAATAACAACTCGACAATGTGGTTTATGCATTTCATCATGAAAAGTTTTCTTTCTGTGCTGCATTATATCTTGATTTGACTCTGTAGTTATGCACCTTACTACACACAGCGAAATATGCCAGACAATAAATTGTGCAATATATTGTTTGTGTCCTCATTAGTTGAATTTATTTCGGTAAAACATTATTTTGAATCAAACAAATTTATTACCTTTATGTCCTAAATAGCTACTAGGCACTTAACAGCATAGGTTAAGGTTAGTTGCGTATCCTTTACAGGACGTTGCAGAACCAACCCCCTTAGCCCCGACTAACAGCATAGGGACATTTGAAAACAAGAAGGGTCATAGGATTTTAACTAAATGAGAACCCCTGTTATCAACAACTTCCCATTTGGATCTTGGTGCCCTATGTCGGGTGGGAAGGGAATAGGGAAATAGACGCACCGCTTCCCTAACAAACGTATCGTACAAAACGACTAATCAGGGAGTTTCCTTGAGAGTCATAGTGCATCTGTCTGAGAGGCGAGGCACCAACAGACTGCGTACAAATACGCCAGATCTGTAAGACGGATGTATGTGAAAATCTCAAGTTCTGGAACAAGACCAAAGTGAACAAATAGACGAGCAATCATAACTTTCTGCCTGAGAATATAGCCTGTGAATGCTAAGAAGAAGAAGAAGAAGAGGAAAAAGAAGAAAACGAAGAAGAAAAAGAAGAAGAAGAGAAGAAGAAGAAGAAGAAGAAGAAGAAGAAGAAGAAGAAGAAGAAGAAGAAGAAGAAGAAGAAGAAGAAGAAGAAGAAGAAGAAGAAGAAGAAGAAGAAGAAAGAAGAAGAAGAAGAAGAAGAAAAGAAAAAGAAAAAGAATATGAAGAAGAAGAAACAGAAGAAGAAGAAGAAAAAAGAAGAAGAAGAAGAAGAAGAAGAAGAAGAAGAAGAAGAAGAAGAAGAAGAAGAAGAAGAAGAAGAAGAAGAAGAAGAAGAAGAAGAAGAAGAAGAAGAAGAAGAAGAAGAAGAAGAAGAAGAAGAAGAAGAAGAAGAAGAAGAAGAAGAAGAAGAAGAAGAAGAAGAAGAAGAAGAAGAAGAAGAAGAAGAAGAAGAAGAAGAAGAAGAAGAAGAAGAAGAAGAAGAAGAAGAAGAAGAAGAAGAAAAAGAGAAGAAGAAGAAGAAGAAGAAGAAGAAGAAGAAGAAGAAGAAGAAGAAGAAGAAGAAGAAGAAGAAGAAGAAGAAGAAGAAGAAGAAGAAGAAGAAGAAGAAGAAGAAGAAGAAGAAGAAGAAGAAGAAGAAGAAGAAGAAGAAGAAGAAGAAGAATTGACACCATGTTCTACAGATAGTAGTATCTATAGAATAAATATTTGTGATAATTTGTGAAGGGCGAGAGATAACAAATGTTTCCAGTTTGTGGCGATATCTATCCGTGTAGGTTTCGATGGATCAACGAGCCACTTTTCGCTGCTTGATCAGGTCTGTCCCTTTCAGGCCAAAATACAAAAACTGGCGCTTCTTCACAGAGAAAATCCCACCGGGGAAGTGGTGTGAGTCTAACTGTCTTTAACTGAGGTATAATAAAAATAATATTTATTATTATTGCTTCACAGTTAAACAAGGCAAGCCTTTAGGTCCCGTCGATAGAAAATTATAAGGGTTGGGGTGGGGGGGGGGGATCCAGGGACTTATTGTGCAATAATCGTATTTATAATGTTTTCTTTTTAGTGTTTATATTATGAGCTAAACGAAAAAAAAAAAAAAAAACAGACACCCAGTAAATGTATATAAATCAAAACCTACAACGAGAACCTCATGTATACATAGATATAAATGTGGGCGGGTGGCTCCCTAAATATTATTGGAGGGTGGCGGGGGGAACTTCAATGTGCCTGGTTTCAAAGGTTCCGGCGCCTGTGTTCCACGGCGGATATTATGTCTGTAATTTAACAGTTTATTATTGCTATCATCATCACCATCATAATCATCATAATCAGCTATCATAATCAACATCAGCTATCATCATCATCCTGATCATCATCACCATCATAATCATCATCATAATCATCATTATCATCATTATTATCATCAGTTATCATCATTATCATCATTGTCATCATCATCATTGTCATCAGCATACTACTGAATAGTAAATAAACATAATATAATACTTAAAATAATTTGAAATGTCGAAACAATTTTTGTTAGCGATCATTTCTGCAAATAATTAAAGAGGGCCTTTTAGTCCCCCTACAGCTTGACCAGCTGTAGGATCCAGGTCTGTGTTAGCTTGCCTAATCTATTCTTTCCTTATAACCAGCTCTGCTGTACAGTATTGCAACATTTTTGTGATAATGTATGATAATCAACTGTGTTAACATATGGTAATTATTTGTGTCAATTTATGATAATTTTTTGGTAATAATCTCTTTATTGTAACCAACAACAGCGGCCAAAGTCATGAAACGACTTTATGGCTTACAGTGCCAAATATATGCGAGCTACCTGAGTTTGTAGCTGTCGTAACGGGCGCTCATGGACGGCTTGAGTTGAGACTGGAGTCAGAGAAACACAGTGGAGACCTCGAGTTTAGACGCGTCAGAAAAACACAAGAGAGACCTCAAGTTGAGACGCGTAAGAGAAGCAAAAGGGAGACCTTGAGTTGAGACTGTTGTCAAAGAAGCGTACAGAGAGACCTCAAGTTGAGACTGGCGTTAGAGAAGCACAAAGGATACCTCGAGTTGAGACTGGCGTTAGAAAAACACAAGGGAGACTTTGAGTTGAAAATGGCGTAAGAGAAGCACAAGGGATACCTCGAGTTGAAACTGGCGTAAGAGAAGCACAAGGGAGACCTCGATGTGAAACTATCGTCAGAGAAAGAGGAGGGAGACCTCGAGTTGAGACTGGGGTTGGAGAAGCACAAGGGAGACCTCGAGCTGAAACTAGAGCCAGAGAAGAAAAGGGAATCTTTCCATAGCGAGGCGTTCCCCAGGCTGGAGACTACTGTCTTAAACTATCTGTATGCCAACCTTAAAGACCAGCAATACAGTTTTCAGCTCGCATTTTCTCTTCCTTCCGCAAGAAAAAAAATTACATTGCGTAATATTTAAGTCCAGTCGTCCTTTAATTGTACACATATTCCCTGTTACAAAACACTTGCTCTATGACTCTGCAATAACATTTGAAACATTTTCTGGTCTAAACCGGGTTATTCCAGCTTACAATACTTCTACAACAACGGAAAAGGCCCATTGACTGACACCTCAGGTGAGAACTCAAGGCCAGTGTTCCGTTACAATGTGCCCCAGTGAAGAGGACACAATGTTTGTCTATTCATGTGGGGTGGGGTTTTACAGGGACACGTTTATAGAGGGAATAACGGTAGATAGGCACAGGGCCAGACATGTATGGTAGTTACTAAAGAGAGTTACGTAGTTTTATTCTGTTTCTTTTTAGAATGATTCCAGTTGTGTTGTTCGTGGATAAAGACTTTGGTCCAAAATTTAACTTGTCCGTGTCTTTCCTTTTGTTTAGTATCCTGGCTGCTTTTTGTCTTTCACTGCAGAAGATACTTAACAATATTCTTTCAGCATATTATATTCAATAATGACCACCAAAAAATACCAGCACTGTGCTCATCATCATCAGTATCATCATCATCATCATTATCAGGTTATTGGCGACAAGAGTGGGCGATCATGTCTCTCCACAACCTGCAATCTCCAAATGCATGTATCAGTTCATGTATTGATACCCCTCCATGCCATGACAGAAGGCTGCAAGGAATCTTATCGCATTGACTTTCTAAATCTCTCTACCTTCCAGTGGTCACAGTCCATTGTCCCTCTTCTCATAACATGACTAGAACAGAAAGTGATGACCGACTATTTAGGATGTTTGCGAAAAGTGTCTCCGACTCCTCGTCTCTGTCATAAACACCCGGGTAGCTCTTTTTGGCTGTCTGATGAATTTTAAGAACTATTCTGTAAAACCACATCTCCAAGGCTTATATAAATTGTCTTGTTTATTAATTTTCCAATATTCACAGTAATATGTTTAAGCTGACTCTATAATGGCATGCGGAAATCATTTCCCTAACATCAAATGACATTGATTTATTGTAAAGATGTTCTTCATTTTATAAAAGGCAGTTTTTGCCGCTTCTGGTCGATTCGTAATCTCTGTGACAGATATTTTCAGTCTGTGTTATCTATGTGCCTAGATACTAAGTTTCATAAGTTTGTCATAATATAACGTCTTTGACTTTTATCATACATTTAGGCAAAGCTATTATCTTAGATATAATCGTTACCCATGTCTTCACATTATTCAAGCTAAGGCCCATTCTTTCGATCAGTACCACTAAAGTATCTATCAATTCTTGAAGCTTTTTATCACTTGTCGGTATCAAGATAGTGTCATCAGCGTAACGTAGGCTGTTTATGTTATGACCACCAACCATAATTCCTAAATCAGACCACCGCTAACTTAACTATACAAGACTTAGTTATAAATGATACTATTGGATCACCGCCAACTTAACCATACAAGACTTAGTCATAGTTGATACTATCGGACCACCGCTAACTTAACCATACAAGACTTAGTCATAAATGATACTTTCAGACCAATTGTGGAAACAACAACTTGCATCACATTTATGGAGAAGCATAAGTATTGTTCCAACTTCAAGGCAGACTGGTCATTCCATTTTTGCACCGTCCCTGTGCCAGGGAAAAAGCCATGGAATGTCCATTGCTGTTCCTAGTGATGAACTTGAAACATTTAATGTGTAACTCAGCCGTTAGAAGTGCTAACACAAAGGATCTGCCACAATAATTGCAGTTCATCGTCTGTGGAAGCAGTGAATATAAGAGATATGCGTTGCCACACCAGTTCTGTGGCAACAGGCTAATCGTCACTTTCTTTCTGCATCTAAAGTTTACAATACAAACCAGACTGGGCACTGTCAAAAATATTCTAAACTGAATCTGAAGCTCATAAAAAATGGTCAACTAGTGTGGTCATCTAGTTAGAATGCAGACACGATTACCAAAGCGGACCTCACATCTGACAAAAATCATGTGAAGGCAAGATGGCACTAAAGGAATGTGGACTGATGACATTAAAGAGATATATATCCACTAGAAATGACAAAAGTCCTGGTCTTTCATGATATATTTTGGCAACAGTCTTCTATGATATATGTGGCAACAGCCTTTTATCATTTTTGTGGCGATAGTTTGCTATAATATATGTGGCAACAGTCTTTCATAATATATGTGGCAATATTCTTCTATGATAAATGTGGCAATAGTCTTGTATGATTCATGTGGCAACAGTCTTCCATGATATATGTGGCAACAGCCTTTTATGATAATTGTGGCAACAGTCTTCCATGATAAATGTGGCAACAGTCTTCCATGATAAATGTGACAACAGCCTTCCTTGATATAAGTGGCAACAGCCTTCTATGATATATGTGGCAACAGTCTTGCATGATATATGTGGCAACAGTCTTCCATGATATATGTGGCAACAGTCTTCCATGATATATGTGGCAACAGCTTTCTATGATATATGTGGCAACAGTCTTCCATGATATATGTGGCAACAGCTTTCTATGATATAAGTGGCAACAATCTTCCATGATATATGTGGCGTCAGCCTTCTATGATATATGTGGCAACAGCCTTGCATGATATATGTGGCAACAGTCTTCCATGATATATGTGGCAACAGTCTTCCATGATATATGTGGCAACAGTCTTGCATGATATATGTGGCAACAGTCTTCCATGATATATGTGGCAACAGTCTTCCATGATATATGTGGCAACAGTCTTCCATGATATATGTGGCAACAGCCTTGCATGATTTTGTGGCATCAGTCGTGCATGCTATATGTGGCAACAGTCTTCCATGATATATGTGGCAACAGCTTTCTATGATATATGTGGCAACAGTCTTCCATGATATATGGGGCAGCAGCCTTCTATGATATATGTGGCAGCAGCCTTCTATGATATATGTGGCAGCAGTCTTCCATGCTATACGTGGCAACAGTCGTCTTCAGTCCCACTCAACCTAATATGAACATAAATAAATCAGGTATCAAATAATTACAATGCATCGCAATCTGCAGATCTGTCATCAGCCTGTACTGGACGAGAATAAAGGGCACTGTTTACGTTACTAGCTAATGGAGCATCTGACGCTAGACTCATATTTGATATACCAAACAGAACTTCTTAAAGGGGTCGTCAATTTCACGCCAGCCGCTTTTACTTCCGTCGACATTACCTGGTACCCATTGTAGGCTTGGTCAACCTAGAAAGGAAGGTCAAATAAAAAAAATAACGACCTAATGTGGATTTGAACCAAGATGTGGGCCAGTGAGCTTTTCCCTCCCATAGTTTTTTGTTTGTGTTTTGAAGGGGTGGGTATCGGTAAGAGAAAGTGCCTGGTTAGGTTAGTTGCGTATCCTTTACAGGACGTTGCAGAACCAACCCCAACAGCCCAGGCAGTTCTGCGGTTTTTCGAGGCAAATTTACATCCAGTAGTTTGCCATTGCTTACTGGACGGTCGGCTTTCTTGATACCACTGTCGAAACCAAGGCAAGGCTCATGGCCCGCAGCTGGGATCGAACCCGGTATTACGGCATTACGAAGAAAGTGACTGAGCTCCCAGAAATATGCAATAGTCACAGTGATCCTGAAATCCGAAGCAAATATTATAAAAGACATTTCTGAAAGCGATCAGGTATGGCCAGTCACATTCATGATTGCCATGGATTGTGATTTCCCCACTGCCCTCTGGCTCATTTATAAAACATTTGACGCCCATCTTTCCTACTTAGAAAGACGGCAAATACTGTATACGTATTTGACACTTTGCGATCAAAAGAAAAACCTGGAAAAAAAAAACGTTGTATGTAAATTTTACGAAAGGTAACAGAAGACACGCCACTGTAACGCGGAGAACTTTATAAACTTTTTAATCTTATTGACAATTTCGGAATTCATTAGTGCAAACTTTATGTTGACAAACGATGAGATTTGGTTATGTACAAACACAAAGGGTCCGTCTACGCGTGTCCTTGGATGGCGGGGATGACAATAAAATGTTCGAGTCCTGAACGATGGCTGCCTGCGAGCCGACGATGTCACTCTAGGCTCCCATCTCGCTCTTCTCCCCCTGATATTGACAGTCAAGCCAGATCTGTCGATGTTATTTTCCAGAAGGTTTCAGGACATCAGGAGAACACAACCCATTGTGATAATCTCAGTTTCAGGTTTAGTCTCGACTTACTCGAGGTGCTTTTTGAGTGCAGTGTAAATGTAGCTCTGTATTCGTGTTGCCTATTTAAAAATCTAGTTTTGTGTAGAACAATAGTACATTAATGTTATTATAAAAATCACAGTGTTCTGTATAGAATTTTAGTTTAAATGTTCTGCACAGAAGAAATCGATGTGCTTTATTTGGAACTATACGTTACATGTATTGTAACGTGAGAATCTATATTCAAAATGGATACAGCTCTCTCTCTCTCTCTCTCTCTCTCTCTCTCTCTCTCTCTCTCTCTCTCTCTCTCTCTCTCTCTCTCTCTCTCTCTCTCTCTCTCTCCATTTGTGTGCGTGTGTGTTTGCAGGGCTACTTTCTGGTGGAACGTAGCAACGATATCTTTCTGTATGCACTAATTTTTTCGACGCTACTGTAACATATGCTTGGTGGTGAGTCTCGGTATTTTTAAAGCACTTTTGAGTTAATTGGAGACATCCATTTTCTCAAAAAAAAAGCCATGCAACACACATATCTTGAGAGTCGACTAATTTGAAATGTGCTAAAATCTTCTGTTGTAGGCATAAATGCGCAGATATCACCGCCTAGCTGTAGACCCCAGTTTGCCAAAAGCCCTCTCAAGGGTGAATGTGGAAGAAAAAAAAAGATTTAGCAGAAGAGGAAGAAGAAGAAGAAGAAGAAGAAGAAGAAGAAGTCAAACATTCCGAGAACTGGAAACTGCGTCATAAACATAACGCTGCCACTCCACAGGAAACATCTGCATGCGAAGTTGATCTGCTTATTTCCCCTGTCTCCTCATGCAACCGTACGCTACATATAAAGAGTAGAGTTTTGAAAGAAGTGGGACTTGAAACAGATAATATAACTGTCTATGCGCTATTGGATCGTTTCATAGATTTGATTTCCGGAGACTATATCGTTTCAGAGATTTGATTAGACATTTTCAGAGATCTGATTATTTGACAGTTTCAGAGATGTTTTTCTCGGATTTTACTGAATACTGTTTCTGACACTTATTTACTGGAGATTACATCGTTTCATAGACTTCACTCTTGATTGTTTCCGATATTTATTGAGAACAAAATTGTTTCATAGTTTTCATTTCCGCAGTCAGGAATCTTTAAGAGGTTTGAATCCCGGAGATAAGATTTGTTGAGACACTTGATTTCTTGAGACACAACTTTCACAGATGTAATTTTTGGAGAGAGATTTTTCACATACATTTGATTCGCTATTTCTTCATACACGATTGCTTTGATTTCAAGAGTCGCAGTAATTTTATAAATTTGATTCCTGAAGATACAGTACCGAGTTATTCAAGACAGAAACAGTAACGCCTTGACAGAAAACAAACAACCACAATGACGTGGTTTCAAGCGTTTCGGAACAACTATGGATTCACCTCGTATCCAGACAACAGGTCAATGGTCACTATCGACAAACCAGTGGTGACCGTCACGTATTTATGTGCTCTTCTTGGAATCGCAACCCTGATAGCTACACTGGGAATCAAGGGTCGTGAGGTAGGACTTTTGTCTGTTGTTTCATTTCAATTTGTTCATGTTGGGAGCCGCTGTGGTGTCGCGGCTAGACGCACGCTTGCAAATCCGAAGGTCGTGGGTTTAGATCCACACACAGCCGGGCTGTTTTCACAAATAACCGTGGCTCACAGATAAATCCAGCCTTAAATGGGTACGAGGTAAAGTCAAGGAAGGTAAAGGCAGCCGGCCTGATATTGACTATATCACCCACGAGTGCCGATTGGTCGGTAAAGTAAAAGTCTAGCCCACGATATTCCCAGTACTCATGAAGGCTTAGAAAAGCCTCTTTCACTTGTAGAGTAAAGATGAGGAACTTTCAGCCCACTGACCGTAAAAAGCCAAGAAATAATTTGCTTTGGGGCTCCCGATTCAACAGTTAAAAGAAACCTTACGATGTGCCGTCTTCACAAGAAAGGTTGGCTACAGCATACCCACTGCTGTCTTTGGGAATATTACGTTGGTAGGTCCCGATCTCTTCCACAACTGCATCTGTAGCTGTGGAGTTGCGAACGCTGGTTGTTATTCCGTATTACCCGGTTCGATTTCGACCGCGGACAACTTGGCAGCAAACCGCTTTTTGCTGATTTCGACATTGGTATCCAGAGCCGACCGTCAGTAGCAGCGGAAAACTACGTCACATAAAAGTTAAAACCACAAACAGCCAACAAATGATTGGGTTTGTTTGCAATGTCCTCTAAGGATTACAAAATGAACTGCAACACAAGAATAAGAAGTCTGACTCCTCTGTTGGTGCTTGGATGTTTCTCCTCTTTGCATTTTTCTGCTTGATACGGATGATTGTCGAAACGTTCGATTGTATATCTGCTCGTTTTCTTCTCCACCGTGCTACCGTCTGTTGGCGTATTGCTACCACTTCCCTCTGCTATTGTCTGTTGAGTGAGCCGCCGTGGTATAGTGCTTGGACGCTCGCCTGTGGATACGAGGTCATGTGTTCAGGTCCTGATGAAGACAGATTTCGAAACATCGAAAATGAAAATGGCTCCTAGGTCGAGCCAGCTTTACATGTGCACCAGGCAAGATCCTTGGAAGTAACCACGTCATAAACTGGTTGGTCTAAAAATATAGTTCTAGCACTATATGACTAATACGCTTAAAGGCGTAGGAAAATATCTTTAAGGAGGTAAAATAAAGTAAGTAAAGTAAGGTAAAGTAGGTAAAGTAAAGTAATGTAAAGTAGGCAAAGTAAAGAAAACGGCAATAAATAAAGTAGCATGAAGCAAAGTGAAGTAAAGTGAAGTAAATTGAAGTAAACTGAAGTCAAGTGAAGTAAGTAAATTAAAGTAAAGTAAGTAAAGTAAAGTAAAGTAAAGTAAGTAAATTAAAGTAAAGTAAAGTCAGTGAAGTGAAGCAAAAACAATTAAAGACAAGTTAAGTGAATTGAAGTAACGTAAGAAAATTTAAAAAAAAAAGTAAAGTAAATTAAGTAAACACAAGTGAAGTAAAGTAAAGTAAGTAAAGTGAAGTAAGTAAAGTAAAGTTCTAAAAACAGGTAAAGTAAAGTAAAGCAAAGTAAAGTGAAGTAAATTAAAATAAAGTAAAGTAAAACAAGCTAAGTACATTATATATATATGTATTTATTTTTTAAAGTAAAGAAACGTTAGTGAAATAAGTAAACTGAAATGAGTTTTAAGAAAAATAAAATAAGTAAAGTAAGTAAATTTAAGTAAATAAATTAAAGTAAGCAAATAAAATTAAGTACGCAAACTGAAGCAAAGTAGGTAAAGTAAAGTAAGCAAAGTAAGAAACCTTAGTACAGGAACATTTTCACCCAGCTGGGCATTTGATGATAGTTCTATGTTTGCATTGACCAGTCTGCATTCGATGAACTCACATATAAAGAAATACAATTCATTGATACATTCAGAATATATAACACTAAATTCATATCAGCGCCGTTGTATGACGCAGAACCATGGAAACTGACATGAAACAATTACTAAAAACTTCAAATAATAAAAAAACTGGTGTTTATAAAAAATATAGTAAATTATGTGGTGTAATAAAATCAGTAAAGCGAAGCTTTAAGAAATAAGTAAACAAGGTTGCGTTTGATAGGATACGCGTCAGAATAGCTGGCAATAGAGTAAGAAGAATGTTCTCTTATGAGAATTCACCGGGGGGGGGGGGGGGGGGGACAAAAGAGCTACAAGAGAGAGAGAGAGAGAGAGAGAGAGAGAGAGAGAGAGAGAGAGAGAGAGAGAGAGAGAGAGAGAGAGCGCGCGAACGAACTTTAGCTTCAAAGAGTGACAGATAGAGGGTGGGGCGGGGGGGGGGGGGAGAACAAACGCAAAAACGAGCTATTACAACACACGTTTTCATTCCGAGAAAGAGAATGCCTGTGACATAGGTTGCAGCCCTCTCTAGGGGGGTTGTGTTAGACCCAGTTTCTCCATGTTTTTGGGGTGTTAAAAGCGCTTGCGTGCTGCAATATACAACACGCGATATTAACAGCATTGCGGAACACTCCCGTAACCGTGTGCAAAGGTCACCAGGCTCAGGAACTACTAATCTAAAGTGAGCTAGTGTGTATAGTGTGTATATGGGCAAGGTCGGGGGGGGGGGGAAGTAACGTCACACTAACCGAAGAACTAAAACAAAAAACAATCTGTCTGCAAAATTACATAAAATATATTATGTAATCACCTTAAAGGCTTATTTAAAAGAAATTATACTAGGTCCCACAATTAAGTAATGAGACTAATTTCATTAAAAAATTAATCAGCAGCTGAGGATGTAACCTGTATTTGATTCAAGTTAAGCCTTTTGTGCATTGATACAGTGAGTGGCAGGCACTATCTAACAAACTCTGGAACGACCTCTGTAGTTCTTTTGTTGCTATGGCCCTTAAAGTCAATGTTACAGCCCCTTGGATGTTTTGAATATCATCAAAGAAGCGTCCTTTCAATGGTAACTTAAATTTTGGGAATAGAAAATAATCGCAGGGAGACAAATCTGGGGTTCCTGTTTTGAAGAAGTCTCATGGGTACTCAACCCGCTGATGTTTTTGATCATCAAACCGGCGAGCAACTTTTTTTTTCTTGCCAAAATCTTGCACTAAAATTTTACGAAGGGTCTCAATATAAACACCAGATTCATCTGCCATCATCATGCCAGTAGAACAACGATCTTCTTGTATCGGTTCTATGACTTTTGCAATGACTTCCTCGTTACAAACAGAAATTGGGCGTCCTGGTCTAGTTACATTAGTAATATTTTCCATACCACTTTTGAATCGTGAATACCACTTAAAAATATGTGCACCAGATAAACAATTATCCCCATGAACTTATCGCATCAATTCGACCGTGTCAGTGGGGCCTTTTCTGAGTTTTAAACAGAATTTAATGTTAGCTTTTTGCTCCCTGCTGATTAAGTAACAATGCACGTCTGTCTAGGTCAACAAAATGGCGGCTTGTTTGTTGTCTGCTTATCGTGCGGTGATGAAAAGTATCCAGATTATAAGTAAAGGTTGCCTCTTTAGATTCTATGCTTTGCTTCGTAGATGGCATTTTTGTCTTGGCCATAATAAAATTAGTCTCATTACTTAATTCTCGGACCTTGTATTTGCAAACCAAAAAATTGGAATTTATCGAGGCCTCTGTAGGTTGTGAGGACCCCAGTTGCAGCTTACTTCGTATGTTCCTAAATCCAGCACTGCCCCTAAGAACAATATAAAAATATATGAAACCACTTCACTCGACATTTCCATATCCTCCCCACACCGCGTTGTTATAAAATTTAGTAATTTCAAAATACTTAGAAGGTTTGAAAAATAAAGAATTATATGGCAAACTACTAGACGTAAATTTGTCTAGAAACACCACACAACAGCCAGGGGTTGTTGGGGTTGGTTCTGCAACGCCCTGTGAAGGATACGCAACTAACCTTTCAAATTATGTAGGTTTAAGGGACCTAATACAAAACGCTTTAAACTCTTGCTATTTATTTGAGTTAACTCCCGTAAATGTTTTCATAAGTGTGGTTGATAATTGCGGTTAAAAGTATGATTTTGTGTGAGTGTGACTGTACATGCCTGGGTATGTAAGAGTGTGTGTATGTAGGGTTGAATATGTGTATATATAAATATGTAGAAATATGTATGTGTATATATGCATGGGTGGGTATGCTTAGGTATTATGTGTTAGAATGCATATGTGTACATGAGTGTAAGTATGAGTGCTAGATGTATGAATGTGTGCGTGTGTATGTGTGTGTGTGTTAGTGTATGTATCAGTCTATGGGATTAGAGAACAAAGAAGTAAGGACTGGTTTGAAGCAAATAGCCAGACACTCCATCCTCAAAGACAATATTTCTCAGAAACAAGGAAAGAACAACAGTGAACAAACACTCTCATTGAATTAGGAACAGCTAGAAATCATTTGAAAAATATAGCTAGGCAGTGTGCTAACAACTATTGGATCTAGCTATGTGAAATCATTAAAAATGCTAGCAGTGATGGTAATGTTAGAAGCATGTATGAGGGAATCAAGAAGGCCATCGGTCCTACAATTAAAAAAGTGCACCACTAAGGAATTTGAATGGGTAGATTATTAATGACAAGAAGAAGCAGCTAGACAGATCGTGGAACATTATCTGGAGCTTTACTCAGTTGATTCTAAACTAGCAGATGGTGCTCTTAATGCCGTGGAGACGCTACCAACTCTTGACTATCTGGACACATTTCCAACGGTTGTAGAAGGTGGGAATGCTATTGATGAATTGGCTTCAGGGAAAGCCTCAGGCAGAGATGGAATTCCTATTGAAATCATCAGGAGTGGGAAAGACATTTTGACCCCACACATCCATCAACCAATAACACTCTGCTGGCAAGAGGGAGAGGGGCCGCAAAATTTCAAAAATGCAAACATCATAACTATTTACAAGAACAAGACTACATTAAATACAGGGGACTATCACTGCTGTGTACTGTTGGAAAAGTGCTCTCGGGAATTGTTCTGCGAAGATTCCAGATCCTATGGGATCGCGTTTACCCAGAGTCCCAATGTGGCTTTTATGGGAACCGATCTACCACTGATTTTCATTACGACAGTTACAGGAAAAATGCCGCGAACAAAATCAACCACTGTATGTTGCTTTTATTGATCCTACCAAAGCATTTAATTTGGTTTGTCCAAAAGGTTTGTTCAACGCACTGAAGAAGATTTAGTATCCACCTACTCTACTGAGCATTATTGAGTTGTTCCATAAAGGTATGAAAGGTACAATCAACTTTGATGGTGTAACATCGGAGGAGTTTTTCATCAAAAATTAGTGAAGCAGGGGTGTGTACTTGCTCCTACCCTCTTTGAAATATACTTTTCACTTCTTTTGACACATGCCTTTTGAGATCAGGAGGGTGGTATTTTCATGCATTCTCGATCTGACGGCAGCCTTTACAATGCTCGCAGGCTGAAGGCCAAAACCAGGATAAGAAAAGTACTTATCAAAGAGCTGCTGTTTGCAGGTGATGCCGCAATAACCACTCACTCAGAGGAGGAGCTGTAATTTTTGCTATCTGCCTTTGCTGATGCGTGCTGTGAATTTGTACTGTCAGCAAAAAGAAGAGAAAGGTTATGGTGCAAGGTGTCGATGACAGACCTACAGTCTTCATTGACGGTGAAGAGCTTGAGACAGTAGATCATTTTACCTATCTGGGTTCCACAGTGAATAGTAAACTATCGCTGGACAAAGAAGTCAACATCATGATAGGTAAAACAGCAACAACAATAAGCAGATTGACAAAGAGAGTTTGGGAGAACAGAAAGCTCACAATTAAAACAAAAACACTTGTCTATCAGGCCTGTGTTCTCAGGACTCTGCTTTATGGCAGTGAAACTTGGTCAACCTACCTGCACCAGGAGAGACGGCTTAATAGCTTTCACATGCGATGCCTAAGAAGAATACTTGGCATTTAGTGGCAGGACAAAATCACAAACACTGAGGAACTGGAAAGAGCAGGTACTACAACAGTCTTTTCCATGCTCAGTCTACGAAAGCTCAGGTGGCTAGGTCACACCTGGAGAATGGAGGATGGCAGAGTCCCTAAGGACATCATTTATGGTGAATTAAAGACAGGAAGAAGGTGTCGAGGCCGACAAGCGGGACATGAATGATACAGTTATTGAGGCGGACTCATGGGAACAAAATGCCATGGACCGTGTTGTGTGGAAAGGGCATATCAGGAAGGTAATGAGACTGAAGAAGAAAATGACTGCAGAAAGGATGAGAGCTGAGCGTCTGAAAATAAACGGATTAAAAACAAATGTTGTTAACAGTGGTCCTGAAATCCCATGCTATCATTGTGGAAGACCTTTCTTGACACGGGCGGGTCTTGTTAGTCACACTCGCCATCGCCATGGGCTGCGAGTCCCATGTCTCCTCATAGCACAATATAACACTATCGTCTGGAAAAATGGAAAGTGCCAATGAATGATGGTTAGTATATGTAGAAATGTGTTTGCGTAAGTGTTGTTGTTGTTGTTGTCGATCCAGCGGCGCATGAGCTTTTGCCCTTTGGCCCTATGCCATGTAGTGGAATTTGCATGTTTTCACAAGCTGTTCTTTTCCTCCGTACAAGGTGTTCCACTTGTCTGGTCTCGGAGGGAGTAGCGTTCTTTTTGTCTCACTGAGTTTTGGGCACTCAAAGAGATGGTGTTCAACAGTTTCGTAGGGGTAATTACATAGCTGGCACTCTAGGGAGTGTTGTGGCTGTATTCTGTTTAGGTGTCCATTGAGTGGAGTATGTTGCGTTCTAAGTCTGAAGATGGTGGCCTGGTCCCTTCTTGTTAAATGGTTAATGCTGTCATTAGGATCAGGGCCAGACATATGTCTATAAACCTCTCTTACAGTGTCTCCCATGGCCCATCTGTTCAACCAAGTCTCTTTGTTTATAGCTCTTATCAGTGTCTTTTGCTGTCTGGAGGGTTGTCGCTGTAGGTGGTTTTTCTTGTGTTGCTCCTTTCTTTGCCAATCTGTCAGCTCTGTCATTACCTGGTGTACCGGAGTGACTTGGAATCCACTGCATCACTTTTCTGATGTTGTATGAGGTAATAAGCTGATCAGTATCCAGGATTATCTTGGCTATGTCAGTTCTGCAGCGTTCACTGCCCTCCAGAGCTTGAAGGGCAGACATTGAATCTGTGAAGATGACAATATTTTGGACCTTTGAGGGATAAACATCCATTACAGTCTTTAGGTGGTATACTGCTGTTTCCAGTGCAATTATTTCAGCTTCATAATTTGAACAGAATTCCCCGCATGCATCAAAAATCTCTTCAACAGATCCATCGGGATAACCTATGTAGATTCCGTAACCTGCTTTAATGGTAGCTTTAAATGCTGATCCATCAGTATAGACATGTATCCATTTTTGGGGATAAGAATCAACGGTCTTTAGTGATAAGTTCATAAGAGCGATTGGGTCGGACTGTTTGGTTTCCTCGCCTACCAATTTAATTCGGACTTCTTGAGCTTTAAAGCGAGCATGTGGTGGTAGGTTTCTTGCAAAATTCTGAATTCCTTGACGTCTTTCTGGGAGGTGGTATCTGTCCTGAATTTCATTAACACAGTGTAAAACCGATTTGTGCTTTATTCTTTGTTTGGATTCCCAGTTTTCTACAAGATGTCTATTAGGATGGTTACGATTTTTCCTAACGCATCTTTCATAAATTTCTAAAGTGGCTTTTTCTCTTCGCAACCCGAGGGGTTCCACATTTGTATGGATTTCACATGCAGCAGTTGGTGTAGACTGCATAGCTCCGCAGATTAATCGGAGGGCATTATTTTGTACTCTGTCAAGAGTCTCTAGGTTAGTTTTGGAGGAAGTTGTAAGCAGTGAGTTGTTGTACTCTATCACAGAGCGAACATATCCTAGATATAAGCCCCTCAGAGTTCCCTTGTCTCATCCCCATGATGTACCTGCAAGTCTCTTTAATAACTGTAACCGCCTCAATGCCTTATTCCTGACGTTTTCAATATGGTTCTTGAGGCTGAGCTGCCGGTCAAGTGTGACTCCAAGGTATGTGGGATGCTCTTCTTTCATCACTTGGTGTTTGTCTAACCTCAGGTTAATATTCTTCCTTGCTACTTGGTGGCTTTTGGTAAAGATTGTGTAGACCGTCTTTGCACAGTTAACCTTGAGTTTCCATCTTTGGCAGTACTCATGCAGTCTTCTAAGGTCTCCATTCAGTCTTTGGGCCCCACTTTCCACATTTTCATGACTCTGCCATATTACTAGGTCATCAGCGTACAAGGCTTTTTCGGCCTTGATTTGTTCTGGCAGGTCATTGATAAAGATTAGGAACAGTGTACAGCTCAATGATGAGCCTTGTGGCAAGCCCTCCTCCAAGACTTCTTTAGGAGAGATTGCGTTGTGCATTTTAGTCTGGATTGTTCTATCTATCAGGAAGTATTTCACCCAGTTATACAATCTGCCATGTATTCCTATGCTCATCATCTTTATCAGGAGACCTTTTCTCCATACTCTGTCATAGAGGTCGACAAAGACTGCCACTGTGTGTTTCTTATCCTGGAAGTCATCATGTATTCTTTGTGTCAGTCTGAACAGCTGGTCTTCTGTACAGCTGTTGGTTCTGAAGCCTGCCTGTTCTTGGCATAGAACACCAGAACTCTCAAGGAACCAATATAAGCGCCTGTTTATCATTCTTTCTGCAACTTTGCCCAAGCATGATGTTAAGGGTATCGGGCGGTAGCTTTTGGGGTCATCTGGAGGCTTTTTGATTTTAAGAATGGGGACGATATATGCATTCCTCTATGCCTTTGGAAGTTTGCTTGACCTCCAAGTTTTATTAATAAGCCTGAGAACTACTTCTCTCACAGACCGGCCAAGATGTAGCAGCATTTCGTTGTGGATCTTATCTGGGCCTGGGAATTTTCTAGGTTTTAATTTCTTCAGGGCTTGCTCTAATTCATCCATGCTAAATTCATTTTCAAAAAGGGAGTCGCTGGCTGTTGGAGCTCTCTCTTGTTTCTTCAACTGAGAGAGCTGTGTTCTATTGAGGTCTGACAGCTTACCTGTTTTGTTAACCGAGGCAAAATAATGATTGAAATGTTCTGCTTTCTTCTTGTCTTCAGTGATTGTCTTACTCCCATCTGTCACTGGTTTTGGGTTCACCCTTCTACTTTCTCCGGAGAGGTTTTTAACTAAAGTCCATGCTTTATTTCCATTCTGTCTAAGGTCTAAGTTGGAGCAAGTTTCTGTCCATTTATCTCTTTTAGCCTTATTAACTACAAGCTTTACTCTGGCACATGCTTTATTGTATTAGATCTTTGCTTCTGTTGAACGTACAGTTTCGAGCAATATTCTTGCTTTATTCCTTTCAGATATAGTATTTTGAATTTCTTTATTCCAAAAAGGTTTATAGGCCTTCCGGCTGCCCCCTGGGATGGCTTTCGACGCTGCATTCAGGATTGCTAGTGTTATGTCTTCACAAAAAGTTTCCACACAGCTGTTGTCAATTCTTCCCAGGAGGCAGTCAGATGTTCACTGAAATAGTTTCTAGTTTGCTTTTCGGAAATTCCAACTGGTTCTCTGCTTGAAGCGTAATTTAGCGGTGGTGCTTACAGTTGTGAGTATAGGTTTGTGGTCACTTCCTATGTCGTCCAGGACTTGGGGATAGCTTGCTTCTGCTAAGTCGGATGAGCAGATGGTCAGGTCTGGTCGGCTGAGAAATAGGTAGGCCCTGTGTAGGTGTAGACTCTGTGTCCTGCAGCACTAATAGGTTAGTTGTTTCACAAGTATCTTCGATGTATTTCCCTGTGCTATTGTAGTCAGGGTAAACCCAACGTAGCGAGTGTCCGTTGAAGTCACCAACAAGAAGGGTTTTATGGTACTGTCTTGTATAGTTCTGGTATGTTGCATGTTGTCTGAGGTGGGCTGTACACGTTGTATATCTTATATTTGCTTCCATTGTGCCAGATAGTTATTTTTTGCACATCTGTAGGGTGAGATGTCGGCAGCATTGTTCCATCTCCTTGTATGTCATTTCTGATATAGGTCACTATGCCCCGGCAGTCAATGCACTAACAGGCATAACTAGTAAATCCAGTGAGATGCAGATCAGAGTCTTTATGCAGGGTTTCTTGTAGGGCAGCCACGTGTACCCTGTGGTTGTTTAGCAGTTTGGCAAGTTCAAGTTTCTTATTTCTTATTCCACAGATGTTCAGCTGCAGAATATTGAGCATCTGGGTATTTTTTGCTGTGCTGTCTGAGTTCTCTTTGCTCTCCCTCCCACTCTTCCTCCTCCTGGGGTGTCTGATTTTCCTATTTATTTCAAATTTTCCAGTAGCCAATTTTTCGCACATGACAGCCTGGTTTCCCACTGTCTGGCGCGGGCCTTGATAGACGAGGCGACGACCGATCTCGTATGTATTCTTAAATTTTGACATATTCATGGCATTGTGGTGCTGGGGTGTCTGTGGATTACCTACCTCCCCGGGCAGCAGCTAGAAATGCCCTGTACCAGTTCTAAAGGAAATATGGGTTGTGTTTCTGCCTTCCCCTTTAACACGTAGCTAAGGTGGAGCTCACAGTGTGCTCATTCCCTGCCACCAGATTGCCTGCAGGTTTCGCTGAGCTCTTCATGGCTCTAAGCATGGCCTAAGCATGAGTAGTTGGGGCAACTGGATCGTCACGTCGAGTCCCTGTGCCTTCACGATAGTTTCCGGTATTCAGGGGGGTTAGCATACTTGTTTCCATTCCTAAGACTGTTCAGCACACCTCTGGCTCCTTCCCTCCCACAGGGGGCAGTACGGTGTGGTGCACCGGGTTTATTATCTAGGTTTGCTCCTCTAGATCCATTGTGTTTTGCCTGGGGATTCGCACCCCCAGTTACCAGGACTACCTCGGGGAGGCTGCGACTCTTCGCCACGCACAATGATCTTGAGGTAAGAGAGGTTTTGCTAGGTCAAGAGGCTGACACCACAATGGACGCTTCTTTCATGAACAGATATTCACTAGACCTACGGTGAAGTAAGGGGGAGGGGGGGGGGGCACTACCCACAACACCAACACTTCTTACCCTCTGCCTCTCGAGGCTCAATCTCTTGCGTAAGTGTATGTATATGCATGTGTGAGTAGAGGTGCATGTATGCGTGAGCAGTGTTTGAGTGTGTATATATAAGCGGATGTGCGGCACATGTATAACGTATTTGTGTATGTTTGTGCGTGTAGGTGTGCGTTTGTGTCAGTGTGTAGTATTTGTGCATGTGTGTATATGTATCATAGTAAGTCTATGTATGGGCATACATGAGGTGCATATATGTATACATGTGTGTGGAAAAGTAAGA
>CAJHNH020000866.1:0-77500 GCA_905116865.2 Candidula unifasciata | reverse complement strand
ATTTCGTGTTTTCAAGAATGTAAATATCAAAAGACTGTGATTAAAATGGTTTTCTTGTGCAGTGCTTGTGACTAATAAATATTTAAGAATGTATTTTCCGTACTGTTTAAATGGCCTGCGGGGATGTTCAGTAACAAATATTTCTGTGTCACTGTGTTCTTTGATTGCCTTAGGGACCCGAACAAATAATCATCCATAGTCTTGGAAGAAACTGCAATAGAGAGACAACAAAGGGTTTTATGGAGTTATGTGAGATGAAGGCTTCGGGGAAATAACAGTCAGAAGAATATAAGCAATAAATATACGCCTGCAAATTCTAGAACTTGGTGACCCAAGCTTTTTAGTACCGTCGATCTGGTTCTGTAACGAAATGACTGCAGTGTTGAAGACGTAACGCTAGTTGCCTGGTCATGATTGTCGGCAACTGCTTATTCTTCAAAAATTTGACTAATTCGACACCTAAGTCGAGTCCCAAGTGGTTGCCACCAAGTCCCAAGTCATTGCCACAAAGTACCAAGTCAAGTTTAAAGTCACCAATATTGTTTTCAAGTACAGTCCAAAGCCATTGCCACCAACTCACAAGTCATTGCCACCAAGTCTCAAGTCATTGCCACCAAGTCCCAAGTCATTGCCACCAAGTCCCAAATCATTGCCACCAAGTTCCAAGTCATTGTCACCAAGTCCCAAGTCAAGTTTCAAGTCAGCAATAATGCTTCCAATTGGAGTACCGAGTTGGGTCGCTTCAGGTATTAAGTCGTTTGCAAGTCGTGCATGGGACACTGCTTAAGGAATACACTAGTAAGTCTGTTATAAAAGCAAATCAAGAGCCAGTAATTGTTAGATTTTTTATTGTGTACGTAAATAGCTAAACTATTGCACGTAACTGCATATTGGTGGTATTATTTCTTCATTCGTTTTCGTGTTGGTCGTTTTTTTTTTTTTTCTTTTCCTCCTCATATTCGACTCGTCCGTCTTGTTCTTCCTTCTTCTGCTAATTCCCTGCCTGCCTCTTCCTCTTTTTACTTCTTCTTCTGTATGTTTGTATTTATGTATGTATGTTTGTGTGTACGTATGCCTGTGGGTATGTGTGTATGCATGTTTGTATGTATGTGTGTATGTATGTAATGTATGCATGCATGTTTGTGTGTGTAAGAGATTGGGTGAGCGTGTGTATGTGGGTGTATGTATGCACGCGCGGGTTTTTGCATGCACTTTACAACTCATGCTTTTGTGTTCTTTTATAATATTCATAATAGGCATAACATCATATGATCATAACATGCTTTATTAGTAAAATACAACTGCTGTGCGAAAGATGGTTGACTGGAAGGGCCGAATGTAAGACGGGCCTGCGTGCCCAATTTGTGACCCTTTGAAAATAAAGTTCGTTCGTTCGTTCGTTCTCCTCCCCCACCTCGTCATCATCATCGTTTTCTTCTTCTTGTTTGTTTTCTTTTTCTTTTTGTTTTTCTCGAGTCTACTAATAAGTGTAATAATTGTATTTTCAGAGGTGGTCATTTGTTCTCCGAGCCTCATACGCAGTCGCCATTGGTTCCATAATCATCGGTAAGTGCTGACTTTAATTTATGTTATAAATTCATTGTGAACTCTGAGCAGACGATATATATTGTAGCAAGTGATAGGCATATCTATTGGGGGTTGGGAAGGGGGAGGGTTAGAATAAGTGGCAGGGCCGGGTTGGAAAAGGGCGAAGGAGTGTTTGGGAGCTCAGATGAGATACATGGCCTGTGTAGAGCTAATTATTTTGTTTTTTACAGACTATAGAGCATATGCATTCAAAAGTGACGCGTTCCGTAATATTAAGGGACAAATGTATAAGTAATTTATGATAAACTTTATAAAGCTTGACAGAATTAACGTTTTGGCTAACATTATACTGGGAAGCCGACATGGTGCAGTGGTAAGACGCTTACCTACGGATTCGAAGGTCGTGAGTTTAGGTCCTTACGGTGCTGTAATTTTATTTTTTCAACAAACAAACAAAAAATCACCTTGGCTTCCAAGTCGACACAGCCTTAAACGGGTACCAGGTGAAGTGCCAAGAAGTAAAGGCGGTCGCTGCGGCGTTGAATTATTCAGCCCCGAGTGATGAATGGTCTATGCAATTTGAATCTGTAGACCCAATACGCCTGAGGTACTTGCAATTTTAGAGATCCTATACAGCCATTCTGTTGTGTACACTCTTACCTTTATATATCATAAGGCAGACGTGGTTAGTGCCTTGTGTGAGAGCGTGTAAAGTTCGGAGGAGCAGATGGATCACCACAGTCTGGTGAGATGCAGCGGGGGGTGACGAGGGGTTCTGGCAAATGATCGAGGCTCAGAAGAAAGGCAAGACGAACGTTTAATCAGAATGCTACTGACACCATTAGCATCATAACCTTTCACTGGCTGCTGAGGATGGGAACGGTGCGCATATCGGACTGCCCCTGCGTGTTGTGATGTCGAATCAAATCAAATCAACATTTACATAGCATATGTAGAATTACAATTTTGACTAACATTATGCACGAGTAATAATAATAATATATATATATATATATATATATATATATATATATATATATATATATATATATATATATATATACCCACACAAAATCATACCTACACTCATACATACACAAATCCGGATATTGACACACTCAAACATACCCATACGTACACAAACAAACGCCTAAACTTACAGAAGTACCCATACAAGCATGAACACACATACATACACAATACCCATATCTACACACTAACACAACTACCCCTCCATAAACATGCGTGTTGTGATGTCGAATCAAATCAAATCAACCTTTACATAGCATATGTAGAATTACAATTTTGACTAACATTATGCACGAGCAATAATATATATATATATTACCGCTTAAGAAGATTTAGTTAACACAAACGCATCCCCCTTCCTCCCTTCCTAACAGGGATGTTTTGTCGGTGAATACGAATTTCTCTGACGAAGAATTACGAACTGTTCTAGTCGCAGTAATCTCATAGTGACGTTTCAAATTATCCGCAATCAGGTCTCCGCATACTTGCTGTGTTCCAGAGCCAGCCAAAAATCAAATGAAGTGTCCCTCACTGTCTCATTTGAATTCGCAAACAGACAATGTAATAATCGGCACTCATAGAAAGAAGTATAAAGATAGAAGGACACACTAGGCAACATAAAAATCGCAAGCTGTAGTTACCGGGCCAGGAGTATATGTCTCATTTTAAAAAAAATGGTGTACAATCCATTTTTCCGGCGCAGTTCAGAAATGTGCGCATGTAGTATGCAGTTGCTAGAGGTGCTAATGCCAACAGACGCATCCAGAAATGCAGTTTGTCATTGGTGGAAGTAGTCTGTCCTGATAAGTTGGCTATAGACACTGTTGTTTTGTCCGTTGCGTCACCAGATCTCATGTAACCTGAACTTCCACAGTCTTTCACGTGTATTTCTTTTTTATGTCGTTGGTTTGCTAGATATGAAAGAAATGAAGTTAAAATTTAACGATTGTTGGATTCACGTTTTTTGGGTGCTTGAAAAAGAAGTTATTGTTTTGAACAATACCATTACGGGATTCAATCGCTTGACAATCGCGATAATCGCATCAACAATCAGCTTACATTTTAACCAACAGATTCAATTTGATTTTCTCTTACAGTTACAATAGTGTAATTTAATATTAGAGATTGATTGCTCTGTTCTTCAAAACATGTAACATCAAGATTACAATTTATAAACAGTAATACGGCAGCTATGCAAGAAGAAGCAGACTGCTAACAAACTAAAAGTTCCAGCGGAAGTACTCCGTGGTGCCGTGAAGAAAACTTCAGTTGATGAACGCCAAGTTCTTTTCTATAAAATTTAAAAAACGTTAAAAGAAAAAAAAAAACTTAATGCTCTTGCACCAAATTATGGGATCAACTCTAAGCAACTTGGTAGTGCTAAGTACGAAGACATCGAATGGTTCAGTCATAATCGCGCTTCCAGTCTGTCTTTAAGTGGACCCATAATTCAGTCTGAACCAGATGAGAATGCCCCAAATGTAGACATTCGAGATTTCAGTCGCTCTGCTGGTTGGCTGTACCGGTTCCAAAAGAGACACTCAATTTATCAACAGTGATTTGTGGTGAAGTAAATAAACCTGAAGATAAGGAAGCAAACTACTGGTTGCATGAATTTGAACTAGATAAAAAAAATTATTGCCCCGTGTTATATATACTTCTTGTTTTGCACTTATCTGAAGACGTAATTACATTGTGCCCGTTTACAGCATGACTGCAATATTTGCATCTTTCGGCCAACACATCTGACTTCTGCGGGCATTTGTTGATCGGGTTAGCCTTCCTGGGTGTGCTGAATAAAATATGGACGAAACTGGCTTTCAGACAGCAGTGCGAGATTCGCATTGTCGGAGAGACTGGACCCTGTCCACATAATGTTCACAAGGACAATAGTGGACCACTACCGCAAACCTGCAGCGCACAGACGGCGCAAAATTGTTTGTCACTTGAAACACTAACATTTTAGTTTCCCGTCAACAAGAGTTTCCGTTAACATGGACTCGAAGTTTTGGTCCATTAGAGTTCGTATTAACGATGGTTTTTTGTGTACTGTTTACTCTCCGGCACTACTCCCCATTACTCCTCCGCGGCACTACCTCCAGGCATTTCTCTCCGACTCTACTTCCCTGGCACTACTCATCGGCACTACTCCCCGGCGCTACTTCCCGGCACTACATCCAGGCACTACTCCCCGGTACTACTTCCTAACACTACTTCCAGGCACTACTCCCCGACACTACTCCCCGGCACTACTTCCCAGCACTACTTCTAGGCACTACTCCCTGACACTACTTCCCGGCTATACTCCCCGGCACTACTTCTCGGCACTACTACCCGGCATTACTTCTCGGCACTACTTCCCGGTACTACTTTCAAGAACTACTCCCAGGCACTAATTCTCGGCACTACTACCCGACAATACCTCCCGGCACTACTCCCCGGCACTACTTTCCGGCACTACTTCCAAGAACTACTCCCTGGCACTACTTCCCGACACTACTCCCCAACACTACTTTCCCGGCACTACTTCCAGGCACTATTCCTCGAAACTACTCCCCCGGAACTACTTCCAAGAACTACTCCCAGGCGCTAGGGACTTCTTCCCGGCACACTTTACATAGTGTATGTAACATTATTAAGTTTACACATTATCTAGCAAATATCTACATTTTTTAACGTCGATGTAACCCAGTTTTTATTTTCGGTATTCACGGAAGTTATATTTTGTCTACTTTTATATAGCATATAATAATGTATACATTCATACAGGCCAAGTCTTGATTTGACAACACTTGAGCTGTTGTGTAACAGTAGTCGGTACTTCCTGCACTCTGCTAACGCCCATTGTTATAGTATATACATACCACACCTGATATGTCACTAGTATCAAGGACTTGGGCTCTTATCCGGAAGAATGTTACCGACAAAAAATAGGAATGTTGTGGCTGGGCATACCAGGTCCGTAGCCTTGAATGGCAGCTTATGAAGGATATATTATTTAACAGACTGACAGATGGGGGCACTTCTCTATTGATCTAGTATCTACTGCAGCAGGTTTTGTCTCAAAAATACTGGTGTTACCTGTGCTTTAGAGTAAACAATGCATATCTGGGTGGGGAGGGGAAGGGAAAGGGTAATCATATGGAGTGGTCAACACGTAGTCTCTACAATACTGCATACGCCTTATGCTATACAAAGGAGGTAGTTCACTCTGACCTGAACTATAGTCTAAGTATGATGCAAGTCTTCAAAATGGCGCCCTTTGAATGTTCTTTTTTTTTTCTTTAGAGTATTTGTATTCATTTCGCTGCTTATTCCGACCCCTTACTAAGGCGCCTGATGCGAGCGCACCTCTAAATCGTAGTACATCACAGTCGCATATTTCCAACGAGAGGCTGTAGTTTACAACTAACCTACCAATCAATTTTTTTTTAAAGTAAAAAGATCCCTTTTAACGCCTTAGGCGCATCGACCAATTTTACAGACCAATCGGCATTGGATGGGTAATGTGGTCAGCATTACGCCGGCCGTCTTTCCTTCCCCAGGACATCCATCCTGCTACCCATTTTAGGCTGGGTCGACCTGCGACGCCCCGTACCATGATAAAAATCCACGTAGCCAGCAGTGGGATTCGATCGCGGTACGTTTGATTACGAGTCGGACTCGCAACTCTTAAGCCATCGGACCCCGCCCCACCAATCAAATACCTTTCTTAAATGTTTGTGTATTCCAGACAAAGCATTAAAGTCTACTGTGTTCGTAAATTGTTGCTGTGCTTGTTTGCAGTATTCGACCTATGCTTCGTTAATATACATTTATGTAACCTATGGTTTCATTTCAATGGTTTGAAATGAATTCTGCCCGTATCCAAAATTGTGGATTTCAAGATGTACGATGGACATGGTCAATAAGACACCTTTTTAGGAGGGTGCCTAGTTGACCATGTTCTTAGTGCACTTGTTTTCATAGCAATTCGCACACGCCGTATGGGGGTGACAGGTTCGATTCCCGGCACGGTAACTATAACTTTCGATTTTATTTTGTCTAGTGTGTTTTCCTATCTTTCTACTTCTTTCTATCAGTGCCGATCTACACATTTTCTGTTACTTTATTATTACTAATCACGTTCGCATTTGGGAAAGTTGTAAATCTAAAACTAGTTATATGACAGGCATTAGTAGCCCACACAACTCTAGTCAGTTGTGAAACGTGGGGCGGTTTTCAACATTACGCTGGGTAAGTTGAAATTAAGAATAGAAAGGCACTTGAAAAGTCAAATGCAAACATATCATCATCAGGTACCTTGTCGACTGGGGTGGGCGAACATGCCTCTCCACAATCTGCGATCTCTTGCAGCATGTATCAGTTCGTGTGCTGACACACCTCCATGCCATGCAACAAAACTGTCAAGCGTCTTCTCTCGTTGTCTTCCTCTATCCCTCCTACCACATATCTTTTAAGTGTTCACAACATGTTCTATTTCCATCTTTTCATAACATGGTCGAAAAATGATGACTGTCTCCTTCTGATGTCTGTGATAAGTTGTTTTCGGGTTCCCGCCTCTTTCAAAACTTCTTGGTTGCTCTTTTTGACTGTCCATATTCATCATTTAAAAGTCAATTTAATTTGTTGTAAAACATTTTGTAAATAAAAATATTTTGTGCTTGGGCTGGCACAATGGGTGGCTTTTGCCAAGTTATTTCAGAACTTGATTACTAAAATGTTTTCTATCTCTTTTATGAGGGAGCCGACGTGGTTTAGCGTCAAGACGCTCGCCTGCAGATCAGAAGGTCGTGAGTTCGGCTCCTGACGGGGGCCGGACTCTTTTTAAAAACGGCGTTGACTCCCAGGTCGACCCAGCCTTGAGTGGGTACCAGGTAAAGACCTGCGAAGTAAAGGCGGACGGCGTGATGCTGACTACATCACCCACCAAGTGCCGTTTGGTCTGTGAAACAAAGTTCTAGCCCTGTATACCAAAAACTTTGCTTGCTTACTTTACTTTCCCTTCTATAGGACAATGTAGCATTTTTGCATAGAAAGACAACATATGTCGAAAAACGCACTGTGGCGGGTAAATTCGCTTTACACTAGCGAATGCACTATGTGCAATTTACAGAGGGAACTACAAACAATGAAACTTCATACAGTCTGATATTAACCCCAGCCTTGCTGGTTAAATGAGAGGATTCGGGGTTTGCCCACATCTTATTCCCTGCTGTTAAGAAATAGTATTTTTAAATGTTCTTAAGTTCACTGACAATGTTTACAGTTAAAATGAAACTCCATAAAACTGTAGGAACATTAAAACTAACATTTATTTAGAATTGGAATTCAAAATAATAAACAAAATGGCTGTAGATATAAAATCCTGTTATACAAGGTAGGTTAGTAGACAAATGTCTTAGCTGTAGCTTAGGTTTTGGTCAGCTTCTGACTAAGCTTTGGAAACACATCAGGCAGGCCGAATCTTCCAGTCCAGTCCAGACAATCGGGCATCTGCAGCTAAGCTTGGATTTAATTTTGTAGCTCCCACCTGGAACTACAATCTGGAACTAGAACAATAGAACAGTCCTTATACAAACAGTCAGGAAGGTTCTAACTGGAGACAACAATACCTCCAGTCTTTAAACTGTTACACTACACACATATATATGATGGGGAAATATTTAGGAAACCAGTTTCATGAACACTCTCAAGAACAAGAGTTTACATCACACACAAAAAAAAGGACATTCCTCAGTGTAAATTGTTCTGATGTCTGCACACTAGTACTCCTTTAAAGGGTTAACATGCTTACACACACAGACATACACAGTCATATTTCACAATATTCTCATTTTAACCACATGGGTTCACATCACAATGAATGAGAAGCAGGGAGTGAGTTTACCAAGGCCAGAAACTCATAACAGGTGCTGTGGCGCGGTGATTTATGTCACAGGCGTGAGGGGAAGTTAAGTCCAACATGATGTGTATAAGGAGATACTCCGTACGTCACTCGGGCGCCAGTCCTTTACTATCCTGGTTGTACGGAACCTCACTCAAGACCCCTACAGCGCGTCCTCGTCGTGCGCCACGGATAATGTCTCAAATGAGCATTAACAGAGCTGTCAGGAGATCTCGGAGTTTGGCGGCCCCCAGAGGTGATGTGTCCTTGTGGCTCTCATCAGCCCGCCCCCAAACGCTTGGGTGAAAAATGCTATCAAAACTCATTAGGAACATGAGCAGGTTTGACAAACGTACAGCTAAAATTACAACCCTTGGTTAAAAGACTGCTGAGTAAAGAGAACATTGCTCAATGCACATCCTCTGTTAATTCTCAGTGTCGTCGTCACCGCGCTGAGGTGCACCACAACAGCAACCATACATGGACTGACCATCCTTGTGCATCCTCGGTTGGCCCTCAGTGTCGTCGTCACCGCGCTGAGGTGCACCACAACAGCAACCATCCATCGGATGGCTAAGCCTAAATGTCCGACAAAACTAGATCTAACGGATCAAAATCTGACCATCAAAATTTGCACGGAACTGAAAAACGCCGAATGTCCACACCCAAAGACCCCACTCGCCCGAGTGTTGGGACAAAACTGATAACGATATGCCTGATCCAGGATGTGAAATCCTGTCGGGCTAATGTACCTATCTGTGTGGTCACAAAAGTCCAAAATCCACGGGCTGCTCCCCGCTGACTTCCAGAGGGCGCAGCCCCTGTCGAGCGGAAGGCCTGATACGGTTGTGAGGTTAAGCAGGCATGTGCAGGACGTGACGATTCCTTGGGTGAGCCCAGAACCAGAGCGCCATGTGCCGGCTCTGCATGCATGGAAGCCTCCTTGGATGGCGGGGAATGCCCATGATCTGCCCCTGCCTTCCCTTGAGGGCCAACTGTTCCACAGGGGGCTGCCCCAAAGGAGTACTCCGGGGGCAATACCTGCGGCGAAGGGGACAAAGTGGACACCACACAAACCAGGCAACGTCTCGATCCACACAAAACAATGGCCACAGTCACCCTAGAAATAGGCCTGACGTCTTCCTTCGAAGTCGGAGTACAGCTGCCCAAGAGGCAGGGAAATGAAAAACGGTTGTACACGCAAAAGTCAGGTCCAGATGAAAGCCAAAAGTCCAAGCGGACGATTAACCGGGACCTTCCACTGGAATTCACAGCCGGTGTTCGATGGAAAAAAAATAACAGGTGCTTTGCACTGTTTGAAAATAAATGGGATTGACATATCTCCATCAATATACTGGGTGCTGGGATAGATGTCAAAATACAATCATAGATGACAATGGGCTTTCCATCTGTCACAGTATTAACATAAAATATACAACACTCACTTCAGTTTAAATCTAAATCCACACATGTGCTAAATCTTACTCAGTAGAGTTTAGAAGTTGTAAAGGTTGAAATATAATTATTACAATTGTAAGGCCACCTGCTGTAGAACTGAAATGTATTCCTAGTAATAGGGAAATATATCTACAACAATAATAATTACAAGCATGGGCCATACATCTCTTCTTTCCTGACAGTGTGAATATTAAATTCAGCCTCACTGTTTTATTCACTTTTCAATCTCTTAAACCATTCTCAGCATTATATGGACTAAATCTAAATTAAAGCCATACAGTGATTTATCAAGCTAATATCACCATGAGGTAAAAATAAACTTAGTAGGGATTAGGTATAATGAATATACACTTCATTCCTATTTTTAATTGTCTCACTAAGCTGGAAACAGGAACTGGCTGAGATTTTTTATGAGGACATAATTCTCACCTAATTAATATAATTATAATTATTAAAAATATCAGTGCACGTTTCTAGTATCAAACAAGCATTATTTAAATCATCAAATAGATCATATGTTTGCATACATCCACATATAAACGTGGTTAGTAAGGATAAAGAAATTTATCATGGTTTCTAAGCCATGTGGGCATTAAATTTCAGAATTCAGCGGATAAAATTAATTCAGAGGAATAAGCAGCAATAGATCCAATTACACTAATTTTATTAACTCACCCCTGGCAGGGAATTCAAACACAGACAACAAGACTGTAGAACTGACTACCACTTAAGTCTGAACTAAGTCAATTGAGGAGAGCAAAATCTTGACTCCCCCAACCGTGCCTGGAATGAAAATGAAACAGGAGAGTCCTACCCAGCGGGAAGTTACTCTTCGTTACCCCTTGCACTACCCAATCGCCTTTTAACTTTTTAATTATAATTTTGCTACAATAAAGCATTAAGAAAAAGGTAAGAAAATGTCTTAATTAATTAAGCGCTATTATGCTAATTAAAAGCAATAGGGAAATGTTTAGAACTTTGGTAATAATATTATTTAAACAAAGCACTTTGTAAAAGGGCAGAAAACAGCTGTCCAGACCAGCTCGTCACACGCACTGACTTTGACACAGGGAAAACAAATCGTATATGTGATGAAAGTCCTAGCTAAACAAACTAACGATGACATTGACAATGAAGATATGAACAAAAAGTGAAACATGGTGGCACGTGCATATGTACCAGGGCATTTAAGGACATAACTTTGTTAATAGCACCCAAGGGCATACGGCATCGAAATAAGCTTTTTTTTTACCAGTAAGTACATTTTAAGACATAAATTGACGCATGTGTGAAAAGTGGGACACGCATACAACAGTACCCAAAATGGCGTTTACAAGGGTATTTGGTTGAAGCGACGAGCTCTTATTGAATTCTTGACAGTATAAGAGTGTGCGCCCATCGACATGCATGAAGATTCAAGAACCGACATCACAGCACTTGGGTTTTTCCCGTTAGCTCTGCGTCCCCATTTTCAGCAGTCAGCGAAGAGTCCCAATACTAATTATGCCAGTGGAAAAAAAAGTAAAGGAACTTTTTCCACGCTTTTAGGCGTATAGGGCATATAGGGCTAGACCAATCGGCACAAGAAGAGTGATGTGGTCAATATCACGCCGGCCGCCTCTATTTTCCGGGACGGCACCCGGTACCAACACAAGGCTGGGTTGTCTTGAGAGCCAAGGTCAGTTTTGAAAAAAGTCCGGCTCCGTTAGGGAGCGAACCCACGACCCTCTGATCAGCGGCGAGCGTCTAGCCGCTACGCTACGGGGATTCTCAATTGTGCCAGTAGCAGTCCGATAATATTTCCGTCTTGCCTTTTCTCTGAGCGTCGATTGTCGGCCAAATCCCCTCGCTACTCCTCGCTTCATCATTCTTACCACGCAGTAAGCAACGGCCTAAAGGAGACATACAATTTCAGTGTTGATTCTGCAAGATCGTGTAAAAGAGACGCATCTAACTCTTTTGCTGTTTTTTCTTACCTGTTGGTACCTGTTACCTGATTGGCCTCTGTGGCTTAGGCGTTGCGAACGCGCTTCGTGATGCCGGGGTGGCGGGTTCGATCCCAGCTGCGGTAGATTTGACTTGCGTTTGTTTCGATAATGGTACCGAGCGCTGACCGGTCAGAGAGCAATGGCAAACTACTATTCGTCCCGGACACCCCCCCCCCCAAAAAATATAGTGGGGTTGGTTCTGCAACGTCCTGTAGAGGAAACACAACTTACTTATTACCTGTTGCATTATAGCTTGCATTGTTTCTTCTCTACTACATTTTAGTTTGCCTGGTTGGCCACGGCTGGCAGACGGCGTCAGCCAGGATCCGAACCGGGTACATCTACAGAAGTAATCGACCCTTTGAAGGCTATATAGGAGTCAATATAGCACTGGACGGAGGCAATGTCACTTTGGACGGTACATTATTTTTGTTTTCTTTCTAATTCTCTGACTGTCAACATCATTACATTGTTTATTTTCTAAATAACTGACTGTCAACATCAATATATTGTTTTTTCTAAATAACTAAAGGTCAACATCATAACAGTGTTTACTGTCTCAATAACTGAATGTCAACATCATAACAGTGTTTATTGTCTAAATAACTCAATGTCAACATCATAACAGTGTTTACTGTCTAAATAACTGAATGTCAACATCATAACAGTGTTTATTGTCTAAATAACTAAATGTCAACATCATAACAGTGTTTACTGTCTAAATAACTGAATGTCAACATCATAACAGTGTTTACTGTCTAAATAACTGAATGTCAACACCATAACAGTGTTTACTGTCTAAATAACTGAATGTCAACATCATAACAGTGTTTACTGTCTCAATAACTAAATGTCAACATCATAACAGTGTTTACTGTCTCAATAACTGAATGTCAACATCATAACAGTGTTTACTGTCTCAATAACTGAATGTCAACATCATAACAGTGTTTACTGTCTCAATAACTGAATGTCAACATCATAACAGTGTTTACTGTCTCAATAACTGAATGTCAACATCATAACAGTGTTTACTGTCTCAATAACTGAACGTCAACATCATAACAGTGTTTACTGTCTCAATAACTGAACGTCAACATCATAACAGTGTTTACTGTCTCAATAACTGAATGTCAACATCATAACAGTGTTTACTGTCTCAATAACTGAATGTCAACATCATAACAGTGTTTACTGTCTCAATAACTGAATGTCAACATCATAACAGTGTTTACTGTCTCAATAACTGAATGTCAACATCATAACAGTGTTTACTGTCTCAATAACTGAATGTCAACATCATAACAGTGTTTACTGTCTCAATAACTGAATGTCAACATCATAACAGTGTTTACTGTCTCAATAACTGAACGTCAACATCATAACAGTGTTTACTGTCTCAATAACTGAACGTCAACATCATAACAGTGTTTACTGTCTCAATAACTGAACGTCAACATCATAACAGTGTTTACTGTCTAAATAACTGAACGTCAACATCATAACAGTGTTTACTGTCTCAATAACTAAATGTCAACATCATAACAGTGTTTACTGTCTCAATAACTGAATGTCAACATCATAACAGTGTTTACTGTCTCAATAACTGAATGTCAACATCATAACAGTGTTTACTGTCTCAATAACTGAATGTCAACATCATAGCAGTGTTTACTGTCTCAATAAATGAATGTCAACATCATAACAGTGTTTACTGTCTCAATAACTGAATGTCAACATCATAACAGTGTTTACTGTCTCAATAACTGAACGTCAACATCATAACAGTGTTTACTGTCTCAATAACTGAATGTCAACATCATAACATTGTTTACTGTCTCAATAACTGAATGTCAACATCATAACAGTGTTTATTGTCCAAATAACTGAATGTTAACATCATAACAGTGTTTACTGTCTCAATAACTGAACGTGAACATCATAACAGTGTTTACTGTCTCAATAACTGAATGTCAACATCATAACAGTGTTTACTGTCTCAATAACTGAATGTCAACATCATAACAGTGTTTATTGTCCAAATAACTGAACGTCAACATCATAACAGTGTTTACTGTCTCAATAACTGAATGTCAACATCATAACAGTGTTTATTGTCTAAATAACTGAATGTCAACATCATAACAGTGTTTACTGTCTCAATAACTGAATGTCAACATCATAACAGTGTTTACTGTCTCAATAACTGAATGTCAACATCATAACAGTGTTTATTTTCTAAATAACTAAATGTCAACATCAATACACTTTATTTTCTAAATAACTGAATGTCAGCGTTATTACATTGTTTATTGTCTAAGTAACTGGCTGTCAACATCATTACATTGTTTATTTTCTAAATAACTGAATGTTAACATCATTGCATTGTTTATTTTCTAAATAACTGAATGTTAACTTCATTACATTGTTTATTTTCTAAATAACTGAATGTTAACATCATTACACTGTTTATTTTCTAAATAACTGAATGTTAACATCATTACACTGTTTATTTTCTAAATAACTGAATGTTAACATCATTACACTGTTTATTTTCTAAATAACTGAATGTTAACATCATTACACTGTTTATTTTCTAAATAACTGAATGTTAACATCATTACACTGTTTATTTTCTAAATAACTGAATGTTAACATCATTACACTGTTTATTTTCTAAATAACTAAACGTCAACATCATCAACCTTGGGTTTACAAAACATATGAAGGAAACTTTTCACACTTTACCAGCACAGGCCATATAATTGCCATCCGCAATGTAATCTTGTGCCACTATATGTCACGTAGGTGAAGTTAAGAAAAAAAGTAAAGCACCTTTTTTCACGCCTTAATGGGTGTTGGGTAAATGGTGCTAGAGCTAAATTTTATAGACCAATCGGCACTTGGTGAATGATGTGGTCACATCACACCTGGTTCTGTCAGTTAATCATCATCATTATCATCATATGTCCGCATTCTCTTAACAGCTAGTACTAAATTTACACAATCAGTTTACGGTTTTAGTATATTTCTTAGAAGAGGGTCTCGTTTATTTTTTGTCCTTCCGTGTTATCTTTTGCATAATTCATAGGGGAAAACAACCCGTTATACACAAGGCACTAACCCCAAATTCGCAGCATCAACAAAGTGATCAGGAAGTTAGGACTGCATAAGTTCAGATTATTGACAATGTATCGCTCGAGTCAAATTGACTGAGTTCCTCAATCGTTTATGGTAATAGTACTGTTGACAAGTGGCAGGATTGTGTGTTATAAGTCAGAAAACACAGGCTGGAAAGGATGCGATTAGGAAAAGAAGGAAGAAGAAAAAGACGACGAGAAGAAGAAGGAAAAGAAGAAGAAGAAGAAGAAGAAGAAGAAAAAGAAGAAGAAGAAGAAGAAGAAGAAGAAGAAGAAGAAGAAGAAGAAGAAGAAGAAGAAGAAGAAGAAGAAGAAGAAGAAGAAGAAAAAGAAGAAGAAGAAGAAGAAGAAGAAAAAGAAGAACAAGAAGAAGAACCAGAAGAAGAACAAGAAGAAAAAACAAGAAGAGGAAGAAGAACAAGAACAAGAACAAGAAGAACATGAAGATTGTGATGATGTAAATGACTGTGAGGAGTAGAAGAACAGGATGACAAGAAAAAGGAGAAAAAGAGCGAAGAAAGAAAACATAGAAAGAAGAATAGAAAGAAAAGGAAGAGAAAGATAAAAAAGAAGAAGCAGAGTTAGACGAATTAATCAAAAAACATTAGAAAGGAAAAAGAAAAGTAGAAAGAAAAAGAGAAAGATTAGGAGTATTAAAAAAAAAAAAAAAAGAAACGATCAGACGGGTAGAAAAAAAAGGAAATAAAAAAATAACAGGAAACAATGAAAAGTAAGAGACGGCTGACAAAAAAAAAAATAAACAGACAGACAGACAGACAGACAGACAGACAGACAGACAGACAGACAGACAGACAGACAGACAGACAGACAGACAGACAGACAGACAGACAGGCAGGCAGGCAGGCAGGCAGGCAGGCAGGCAGGCAGGCGGATGGATGGATGGATGGATGGATGGATGGATGGATGGATGGATGGATGGATGGATGGATGGATGGATGGATGGATGGATGGATGGATGGATGGATGGATGGATGGATGGATGGATGGATGGATGGATGGATGGATGGATGGATGGATGGATGGATGGATGGATGGATGGATGGATGGATGGATGGATGGATGGATGGATGGATGGATGGATAGATAGATAGATAGATAGATAGATAGATAGATAGATAGATAGATAGATAGATAGATAGATAGATAGATAGATAGATAGATAGATAGATAGATAGATAGATAGATAGATAGATAGATAGATAGATAGATAGATAGATAGATAGATAGATAGATAGATAGATAGATAGATAGATAGATAGATAGATAGATAGATAGATAGATAGATAGATAGATAGATAGATAGATAGATAGATAGATAGATAGATAGATAGATAGATAGATAGATAGATAGATAGATAGATAGATAGATAGATAGATAGATAGATAGATAGATAGATACATTTGGATGAGCTATTTGTAAATTATGTAAAAACTAATTATTATTATTATTATTATTATTATTATTCCTACTACTATATTCCATTATTATTGTCGTTATATATTGCAGGTTATTATGCAGGCATCTCGGGCCGTGGTTATGTCTACTATTCTGAAAATATTCAATGGCCGGACTGTAAGTGTACTGTGCTGTTTACTAGATAGGTATAAAATTAAATGTAAAGGACCCTTTTCCACAGATATCTGCGACCGGGCCTCTCACTGGCTGGACAGTATTTCGGTCTGGCTCCTATGATCGCACCAAGACTGCAGGAGTCCTTCTCGACGGCTTGCAATGCTAAGCCGTTTTATATGACGCACGTAACCTAATCACAGTAATCACCTGAAGCTCCCCCTTAGGGGACGTTGGTTGAACGTTACGATTATCTTCTCCAGCAACGAACCTATACACTTCTTTCCTCGACTACAGGCTTACTGGGCATATAGGGATAGACCTTTATTCTTTAGACTAATCGGCACTCGGTGGGTGATGTGGTCAGCATCACGCCGGTCACCTTTACTACCCAGAACCTAATGTGAGGGGAGAGGGGGGAGGGGATGTTAATAGAGCCACTGCCTCTTTATAAAAAATAGTTATCAAAGGCGACTAACTTAAGGTTGCTGAAATAGGTAGAGTATGAAGGTCAAGACATCATGACCCCGGCACACAAAGGTGAAGGTTAGGCCAGTCATTCGAGAAGAGCTTAGTGTTTTTAGCCATTTTTGTTTTAACCTAGCCTAGATTTGGTTAAGCATATTTACTGAGTCACTAAGTATGCACTAAGAATACAATCTATTACATTAATGAAATCAAACTGGAATATCGTTTAAACCGTCAAGATGTCTTTCAAATCAAATCGGACTTTTATTCTTTTTTTTTTTTTTTTGAAATTATATTAAGCACTTTGGATTGAAAAATGCCCAACTTAATGCAAACTTTGTTGATGTTCTCTTACCTTCTGACACTCGTTCGACAATAGATCACACGATTTTTATTAACTTGCTCGCACCTTCTTCCTTCTGAGCTACAGACGGCATGGAGTCCTCAGGATATAGGGCCTTCCTTGACAAAGGTCTGCCGGAACCGATTCTCAAGGTGATGGCGTTTATCACTGCGGACGAGGGAAAGATCTCTTGGGGACGTTCCTTTCACACCTCTGGATATTATACAATGATTCTTTTGTGGTGAGTCGTTCATTTGAAGTACAGTGTGTTAAGTCGGTGTAATGTCATCTACTCGTAGAGAAACATTGTTAGGTAAAAAGACAAATAAGCTGGTGGAGAGGGTGTATGTATGTGGAAGGGGGTGGGGGGAATTGAAAAGGGAGAGCCGAACATAAAAGAAGCAGTTCAACCAATCGACAACAACAAGGTGTCCCAAATGGACAGATACTGAAAATTAAAAAAAAAATTATTAAAATATTTTTTAAAAAATGAAAATTATAGACAGATAGACATAAAGGTAAATAGATAGGTATGAGTATAGACAGAAGGGTTGACGGACAGACAGACAGACGGACGGACGGACGGAAAGACAGACAGACAGACAAACAGACAGACAGACAGACAGACAGACAGACAGACAGACAGACAGACAGACAGACAGACAGACAGACAGACAGACAGACAGACAGACAGACAGACAGACAGACAGACAGACAGACAGACAGACAGACAGACAGACAGACAGACGGACGACGGACGGAAAGACGGGACGGACGGAAAGACAGACAGACAGACAGACAGACAGACAGACAGACAGACAGACAGACAGACAGACAGACAGACAGACAGACAGACAGACAGACAGACAGACAGACAGACAGACAGACAGACAGACAGACAGACAGACAGACAGACGGAGGGACGGACAGACAGACAGACAGACGGGTAGACGGAGAGACGGACACACAGAAAGATGGATGTACGGATGGACGGACGAACAGACAGACAGAAAGACTGATGGATGGACGGACGGATGGATCGACAGACAGACAGACAGACAGACGGATAGACTGATGGACGGACGGATGGATGGACAGACAGACGGATGGACGGATGGGCAGACAGACAGACAGACGGACGGACAGATGTACGGACTGGTGGATAGACAGAGGAATTGATGGATGGATACAATTCAATCTTATGTTTCAGCACAGCGCTTGCTTTCTGGATCGTCTGCAACGTGCTGCTATGCAGCGTGGTGGTCTACGGCGCCTATCTATTCCTCATCACCGGCTTCATCATGGTGCTCTCCTGCATCACCTACCACGCTTGTCAGATCCCAGTCTCTCTAGTGATCCGCTTTAGCGACAATAGGCTCCAGCTTGCGTACGGATGGAGCTTTTGGTTAGCACTCGTTGCAGGTACGTCCAAGGACACTGTTTGTTTGACACGCAAATCTACATCAAACTTGTCAACTTTCATTTGCCTTCCTTCGCTTGACATGAGCGTGCTCCGACTACAGTTTCGGAAATTTGCGATCTTTTCGGCAATTTCCGTTACCATAGAAACCGTTTGAAACTTGTTTCGGAAATGTCGGCTGGGGTTTCGGGATGGAATTTTGCGTATGAAATTTTGCGATTGGTGTGGTTTTCACCCACTCTAAATAGCTGAAAACGGCGGGAAGGAACTCGATTAACAGAGCATGTCTACGACAGCCGGACGTCCTCGGTTTTTCTGTTAGTCATCAGTTTGATTGAAAATAGCGGTAAATTCGAGGTTGCCTTTAGGCTTTAACTGTTACTGTACCTGGTAATGCTAGTTATAATTGAATTCTCCGTCCAATTTTACATTTGTGTATAAAATTTCTTTCTGGTACGTGGCTAGGTAGATGTACAGTGACATTTTTTAGGCAATCGCATGCGGCTGAGTGAGCTGAGTCTCATTGCCTGCCATCTTGTCCAATGACAATCCAATGTCAACAAAGCCGATACAGAACTGCGCAGTAGGTTGCGCAGAGAAAACCTTCTTGTTTCTGGGTCACAAGTTTTAGCGGCTGTTTCTTACATCTCATCTCCACAAAAACCTACATATCTCAGCTCAGAAATGACATACAAGCCTAAATGAGGTACCATTGGAAAGAGATTGTTTACAGCTATCTAACTGTGCTGGTTTTATTGGTGTAGAGGGCATTTAAAAATTTTTACTAAAGTAGCTCCTAATCCAACTGTTAAATGATACTCTATCCATACCAAACGCCAATCGTGTTCGTTTCTCTGAGTCATCAATATCACAATATAAATGACCCATCTCAGATTCCCCGAGGAAGTGCTGGTACAGTAAAACGGTAACCTTTTGCATGGTTATAAATTTGCATCTCAAATTTATGTTAAAGCTGATCTATGTCAGCTTTTATAAGTTAGCTAAATGACACAATATTTCCACACTTTTTTGTGGATGCCGCTTTGATTAAACAACTTTGACCGACGTCTTAGTTTGGCTTCCGTTCACTAAAAGTGCGTTTGCACGAGAAAATCATAAAATTGCATATGTTTCCTCACCCCCTTTTAAACCAGTTATAGTGTGCATTAGTTACTGAAACCAATGAAAGAAAACCGTCCAAAAAGTCTACCAAGACGGTTCATAATAACATATATATTATTTTTTTTAAAAAACTTCACAATGATATTCTTCTTTAGTGAAAAACTATTTCCTGAAAGTCATGGATATTCTAACGCTGCAGGCAAAAAATTAATTGCGATATAACTGGCAGTTTTTGAGAAAATGGCTTGCATGTGTGTTTATCAATTGTTGAACGAGTCATAGCCTTATTTTGTCGACGGCAGAATTTTGCCACCTCGCAAGGTGTCCCGCACTGTGCAGCTGCACATGTCGCACATGCCCAAATACACACACTGTAAATCTCTGTCAATCTCTCCACAAGGGACTTCGATGAACATTCTGTTTTTCGTTGGCACAGGAGCGGAGCAGCTATGTGGTGACCCGTTGCTATGAAGCTGTAACTAACATTAACATAAACTAACACACACTCACATAAACACACGCCTATACATATATATATATATATATATATATATATATATATATATATATATATATATATATATATACATACATATAAACACACACACATAGAGAGAGAGACAGACATATATTTTATATAGACATACAGATATATATATATATATATATATATATATATATATATATATATATATATATATATATATATATATATATATATATAGGCAGGCAGACCGACAGACAGTTAGAAACTAACTAGTAAGGAACTCAGGCCCAGTCCCGCTCATCTAAACACTAAGTCCTCTTTCATTGGAGCTTGGTCAGACTTGTGCACGTTGCTGTAGTCTACTGCTGTAGATTGCCCTCTCTCGTACAATCACTAAATCTAGGGTCAGTGTGGGGGATTAGGGGGGGGGGGTTGATTAGTAGTAGTAGTAGTAGTATTAGTAGTAGTAGTAGTAGTAGTAGTAGTAGTAGTAGTAGTAGTAGTAGTAGTAGTAGTAGTAGTAGTAGTAGTAGTAGTAGTAGTAGTAGTAGTAGTAGTAGTAGCAACAGCAGCAGCAGCAGCAACAGCAGCAGCAGTAGTAGTAGTACATTTTACCCCACTAGGGCATCACACAAGCGATAAACACCCTATGACACAAAGTGCCACCATGCGGATGAGGATCACCCGTGGAGAGATCTCGGAGAATTTGGGATTAGGGCCAGTTGTACATGTTATGAGTAGTGAAAGGTGGTCACATTCTGTAATATAGAGCACTCGTGGTCACCAGTATGAGCGTCGACTAAGCTGACGTCCCTGCCACTTACACTTGCGCGTCTCACATGTTAAGGCAGAGCCTGAACGTCCAACCAGTGTCGTGGCCGGACTCCATCAATCATAAGTGTGTCAATGGGCGGAGATGGTCACAAGTTCGTTATGTGTACCATACTTTATTCTATACACCATACAAAAACACTATGAGGATTAAAGATATGCAAATAGTCTTTCGTCAGGTTTCAGTGATAAAGTCTATTTCAGAGCAGTTTTATTCATTCTTAAACCTTCCCGTTCAGTCGGTACAGTTCACTCTTGCCATGCTGAACGGCAAGCGAACGCCCAGCACAGTTCTAGGAGACTACAAGTACTGCGACCTTTCCCGAGTCTCAGCTAATATTCTTGGCTCCTGCCTTCTCAATTAATATATATGCAAGTTAGTAATCATGAGGGGAAGCGGCTGGCCGAACGGTTAGCAAGCTGATCTTTCAAGCGGGAGACCCGGGTTCGAATGCTCAGTAAGGCTGGGGATTTTGTTTTTGTCAGGGGCAAAATAAAATCCTCACCTGCACAGTCGTGGCGACAGAACTAGACACGCGGCTGTAAACTCTCAAACTCAAAGACCGCCCCCCCCCCCCCACCACCACCACCACCACCACCACCACCTCTCCCTCCGCCTACACCGCAAAAGTGGTATAATAAGGCAGTAATGTGCAGTTTTTGGCAGCAATCATGAGATATTGAGACATTAATATTCATACTTTTATGTTCCAATCTCACGCATGCTATTATCATTCTGTCTCTCTCTCTCTCTCTTTCTCCCAGTATGTGTGTATATTCAAATGAAACACAACAATGAAGAATACCACTGCTGCTGCTTCTTTTGTAACTACCAATACTACATAACAGCAGGGATAACTATCCCCCTGCCTCGATAGGAAACTTAACGGCAGAGATATTATAGGCAAGAGTGCTTTGACGGCAGGCATCAATACCCGTCATGTTTATTAGGCTCTGGGAAAATTAGGATATACGTTATACTGACAACTTAAGTTAGGAACTCTCCTGGCCTTGCAAATCTCGAGACAGCTTGAGCTTATTACTCTTCATCTTCTTCAAGGCTTGTTAGGGTTTTAAAAGGGCTGGGAAAAGAGAGTGTGCTCTATAAAGATGTAGAATCTGAGTAATGTAAGGTGATTTGGTTTTTTAGGTTTTGGGGATTGGTGCGACTTTGAGAAGAACAAGCTTGTTTTCAGCGGAGAAAACAATTAACATGCATATTTTGACATTTTTTATGCTGTTGCCTTATGGGGCAAGTTCTATATTTGTATTTACGAGTAAAAAAAAAATAGACACATCCCTTTCCCAGCACCCTCCCCAACCACCTAAAACGGCATGTCGTAAAAGTAGACTTACTATGAATGTTTACTTTGAAGTCAGAGTGCATCTGGCTGAGAGGCAAGGAAACAACAGTCTGCTTACAGACACATCAGATCTGTAAAACAGATGTGTAGTCAAAACTAAAATTATGGAACAAAATCAAAGTTCACAAATAGACGAATCACAGGACCTTTCCGCCTAAGTCTATAGTCAGTAAACGCTAATGTGAAGAAAGTTACCCGGCTAGTGAGAAATTATGTGGAATTATAAACCACGTTCGTAGCCCCTAGAACCTCATACGCCACTATATGTGTCGACAGCAGATTCCGCCCACCCACACTTGACTTATATATTTCTGTGCGGAAAGGTTGGTTAACTGAGATTGTTGCGAACATTCCAGGTTGTGTGACCTTCATCCTCGGACTGATCATGGTTGTGGCTGACCACTTTGACCACGACAGCGTGGCCGATTTCTTTCACATGGAGAAACTAGTCAGGGATGATTATAGTGAGGTAAGGATTTGATACTGTATGTTCGCTCTGCTGTAGTTTGTTGGTGAAATGCTACGACGTTCGCCCTGTTTCTGTACGTTGGTGAAATGCTACGACGTTCGCCCTGTTTCTGTACGTTGGTGAAATGCTACGACGTTCGCCCTGTTTCGTACGTTGGTGAAATGCTACGACGTTCGCCCTGTTTCTGTACGTTGGTGAAATGCTACCACGTTCTCCCTGCTACTGTATGTTGGTGAAATGCTACCACGTTCTCCCTGCTACTATGTGTTGGTGAAATTCTACCACGTTCTCCCTGCTACTGTATGTTGGTGAAATGCTACCATGTTTGCTATGCTACTGCATATACAGGAAATGCTACAATGTTTCCCCTGCTACTGTATGTTGGTGAATCGCTAACATGTTTACCCTGCTACTGTATGTCGTTGAAATGTTACAATGTTTAACATGCTACTGTATGTTGGTGAAATGCTACAATGTTTGCCATGCTAATGTATGTTTGTGAATCGCTAACGTGTTTACCCCGCTACTGTATGTCGGTAAAACGTAACAATATTCAACGTGCTACTGTATGTTGGTGAAATGCTACCCAGTTTGCAATGCTACTGTATCTTGGTAAAATGCTACCATTGGTGAAATGCTACCATGAGCTATGTTTTTTCTGTTAGTGAAATACTACCGTTTTCGCCCTGTTACTGTATTATTTTGAAATGCTACCATTTTTGCTCTGTTACTGTATGCTGGTGAAATGCTACCATGTTTGTTCTGTAACTGTATGTTGGTGAAATGCTACCATGTTTGCTCTGTTACTCTATGTTGGTGAAATGCTACCATGTTTGTTCTATTACTGTATGTTGGTGAAATGCTACCATGTGAGCTATGTTTTTTCTGTTAGTGAAATACTACCGTTTTCGCCCTGTTACTGTATTATTTTGAAATGCTACCATTTTTGCTCTGTTACTGTATGCTGGTGAAATGCTACCATGGTTGTTCTGTAACTGTATGTTGGTGAAATGCTACCATGTTTGCTCTGTTACTCTATGTTGGTGAAATGCTACCATGTTTGTTCTATTACTGTATGTTGGTGAAATGCTACCATGTTTGTTCTGTTACTGTATGCTGCTAAAATGCTACCATGTTTGTTCTGTTACTGTATTTTGATGAAATGCTACCATGTCTGTTTTATTACGGCATGCTGGTGAAATACTTCCAAGTGCCATGTTTGCTAAGAAAACAAATTTGCCACACGTTTTGGTTTTATTATTACATGACCAGTGTCTACTATCGACGTCCAATTTCCCTAACCGTTTAAGGCTTTCTCTATTCTCGTACTTGCTTCGTATCGCCTTTCTTGGAAATTACAAGATAATCATATTGTGTTTCAATCTACTCATCTTAGCCGTGGTCATCATCTTCCCCATCATCTTCCGTGTTTTCTTTCTGGTGGCACGCAATAGTGCGTAGTACCTTAACTTTCTTTTTGTTGTTGTTGTTGTTGTTGTTGCTTTGACATCATTGTTTTTAGAGAGTTAATGTGGTAAACACTGTCAGGTTGGTGCCATCATTTTTTTTTAATAGATACATTATTGTGTGTACCGGCGCCTTTTGTTCTAAAAAAAAAAAAAAAAAAAAGACCCCGATCATCAATATCATTGTCATCGTCATCATCGCAATTCACAGAAATATGAGGGAACACTTGAGACGATATAAACGGTATAATAAAGAATCTGATATGTGATGATTGGAATTATAGAGATAGGAGGACACATTAGACAACATCAAAATAGTTACCGTGCCGGGAATTTAACCTGTCACCCAAAAGTGACGACAGCGCCTTGCTGCATGAGTAGGGGGTTTTACGCCGCATGACCAATGTAGATACTCACGAAAATGTACCACCATCATCATCATCCTGAGCCTGCCAGCAGCCGAGCAAGCCACAACCCTGCCGCAGCTCGAAGGTCAGAACTGAATTATACACACAAGCAGCTGAATTATTCGTAAAGACGCGAAAAGACTCGCAAATATAACCTAACGCTTTGACCACTGTCTTTGCTTCTTAAAAGGTTAAAGTCCACAGAACTGATTGCACTTCACCGGGTTTTATCACAGAATGGCTTAGCCTCTCCCCCTCAGAACGGCTAGTAACCTGCTGAGTACGTCACATAAAGCACGAACACCGTAGCACGGACGACGATTGCTGGAGTCTCCATTAAAAAACTGCACCAGAGAACCTTCGACCTTCAGAGCTTGAGGCAAACGGCTTGACCACTTGACCACGGAGACCCCTGTCTACGTTCTATTGTTTGTATTTACTATTTCTAAAGTGGTGTAAGACATGGGGCAGGGAATGAAAGGGGAGGCGGGGGCGTCAACCACCTGATGACCAAGGCCACATAGCTAGTGCAGTTGCCACAAACTGTGCAGGTTAGGCTTGATTGTGTTGCCTCTGACCTCCCACACACACACACAATAAAAAAATCGCCATCCTCCAAGGGGATCGAACGCAGTCCCCCCGGGTGATAGCCCAGCCTGTTATAATCTGATTTTTGAGTCTTTATTAACGAAAAACAACAACAACAATAAGTCATACAAATAACAAGATCAAGGGAAATCGTAAATACCAGTGACTGCAGTAAAACTGACACAAAGAAGTAATTTAACAGGACTGCAGTAACCACTTTTTATAAGTCATGTAACAAATATCAGGGCTTTCATGAACATTCAAATCAAAGGTGGTCTATAACAAAAACAAAGTTTAGAAAAGTATACCCCTGCAGAATGCTGACTTACAGCCAACTAGGTTAGACTGATTTTTGTGATTACACCCACAACCCACCACCCTCGTAGCAGTCTGCAAATGTTATGAAGCTGATTTGGATCTTCACTTTCAGTACGACAAAACACACAACACGAATGACTTGGCGCTAGCAGCATCCGGAGCCTCGGGTTCCTCTGATAGGAACTCTAGCATCTTCCAACAAGTGAATAAGAAACAAAAGACTCGTGGAAACAGCAGAAGGAACGGACTCCTTCCCGGCCAGTCCGCCTTTCTAATCCGGTCAACGGACGGCAACGATGGTCAGTCCAAAGTCAACCAGATCTACTGTGACCCTGATCAGGTGAGTGGTACTGTTTTTTTTTTTGTTGTGCCTTTTGATTGATCGACCGGGTTGGTCACTCTGGGCTGCGACCTGAAAGTTTATCATCCTTACTGCAGACCAGCTAGGTAGATCAACTAGGTCGTTCAACCTCCGAAGAAGTTATAACTAGGGCATACGTAACGGCTGCACCAGCCGGGTGTAACATGCCGTCTTGTGTAGGTAAGAACGTAAGTGTTCCTTAGCTACTGATCTTGACACAAGAGATGAAGTGTACAGAAAATGCGTCAAGATACAAAAAGACTTCACAAAAGACAAATAAAATATGTTTAATTCTTAAAGTGGATATCGATTGCCACTAGATCACTAACATGCGTTACCTTACTTTTACATAAGAAGTGAAGTATAAATAAAATGTGTCAAAATACAAAAAGACTTCCCAAAGACAAATAAAATCATGATTAATTACTAAAGTGGATGTCGATTGCGGCTAGATCTCTAACATGCGTTATCTCAACTAACTTTACACAGTACAGTCTTATATTCTCTTCACTTTTATTTGTTTGTTTTCTTTCCATTTAAATGGTCGTCTTTTCCCCCCTTACCTCAATTTATCAAACAATATCCAGATTATTTTTATACAGTACTAACCCGTTCTTATTACAGGAAGACAACTTTAAGACCACTATGGTCACATGCGGAAAATTTTCACATTTCGGAACTATTTAAATTCAAAAACTGTTTTCAGTACTTTTTTGGCCCCCCCCCCCCCCCCCCCCCAAAAAAAAAAAAAAAATACTTAGAATTGTAAAACTATAAATGGTTGTCTAAAAAGACATTGTGTGGAAAAGCTCGCTCTCCTACGAGATACGCCTGGCCAAATCAGAGAGGGATGACACCAAGAGGAGACACCAGATAAGAAGAGGAAAAAAATGAACAGCTAACAAAGGCGCAGGACGAGCGGTCGGAACAGGATGGAAGCATCGAGCCCAGAAATGGCACAATACTAGAATTTAGTTACGAAAGTGACACAAATAACCCAGACCACAAATATAGGCGGAGACTGTTAGCAGCCTCGACTAGCTAGCAGCAGCCTGAAAGTGGTCAACGTTTTCATTTTTTTATCAAAAGGACTTGGACTTGAATTATTTTTACACTTCTGTTTCCTTTTTTTCTCTGGACCTTCAATGTGCAGATTATTGTGAGGAACTCTAGCATATTTTAACTTATATTCGAACTTCAGAGGCTTTTTCGGAAGATTTAAGTTTTCTTTAAACATAAGCAACGGACCGAACACGCCCAGTGCGTTCTTTATTTAATAATATTCATATTCTCTTGAAAGGCCTTCATGTGTAACCAAACAGCGTGTGGTTTCTTCATTATGATAATACCATACAAGTTTGAATGCAGCAATAAGGTTTCTGCCGTTTACTCCTTAAGGAAAACACAATTCAACATAGGGATAACAATAAAAGAAAACATGGAAAGGAAGGGGGATCAAGGGGGACTAAGCTTGTTTAAGTATATAATAATAATGTGCGAAATGCCTAAAAATATATTATAATATCCTCTTTTTGTAGCGCATGCCGCGTGGCGTCGGTACAGTTTCTTTTAAGACATCTTCATTAGTGTTTTTTTTTTTTTTATTTTTAATTATAAATCTGAAATAATTTGAACTGTTTAAACAAAAAGTAAAAAAAAAAAAACACTTCTATACACATGCTTGAAGGGAGAAAAAGGGCTTGAAAAAGCAGTCCCTTGTATTTTCTCTGAGCGGAAGTAGGTGTACTCACGGGATTCAAGGTTCCCATTTCCGGCGGCCCCGATTCAACACATTTGCATTATTCAATCGAAGATTCGAACTATAAAAAGAGCACAACATAAGCTGCCATTTTTCTTCGAGAATAAATGAGCAGTTTTAATACACCAATCTTCAGTTTCAAGTTCAGAGTCCCAGTTTCGACTGCATCGTTAACAGTCTGATTTTAAGTCCGTCGGCCAGATCTCCTGGTTGGTCAGTTATCGCAGCGTCATTCTACTCAGACCGTGATGGTCTGTGCCTGTCTGTGCATTCACTCGCTACCAAAGGATCATTACAATATCTAGTTTGTCAAGCATTAGTTCACCACCAAATGGTGCACAACCAGCTAGCCTATCTATATGTTCGTTTTCAAATGCATCGGCATTACGTGAAGTAAATATCTAAAGCATCAAACTACCCGTATTCATGAATCGATTCTTGCACGTAGCATACCTTTCTCCAACGTTCTCAACATGCCCTGCTGTTAGTAATAGTTGCGACATGTGTGCGCGGTGGGCGGGTGACGAACTCCTTGTGGTCCGGGTTCATGCCCGGGGATAGGCAGAAAAGCCACATTTCTCCCAGATATACGGTACCTATAATGAAATCAAGGCCGAAGGGTTGCGATATTTATAGTATCGAGCCAAAGGGTTTACAATTTATGGTTTCTGGATTTAAAAACAAAATGTAGTAACTATAGCCATTCAGATGTCAGTCGTTCGTGCCCTGACCAGCTCCACCATAAACTGTGAAAACCTGATTCCATTGGAATATTTTCAGTATTAACACTTTGGCGGAAACATTTATGAGCATAATAAGTAGTACATCTTTTGCCTTTGCTGAAGGAAACTGAGTATCTGATAGTTTTCCAGGAATGCTGACAATTTTCATAACCCATAAGCCGCTATCTCGTTTGGAGTTTTTCACGAGAAATAGCAACAGAAGGAGAGAGAGAGAGAGAGAGAGAGAGAGAGAGAGAGAGAGAGAGAGAGAGAGAGAGAGAGCGTAATGGGGTTTCTATTAGTTTTTTTCGGAGTGCTTTAAATGTAAAATTTTATCAACTATTGGTTGTTAACTAATATGCAGGCTTTGTGTTCATATATGTAGTAGAACAGATGAATCAGAAAGAAAGAGAGAGAACGAACGAACGAACGAACGAACGAAAGAACAAACTTTATTTTCAAAGGGATACAAATTGGGCACGCAGGCCCGTCTGACATTCGGCCCTTCTAAGAGAGAGAGAGAGAGAGAGAGAGAGAGAGAGAGAGAGAGAGAGAGAGAGACAAAGAGACAGAGACAGAGAGAAAGAGAGAGGCGGAAAGAGGAAACACGGATTATCTAATAGTTTACTTACATTTTACAGATGAAGAACTTTAACCCAAACACCGAGGAAAACAGTGGCAAGAACCAGTTGGAGTCCCTCTGCGAGGAGACTGAGATGTCCATGGTAGACGGAGGGATATCGTCTTCTGAAATTCAAGAGGAAGGAGAGAAAGGGGCCGATAACAAAAGTATTTTCACTATCACAGGTGAGTTTCTTAGAACCTGTGTTCTTCAACCTTTTCTACATTTGTAGCTCCCCAAAATAGAGGGAATTATTTGTCGTTGGTAGTCATGCCTAGCCACATCCCTGTAAACTCTGACACATACAATCCTCCATGCCATGATGTCAGACCGTCCAGCATCTTTTCTCTCGGTCTCCCTCTGCCTCTCCTCCCTTCCACTTTTCCTACTGTCACGATGTGCTCCAGCTTTCTCCTTCTCATCGTTTGAGCAAAGAATGTAGATTGTCTCTTTCTGATGTGGGCAGTCAGTTGTCTTCATGAGTCAGATTCTTTCAAGACATCCTCATTACTCTTTTTATCTGTGAGGGTATTCTAATGATTCGTCTATGAAACTGCATATCCGCAGCTTCCAACAAATTTTTTTCACTAATCTACCAATTATCAATGATTGACTTCCATATATCAAGATAGGATTTCTACCCCATTACATGATTAGGCAAAACTTGTTGGCGGCCCACTTGGACTTTTACACAGTCGACAGGCTGAAGTACACTGTTTTAGAACACGTACTTATGTCTATGCAAATGGTCTCTGCAGAGCTTCCCATGTTCACATATAGGGGACGGTATTATACATTACTCGAACTTGCTAATCTTTACCCGCTTCACACTACAGGTTGCACCTCATGGCTGGTGGAGCTATTACAGATGATATAATTGGCACTTCTTTGGAGTTAGAGTGGGGTATCTAGGATCTACCTTGTTGGTCTGCAGTCCGTGCTGAGATTTCCCAATCTGGGGATGGTATGGTAAACTATAGGTAGCAGCCCAGAGGGGACAAACTGATAAATCCACTTGTTGGGCGCAGTGTTGACAGCTCTGCACTGTAAAAAATCTACAACGTTACTGAAACTTCAAGAGGAAATAAGTGCTCTAAACGTCCAGTGGTCTTGAGACAGTGCCCCTCTGTCAGCATGAACAACATGGGTGAAAGCCGAAAGGAAGCCCATGATGGGAAAACAAGTCTGCTGGATGTCAAAACCAAATTAAGAATTGGCTTCTGGAATGTAAGAACCATGTTTGAAACGGCCAAAACCGCCCAAGTAATTAAAGAAATGCAGAACTATAAACTGCATATTCTTGGAATTAGTGAAAGCAGGTGGACAGGGTTTGGACAATCCACAACAGGTACAGGAGAAACCATAATATACTCTGGAAGAGATGATAACCTACATTCTGCAGGAGTAGCACTTATTTTAAAGAAAGGTATACACAAACATCTTATCTAGTGGCATCCAATCAATGAAAGAATAATGACAGCACGATACAATGGCAAACATGCCAAACTTACAGTCATCCAATGCTAAGCACCGACTAATGAAGCTGAAGATGAAGATAAAGAAACATTCTATAGGAGACTGCAAGAGGTAGTAGATAAAGTACCAGCCCATGATATTCTATGCATTATGGGAGATCTCAATGCAAAAGTTGGTAACAACAACTTGAATAGAGAACTATCAATGGGAAATCAAGGATGTGGTACAATTAATGACAACGGGGAAAGATTGAGCGACTTCTGCACGGCGAATAGACTTGTTATAGGAGGAACACTATTTCCTCACAAGAACATACACAAGCTTACATGGATATCCCCAAACAGAAGAGATGTAAACCAGATCGACCATTTCATGGTGAACAGAAAATGGCGTGGGTCCCTACTCGATGTGCGTGTCAAAAGGGGAGCAGATGTGGGAATCGATCATCACCTTGTAGTCGCTCTACTACGACTGAAACTCAAAAAAGTTTACACACAAGTTAAGACACAGACAGCACGTTACAATGTTAACCTTTTAAGAGAAAAAGACATTGCCACTAAATTTATAGTAGAACTCAAGAATAGATTTCAAACCCTATCAAGTGACCCACAAACTCCAACTACAATCAGCATTCAAGACAGATGGAACCAGATCAAAGAAACATACAAATCAACTAGCAATAAAATATTAGGAACCAGGAAACAACACCACAAAGAATGGATAAGTAGTCAAACCATGGACTATATTGCCAAGCGAAAAAGTATAAAGAACCTCATAAATCACACTAAATCAGAACGTCAGAAAGACAAACTAATGTTAGAATATAGCGAACTAAATAAAATGACCAAGAAAAGTGCCAGAGCTGACAAGAGAAGATTTATGGAAACAGCAGAAAATGCTGCTAAAGCACATGATCTACAAACCCTACACAAAATTACCCAGCAAATTTGCGGAAACAGAAATAACTATCACAGCATACCCATCAAAGATAACCAAGGCAGACTGCTCACCACAGAACAAAAACAAGACATGCAGTGGACTAAACACTTCTCCGACCTCTTGAACAGACCTGATCCTGAAAATCCCCCAGAAATTCAACCAGCCTCTCAGGACATTGACATTATTACTGAACCACAAAGCAAACAAGAAATCCTTAAAGCTATCCACACTTTAAAGAACAACAAAGCACCAGGCAAAGACGAACTGCCAGCAGAACTTCTCAAAGTAGATCCCAACACAACTGCTAGCATTCTAGAACCATTGTTCAAGGATATTTGGGAAAAAGAAGTGTTGCCTGATGACTGGACTGAAGGAACAATAGTCAAAATCCCCCAAAAAGGAGTTTTAACAGACTGCAATAATTGGAGGGGAATTACTCTACTCTCAGTACCAAGCAAAATATTTTGTAAAATCATCATAATGCAGCTTGAAAAAGGAGTAGATAAATGCCTACGAGTGGAACAAGCAGGTTTCAGAAAGGGCAGAGGAACAACTGAGCACATCTGCGCCATACGGAACATTTTAGAACAATGCAACGAATGGCAGAGAAGTATATATATTAATTTTGTGAACTTTGAGAAAGCTTTTGACAGCATCCATAGAGACGGTCTGTGGAAAATTTTACGACATTATGGAATTCCAGAAAAAATAGTCAACATAATTGCTCTCTTCTATAAAGACTTTTCCTGCAGTATAAAAAATTACAATACATCTTTCCCAGTAAAGACGGGTGTAAGACATGGATGTGTTATATCATCTCTCCTCTTCAAACAAACCAAGAAACTTTAGACAGTATGATTACCAAGAGAAGATGGAAATGGCTTGGCCATGTTATGAGAATGACTTCTGATATACCTGCCAAAACAGCTCTCACATGGACATGGACACCAGAGGGAAAGAGAAAACAGGAGCGCCCAAAAACAACATGGAGACGAACGATGGAAAGTGACCTGATTGCGGCATCTTTGACATGGAAAACTGCATTGAAGATTGCACAGGACAGGAAAGCATGGAAAGTCCTCTCTGAAGCCTCATGTGCCACTAGGCATAACGAGAACTGATGATGATGATGATGTACTCACTTACATCCCAAGTTATCTACCAGTCTAACTGTTTACTTGCAGCGTCATCCATCCATTCGCCTGTCCTTGCTTTCATCATCCATCAATTACTCCACCTGCATACATGTCTGTCTGTCTCCCAGACTGCCTGCCTGTCTGTCTCTGCTGTCTGTCCTCCTACCCACCTACACATCAGGATATCTATCTATCTATCTATCTATCTATCTATCTATCTATCTATCTATCTATCTATCTATCTATCTATCTATCTATCTATCTATCTATCTATCTATCTATCTATCTATCTATCTATCTATCTATCTATCTATCTATCTATCTATCTATCTATCTATCTATCTATCTATCTATCTATCTATCTATCTATCTATCTATCTATCTATCTATCTATCTATCTATCTATCTATCTATCTATCTATCTATCTATCTATCTGTCTGTCTGTCTGTCTGTCTGTCTGTCTGTCTGTCTGTCTGTCTGTCTGTCTGTCTGTCTGTCTGTCTGTCTGTCTGTCTGTCTGTCTGTCTGTCTGTCTGTCTGTCTGTCTGTCTGTCTGTCTGTCTGTCTGTCTGTCTGTCTGTCTGTCTGTCTGTCTGTCTGTCTGTCTGTCTGTCTGTCTGTCTGTCTGTCTGTCTGTCTGTCTGTCTGTCTGTCTGTCTGTCTGTCTGTCTGTCTATCCATCCGTTGTTTCTTCTGCCCGTCTGTCTGTCTGTCTTTTTAAAAATAAAGGTTGTTTGTTCTGTTAGCCCGTCCATACGTCCGACAATGTGTATGTTTGTCTGTCTGGGTAATCACCATACTTATACAACTGTAATATTTTCCAGACACCCCAGACAAACCAAACAACAGCAACAACCACAACAACAACAACAGTGAGAAGCAACATAAAGAAGTCAGGTTCAAGAACAAAATATTTACCATAGACCTCACCGAAGAAGACCTACACGAAGACAACGACAGTATCTATGGCAACGCGTTGGCAGGCACGCTCAGCCATACGCCTGTCAACGATGACAGCCCTATCAACAGTCTCAACGGATATATGGTATCGGACGATTCTGACGACAGTAATCACTGTGAAATTTACATACCGGTTGAACCTGATCGCAGCAATAGAGTCACCAGAGAAATAGCTACTAGAAATGATGAATCCTTAGACTCGGGAATCGAAGTTGTCAACGCTTTTAACTGCAGACGGAACAGGAACAGAAGAAACAGCGTTCATAGCAACGGGTTCAATCTTGGGACAATCATAAATATGGACGATAGTTGATTTCATAGTTTCTGCGATGAACCTGTGGGATGTCTGAAGTCGAGTGGATTAAACGGGGAAAAAAAAAACCACACAATAAAAACGTTGACTAGACTGAATGAAGGGGAGCAAAAAGACAGATACAACAAACGTTTCGGCCAAAATTTTTGTTAATTGGGGAAACAACATAATTCTACACATCAATGAACAAACAAACAAACAACACACGAAAAGAAGGCAGCATTACATTTTTTAACATTGTTTTCTATTGGGATTTGAAACTGTCGACTCCAAACCACGGTGCCGCTCTGATGAAGAAGCAGGTGTAAATTCCACGCACGATCAACTAGACACCATTTTTATATCGAGACCTACAGACTATCGGTTCGATTCAACTGTTCGGGATAGTCCAGTGGCTAACGCGATGCCTATGGACCTGGTGGTCATGTTTTCGAATCCTAATCGAAACATATTTCTTTCTCAAACAGCCTAATGATTTTTAAAAGGAAAAAAAAAAAGCAAGAAGATAGATACTGCCTATCGAGAGCCATTTAGTTTACACACATCAGATAACACATTGACATAAACGTACATCTCTACTGTTACGTTATTTAAGTTCCGGATGTCAAATGTTGTATATATTTATCACATTGCCCGGCTCTCTAGCGTAGTTGGCTAAACCTGATTGCGCGGTGAGCGGGTGACTAACTCCTTGTGGTCCGGGTTCGCTCCCGGGGGTAGGCAGAAAAGCCACATTTCTCCCAGATTTACGGTATTTATCATGGAATCAAGGCCGAAAGGCTGAGATATCCATAATACCGACCCTAAGGGTTAACAAGTCATGGGTTCTGGATACTAAAATAAACAACAAACAAACAAACAATATTTATCACATTTTAAAGCTGCATTAGTTACTATGTTTTATAAACTCAAACCCGATGTGTATGTGTTAGCAGGGCCAAAAAATGAATAAGAGAATTTGAGCCTGATGTGTTTACGAGGGTCAAACATGAACTACGGACATACTCCCAGTGTGTTTACAAGGATCAAACATAAACTACAGACATACTTCTAGTGTGTTTACGAGGATCAAACATGAACTACAGACATACTCCCAGTGTGTTTACGAGGGTCAAACATGAACTACAGACATAATCCCGGTGTGTTTACGAGGATCAAACATGAACTACAGACATACTCCCAGTGTGTTTACGAGGATCAAACATAAACTACAGACATATTCCCGGTGTGTTTACGAGGATCAAACATAAACTACAGACATACTCCCGGGGTGTTTACGAGGATCAAACATGAACTACAGACATACTCCCGGGGTGTTTACGAGGATCAAACATAAACTACAGACATACTCCCGGTGTGTTTACGAGGATCAAACATAAACTACAGACATACTCCCGGGGTGTTTACGAGGATCAAACATAAACTACAGACATACTCCCGGGGTGTTTACGAGGATCAAACATAAACTACAGACATATTCCCGGGGTGTTTACGAGGATCAAACATAAACTACAGACATACTCCCGGGGTGTTTACGAGGATCAAACATAAACTACAGACATACTCCCGGTGTGTTTACGAGGATCAAACATAAACTACAGACATACTCCCGGGGTGTTTACGAGGATCAAACATAAACTACAGACATACTCCCGGTGTGTTTACGAGGATCAAACATAAACTACAGACATATTCCCGGGATGTTTACGAGGATCAAACATGAACTACAGACATACTCCCAGTGTGTTTACGAGGATCAAACATAAACTACAGACATACTCCCAGTGTGTTTACGAGGATCAAACATAAACTACAGACATACTCCCAGTGTGTTTACGAGGATCAAACATAAACTACAGACATATTCCCGGGGTGTTTACCCAAGCCACAAAAATAAACTGAAGACTTGACACTGGTGTGTTAACCAAGGCCAGATGTGAATTAGAAACTTGATCCCGGTGTGTTTACCAGTTCCAAACATAAACTAGAGACTTGATCCTGGTGTGTTTACCAGTTCCAAACATACAATAGAGATTTGACCCCAGTGTGTTTACCAGTTCCAAACATGAACTACAGACTTGATCCCAGTGTGTTTACCAAGGCCTTACACGAAATAGACATTTGATCCCGGTGTGTATACTAGTTCCAAACATGTACTAAAGACTTGATCCTGGTGTGTTTACCAGTTCCAAACATAAACTACATACTTGATCCCTGTGTGTTTACCAGTTCCAAATATGAAAAAGAGATTTGATCCCAGTGTGTATACTAGTTCCAAACATGAGCAAAAGATTTGATCCTGATGTGTTTACCAATTCCAAATATGAAAGAAATATTTTATCCCTGTGTGTTACCCGTCCCAAATATAAAAGAGAGATTTGATCCCGGTGTGTTTACCAGTTCCAAACATGAACTAAAGACTTGATCCCGGTGTGTTTACCAAGGCCTACTATGAAATAGAAATTTGATCCTGGTGTGTTTACCCGTTCTAAATATGAAAGAGAGATTTGATCCCGGTGTGTATACTAGTTCCAAACATGAACTAGAGACTTGATCCTTGTGTGTTTACCAGTTCCACGCATGAACTAGAGATCTGATCCCCGTGTGTTTACCAAGGCCAAACATGAACTCGAGACGATTTTAGTGTCTTTACCAGGGCTACAAATGAAATATGTGTGTATAATTTAGTTGTTTATACAATGTTTCTGTTTGTATGGAATATCTCTGTTTTTGTGACATAATTATGATTAGTAATCGACTAGAGAAGTTGGCGATATTTGGCAAGGGAAAAGAGCCAGTGAAGGGAAAAGAGATAAATGCCTAGATAGCTTAGTCATATGGATGTGTCTAGGCAAGGACACCGACCCAATCCGTCGAGGACGCCCAACACTGTCGTGCCCAACTCTAACAGTCTATACTCTACCTGAGTAACTTTTCGGTATAAATTGGCGAAACTTGGCACTGAATTTGTTAATAATCAAATCCTTGTAGGGGAAAAATTATAATGTAAACAAACATATAGTTTTAAATTTGCCCTTTGCTAGGTATATGAAAAAAAAAAACAGACACCGATTTATAGCATACAGTTAATATGTTTACAGTTAAATGAGTGACGCGAACCTTGCATAATATTAAATTGCACATGTGTTAGAGGTAATCCGTGCCAAAACTCAAGGTGCACTTATTTTGAATAGTGATAGTATACACTATCATGTGCTGTCATAATCCTATTTACACCTTTGCAACTCAGTTCATAGTCATTTCACTCTCCGATGATCAGTTTCCTGCATTAGCCTCCTGTGAGTTAGGTGAACACAATATTTCGTTGTACACTGAATAGGTTATCAAAATAAAAATAATCACCACGCATCGCTGTCCATGTGATCTGATAACAACACAGTTCCCACGCTTGTGGTTTTGAGCAAACGATTTTTTTTTTAAATTTTAATTGCTGTATATTCGGTTTTTTTTTTTTTTTCTTTCTTTTTTTTTTTTTTAAAGAGGTACACAAACTAAAAGTATGACAAAGATCAGAGAAAGTCGCTGCTTTAAGAAAACATTACCACATGTGCAGTTGTCAATTGTAAGATCATAAAGACATGGGGAACTGATGATGATGATAAAGACATGGGGAATCTATAAACACACTGCAAAAATCCATGCTGGTCTCTATATAAGTTTTTTTTCGAGAAATTTGTTAAAGTTTGAAGCACGACATTTGAAGAAGACTATACATTTTTGCGTGTGGTATCTTGTGTGACAGTATCACATTTGAAAAATGTGGGAGGACAAAAATTTTCCTGTGATGGTAATACATTTTATTCTATAGTGGAATAATAATAGATTATTGAGCGTGAATACCTCACTCCACCCATGTGATCATCATCATCATCATCATCAAGTGTCTTGCTCACCGACATAGGCGCTGGCGTCTGTCCACAGATCTGGGTCTTTAGTATTTTGAATCAATTCAGCTGATGTTCCACCATGCATATATATATATATAGATAGATAGATAGATAACGTTTGCAAGCATCAGAAGTATTTAATCGTTTGTACTATAAACAACGTATTGTTTCTTGTGATAGTAATATATTCCCTTGTGCCATAGTAATTAATATATTGTGACTTGTGATAGCATCACATTTAAGCGCGTGATAAGACAACATTGTGCCATTTGATGACAATGTTTATATTGTGCCATAAAAATACCTTTTAATTATGTCTTGTTATGTAAATTTATCTTCTCGTGTGGCATTAATGCATAATTTTTTGTGAGAGTAACACATTTCAACATGTCTGGACAAATACGTCACGTGACAATAATATATTTTCTCTGTGACAAAAAACGAATTTAGTATGTAGTACATGCTATACTTTTATAGCAAAGTGTTGATATTTTGTTGATCTAGGTAAATACACCAATAAATTATCAAAACTACGTTTTCTTTTTGTCTCAAACAATCAGACTATAAGTTGAGCTTCCAACTTGTTCGCAAACAGGTCACCCATAATTTGAACCGTTCCTGTGTCCATCACTGTCCCATGGGAAAGGTCAAGCCGACACCAGTCCCGTCAATATCTAATAGCTTGCACACGAATCAAATGCATACAAGAGCCGAAACAAAGAGTCTGTCACTAGAATTGTTTTTTATAGTTTATTAAAGCACTAGTCCCGAGACATCAGCAGGTACAAACGCAAAGCTGCATAAGGCACACAGTCAGTGTGGCAACCAGCCACTCCCTATTTTCTAAATCATCGGTTTACAGCACATATATCTCGGGTAGCACTGACAATAAACTTTCACCGTACAATTCATAGCTCACAGTGTCTCACCAGGCAGACCACAATGTAGCTGGCCGATAGAACCGGACTTCCGCTTTACATGGTTTTTCTCGCAGGGGATTAACATTCAACTTTCTACAGCAGTACTGGGCAGAATAGGGTCCTCCGCGTGAAGGTGAAACAGGTTTCAGCAAGAGAGGCTGATAAGCATTAGGAATCTTGTGTTGGGCTTCTTTGCTCTTTTAGGTCCACTCAGCAATAGATATTGAGAAATGAGGAGATGTAACAGTGTATGTGGACAGATACAATTTGTAGTGCTCTATGGGTCAGTGAGCTCGCCTGCGAAGAATGTAATCTGATTTCATTTTCCAACAAGCAGAGTGAATTTGAGTGATCTTTTTTTCTTTGGCACATTTTCGTCTTTCTAGACGATATAATTGTATTCTGCTATGAGGAGGCATGCGAATCACAGCCCATGGCGATGGCGATTGTGACTAAAAAGACCCGGCTGCATAAGTCTTTCACAATTTGAGAATGCCACTTTGGGAACTCTCTATCCCACACAACACGGGCAGTATTGTGGAGACCAGGTGTGTTCATGTATCGTGATTCCTCGCTCGGCCTACCTTGTGTTCTCCAAAGGAAAGGTAACACCAGTACGTTTGGAATAACGCACGTAGCAGAAGCTGCCGGATAAGAAAAGCAGTGCTGTCTGTTCGCTTTCTAGATCAGCTGCCAGACAAGCTTTTCGGCTTTGTCTGCCGTTCCATAACAATGAGTTTTCAGGTTGTATGTCCTCTTTCTAGGATAAAGCTAGAGGACACAGCGTTAAAAACGTGTTTAACATTTTCCTAATTTATTTTTAAAATGAAATTTTCTACGAAAGACAGTCGACGACGAAGGCAACTGAACACAAAAACTTGTATTTCTAGGTCTTGTATACGTGACTGGATTGTTGGATATTCAGAGCTACCAATCGAGAATTGATTCTTCCTCTTCTTCTTCTGCCTTTCTAGCCTCAAAAGAGTTTAAGCCATCAATCCACTCATTCCAAGTCGTTGTATCTTTTGCTGTCACATGCAGCACTCCCCATGTCCTACCCATCTTTCTGCGTTAATTTCCAGCTCACCTTTCTCTGTGTGTATGTGTGTGTGTGTGTTTTTTTTTTTTTTTTTGGGGGGGGGGGGGGGGCTTCTTTATTCCTATGCCCCTGAGGGTTCCAGTGCAAACACATTCTAGTTATATTGTTCTCCGGTGTTCTCAGCGTGTGTCCTTTCCAAGTCGATTCGTGTCAAGCAATATGTCGTAAGCACCAACAAGTCTTATTCTTCGTTGTATTGTGGTTTTAAGCTAGACTGCGATACATGCTCCTTTGAGCTGTTCGACAAGAACGGCCTCCCTTACAAGCATGTCGTAAGAGTCGACTAATTATGGGCTGTCTTTGAAGTTTGGTGCATCTGCCGGAGAAGCAGACAAGCAACCAACAGTGTGCATACAATTAGACCATATCTGTAAAACAGAAGCACACGCAAACTCAGGTACTTGAATACAGTCAATGTCTAGAAATGGACGCACAGCCAGGACTTCCCCACCAGGTTTACAGCCGGTGAAAACAAACAACCTTTGTAAACAACACATGAAACCAATGAAACCTGGGAGTGGGTAGTGGGGTGGGGGGGTTTGTAAGTGATGCGGCTCAGCCAACTTAGAATTAAGCCTATGGGGCTAAGTCTGAATAACATTTTAGATCCCATATAATTTTTGTTAGGGAACGCCTAGCTCCAAGTCCTTAAATAGTTTTATGCTCCGCAGTGCCTGGGCACAAGGTTTCTGCGTGCCAATAGGGGAAGTAGTACATTGTAAGTCGCTGTCAATAGGAACAAACTCACAGGGAGCAAGTACAGCAGGGATCTACCAGTCGTCAGTAGAAATTATCCTCGTCGACAAGTGTTTCGGCCCACGATTCCTAGACACTTTCGGAGGCGGGCCCACCTGAGTTCATGAAGCTCAGGGCTGGTACCCTGCTGCACGAAATTACTGGATGGTGTTTTTCTTTCGGATAGGGACAAGACGACTTGGTGATTTGCAGAAGATACTGTGAGATAAGAAGTCGTCGCAGCAGCCTAATTAGAACAGTCAGCGTACCTGGACGACCGAGCGACAAGCTTACGATTGTTTTACAGGACACATGTTGGACTTTTGTTAGCAGGTGGCAGAGGATCACTGGCAGACAATTCGGACACGATGAACTTTCAAGGGATGAAAAACTCTTTTCCGCTAGACACCCGGACCAGCTCACCGAGGCCCGTCCCCTACGTTGTTCCGTTGCGTCCAAAGCCAACTCGAGGCCCTTTCGGCTGCCTCGCCCAGTTTTTTAAGTGTTCGTTTCCGTTCATTACCGCGCAATCCTAGTTCTTTAACCACATTATACAGTGAAGTGGAAACGAGGCCTCTCGCTCCCACTTCGACGGCAAAGACCTGTACCGTGTACGCCTCGTTTCTCCTCAGACCGGCTGCTAAATCATTGTATTTCTCAAGCTTATACATGTGATTCTCTTCCATACGCGACTCATACGGGACAGTCAGCTCAATCAGGATGAGCTGCCGTTTTTGCGCAGAGTGGAGAACTATGGAGAACTGTCAGAAAATAACCAGAGTTGATTCACATTACAGGAAACATAAGCCTGTGGCAAAGCATGATGACCCGCCACTAGCATGGATTATAAGCAGAGCTTTCTTTCTAGAACAGCGGTTCTCAACCTGTGGGTCGCGACCTATTGAGGGGAAGGGGGAGGGTCAAACGACCCTTTCACAGGGGTCGCTTAAAACCATCGGAAAACACACATTCACTGAAGTAACAAGTAGCAACGAAAATAATTGTATGGCTGACGGTCGCAAGAGTATAAAGAGCTGTATGAAAGAGTCGCGGCTTTAGGAAGATTAAGAACCACTGTTCTAGAAAAACGATGCGTTGTTAGGAACCGCTGATTACTGCTATATAAAGCCATAATTATAATAGAAGTGAAGATGCAAACAGTAATATGTTCAGTGTGATGTAGTGTTGCACTGGTGACAGCCTTGGTTCTTGACATGGGACCTGCGCAACCCTTTTCCCCCGAAAAGTCGAAAAAGCGACACTTCCGCAATTAAACTTGCCAAAAACTTAAAGAAATCTGAGCCAATACATATGGCACAGGCCAATGTCCATTAAAAAAACCGAACACGACCAACGTGTTGCTTATGGCACAAAGAAACCAGACCACAATTTTACCCAAGCTGCATGCAGCAGGTGGAACGCCGTCGATTTTTTTTTTTTTTTTTTTTTTTTTTTTTGCTACAACCCCACCCAAGATTTTGAAAGGTGTTGGGTGCGAACCTTGGATTATGCTACATAGATGCTGTATTGACGGTTTCAGATATTCCATCCATCCATGGCTTGCGTGGTCGACTTCTAGCTCTGCTCCCATTGTGTCTAAGTGACACGGCTCTCTGTGGTGAACCATCTGGTGCTCTCTTCTCAGGTATCAAATTTTCTCAGCTATGGCGACTGTGTTGGCCAATAGTGCTGGTAAATTCTAATCCAACTTTGCTAACATAAATGATCTTTCTGTAGTTCCTATATGTGTGTTATTTGACCAACTTTTTAATATATATCCACGTAAACAAATCAGCACAACAAAAACACGAATAACAACTGCATAAAGTTTACATTGATTATAGAAATTAACACAGTCTTAATAATAATGTAGCGGCGTCTGTGACTTAGGCGTTGCCAGTTCGACTCGAAATTCCAACGTACCGCAATCGAAACCCACTGCTGGCTGCGTGGATTTTTTTCATGGTATGGGGCGTCGCAGGTCGACCCAGGCTAAAATGGGTACCAGGATGGCTGTCCTGGGGAAGTAAAGACGGCCGGCGTAATACTGCCCATAATACCCATCTCGTGCCCATGGTCTCTAAAAATATAGGCGCTCCTCCCATGTACCCGATACACCTAAAGGTATGAACAGAACTTACTTTACTTAATAATAATATTAAGCAATTGTTGAATAGCAGCTAGACGCGGGCCTGCGGGTCAGAAGGTAGTGGGTTTAAATCTGAACGGAACCGGAAAGTTTTTTTCTTCAAAAATGACACTGGCTCAAAGGTCGACCCAGCCTCAAATGGGTACTAAGTAAAGTCATGGGAAGTAAAGGCGGCCAGCGTGATGTTGACTACATCATCTACCGAGTGCTAGTTGGTATATAAAATGTAGGCCTAGTACTATGATGCCTGATACGTCTGAGGGCGTGGAAAAGGGTTCTACACTTTCCTTTTTAATAACAACAATAATAATTTAAATGGTAATAATAAACGGTCTTATAATCGTGGTAATAATCAATAGATCCTCATCGCGCCTAGAGGCACATGAGGCAGAGATAAACTTTCGCCAGCCACTCATTTCGATCCTGAGCCATCCTCTCTATCTCCAGTTTTGTCCTTGGCGTAGACTTGATTTCCGCCTTAAAGGTTCGCTATCATGTGCCTCTGGACCTGCCTTTTGCTCGCTGTCCTTGTATTGTTCATTGCCTTGCCGGTCTCGGTCGTCTCTCTTTCTGCATTCTGAGGACATTTCCAATCAACCACCATCTACGTTTTTTTTTAAATTTATCAATTTACATTTTCTATGTCTGTCATTTGTTTTCATCTAGACGAGACCTCACTTATTGATTGATCCCATGGACATGTTTTGTATAAAGCAGCGATTCTCAACATATGGGTCGCCATCCTTTTTGGGTTCAACAAAACTTTAAAAGGGGTCGCCTAAGACCATCAGAAAACAAATATTCACTGAGGTTACGAAGTAAGTAAAGTAAAAAAAAAATGTCATGGCTGGGGGTTGCCACGATGGAAGTGATGAGAAGAAAGATGAGTTTTATACCCAATTAGAAGCACTGATAAAAGAAATCCCCAACCATGATATGGTAATAATAATATTAAATTTAAAAAAAAGACCCCTTAAACGCAACATGCCCATGGGGTCAATCAATAAATAAGGTGTCGTCTCCACAATGAAGGTTGGCTGCACCGGATCTGTAGCCTATTGCCCCGAACGTGCATTCTCCGAAACTTCAGTTCGTCCATATATTGTTGTTATCCTTCCATTTTCTTTTTTTTTTTTTCTATGGATCATCTTCTCTTGCTGGATTGCCTTGAATGTTTGCCTTCTCTATTGTGTTTATCAGCGTAATGTGTCTTTTACATACGACCGACATTTGTCACATGTCTCTTCTATATACCCTTCAGAACTTTTTCTTTTAAGTTAAGGCTTGTCTCTTTAGGACCAGACTGGTAAAACGGATGTGCATTCGAATAGCAGGTTCTAAACAAGACTGAAGTCCAGAAGTGGACGAACAACCAGAACTTTCTACCTGAATGTGAAGCTAGTGAACGCGAAGAACGCCAATGTTTATTCCAGTACTATAGCAACTGTTCTTTCGGCTTCGAGGATATCCTGAACATGTCCTATCTGCCGCCTTTCACCACGCACGGTCTTTCCATCGTGCCGAAGCTCTCGCTTTCAAGCCGAAACGTCACAACAACAGACCTATTCTCACACACACCTAACACCCTCATAACATCAGCGCCAAGAATATTTTCCTTAGGCATCTCTCCATCCTTAAAGCCGACCCTGCCACCAGCAGGAATTTCTCTGAACCTCCTTTAGTGGCCTACAGGCATGATCGTAACCTCAATGACATTCTAGTCAAGAGTAGGTTTCGCCCCGCGTCTGAGCCCACTTCGGCACGGTCTCTTGTCATAGACCTGTATGCAGAACCTGTCCATATGTGGTCCAGGTGGCTAGTCTAGAATTTCCCTAACGCCACCTTCCACATACGTGAAGCATTCTATTGCACGAGCCGCAGTGTCATTTATGATATCAACTGCAAGAGATGTGGAATGAAATACATTAGTGAAACACGTCTACGGCTGGCTGACAGGTTCAGACAACATCTTTTGGACGTGCAAAATGGTGCCCTGAAACCAGTACCGTTGCACTTCAATTCCCAGGATCACCAAGGTGTCCACGACACGGAGGTGACAGCCATTAAATCCAGCGACAGAGTCCGCAAGTCTCTTGAGAATCGCTTTATTTATACTCTGGGGACGTTGACGCCCTCCGGAATGAATTGCCAACACAGTTTCATTTAAACTTCCAGGGAATTGAACTGCCCTCACAGTTTCAACCTCTACACCCTAGTTATGGCCCCTGATACTCCACAGGGGTAATGATTTTTTGTATCTATGTAGTATTGTTTATTTTGTGTGTGCTGATGAAGGCTCAATAGCTGCAACGTTCACGTTTTGTTTGTATTTGTTATATTGTGAAGCTTTCTAATATACTTTTCATTCGGGTATATATCTTTTCTTGATAATACAGTACTGGTGTTTCCATTAAAAACGAACAACTCTTTCGTATATCCATATCTCCAGAGATTCATTTTTCATTTTCTAATCAGAACTGAAATATTATCAAAATATTTGTGGCGAATCAGGGAGATTTTTAAAAAGAAAATCATTCGCCTACAATACACAGGATAGTTCTAAATGCTAATAACTGATGTGATTTTATAGAAGCAATTATCAACACGGAAGCTAAATCTATGAAATAACCACAACCTACATTGAAATAATAATGGATATTGGAAACGAATCTAGTTGAATGTTACTGCTAATGAAAAGGCTTTTGATTACAAGTTATAAATAGCCTTTTGTATGTGTTTTAAAAAGCAAAAATCGAGTAGCGAATGTAATATCGTGAGTGGAAATTTGATTATATGGTATTTTTTCTTTTAAAGAATTGTACAGGTTGTCTAAAAAATGTTTACGCTTTTGTTATTTATTTTTAATATTTATGTAGCTGGTCCTTTGCAGGACATTGCTTCCATCACCAGCTGCCGGGAAAATGACTAGGTCCCTTGGAGAAATGTCCACCTCGTGAATTTACATGCCAAGTATGTCCTTGATATCAACTGTCCACTGTAGAGCTTGTCAGCTTCTGCATCTCCTTCCAAAAAAATATAAATTTGTAAACTAAAGACATTACCAGCTTCCCACTGAAAAGAGAACTGAGAAGACTGTAAACAAAGAATCGAGATTAAAAAAAAAAAAAAAACTTAGATACAAACAAAAATGTATATGTTCCACTTTCATTTTAATTACAAATATGGGAGGACTCTTATTTTCAAGTATGTATTGAAATTAAGGTTTTACTAAAGAACGCTTAGAATTCAGTTGAAAACCTCCCAAAAAATATCAACCCTGATATTTTGAAAGAGATTGGAAGGCAACTAATCTCAAACATCGGTGAGCGACAGTCATCATTTTTCCCCTGTCATATTATGAGGAAATGGCAACTGTAGCATTGTGACCTTTAGGGCGATTTTTGGACAAAGAGACAGAGAAAGACAACGCAAAAAGATTCTTGACAGCATTCTGGTCGTGGCATGCAGAGGTGTCAGCACACAACCGGATAAATGAAGTTGAAGATCGCAGTTTGTGGAAAGGCCTGATCGTTTAAGCCAGTCGACAAGGCACTTTGTGATGATGGTGATCAATAAAAGTTCACAAAAGAAGCAGATGTCTGCTTTTGAGTGTAAATGTTACAAACAATGTCCTAGAGTATCATGAACCGAAACAAGAAAAATACTGGCACTCTCAATTGCCTCAATATCCAGAGGGTTAAAAAAAAGTAAGGTAAAGGACCCTTTTCCACGCCTTTGGGGATATTGGGCATATGGGGCTAGACCTATATATTATAGACCAATCGGCACAAGATGGGTGATGTGGTCAGCATCACGCCGGTCGCCTTTACTTTCCGGGATTGCCCTTCGTACCCACTCAAGGATGGGTCGACCTGGGAGCCAAGGTCACTTTTGAAAAAAGTCTGGCCGCTCTGCCACGACGACTCCCATAACCAGAGGGACTGACTCATAAACAGTGTTATTTCACGTAAACTGAAATGCATTGACGATATTACAATGACTTCTAAAAATATGAATTGAAGAAACCAGTAATGGGGAACTCAGTTTTGGCAACAGGAAGCAGAGAGCGACCAGCTCGAATGTAGACTCCAGATATCAAGGTCACTGTGCATTACAGTAGCAGAAGTGGGAGAGTTGGCAGTTGATCAAGTGGCTTTGTGGTACTGTGTGGTTATAATGACATTAAGTCGGCTCTGTGGCTAAGTCGATACGAACGCTTCGTAATGCCGGGATGCCGGGTTCGATCCCAGCTGCGGGCCATGTGCCTTGCGTTGGTTTCGACAGTGGTATCAAGAAAGCCAACCGTACAGAATGCAATGACAAACTACTGGACGTAACTTTGCCTAGAAAAACTACACAACAGCCAGGGGCTGTTGGGGTTGGTTCTGCAACGTCCTGCAATTACATTATGTTGAGGGACTACTTCATGAGGATGATGAAGATGTTGAGAATGTGAAGGAAAACGATGATGACGACGATGATGAGAAGGACGATGATGATGACGATGACGACGATGATGATTATGATGATGATGATGATGATGATGATGATGATGATGATGATGATGATGATGATGATGATGATGATGATGATGATGATGGTAATGATGATTATGATGATAAATACAAGAAAATATTCAAAGTGCTTACAGTTTTGGAGACACCCTGTATTTATGAGACCCTAACTGATTTATAGAACACACAAGAACAACAGCTAATATTTGAATATTGATTCACCTATTGACACGTATAACTGGGTGTCTCTGGTATTGAATAAATGTGCGCCGGAGCCAAGGAAAGCGGCTGGGGAAATATTAGCTTTCTTAATGTTTTATTAACCCAGTTCCCATCCCCTCCCCCCCCCCCCCCCCCACCCCCGCTAGCGACGTTAGCAAGATATTGGCATCAGATACCACAAAGGACAGTGTCTCCCAAACTTGTCTTGGCCGCAACGCCTTTTTTTTTTTTCGATTACAATTTTTCAACAGCGCCCTAATCTAAGTAAAAAAATATGACTATTCGTGTCTTGGTTAAATTAATTATAAGGCTTTTACAATATTTGGGTTTTCGCCCCTGTGAAGAGCTCGCCGCTCCTTAGGGTAGCCGCGGCTACAGTTTGGGAATCACTGCCATAGAGTTTCACGGCGCAGAGAAGGGTTTTTAATTTTTATTTATGGCTAATCACCCCCCAAAAAAAAAAATTGTTGAAAGAAATTGTATCATATAATTTTCAATTTTTAATGAGTGTTTTTAAAAGTACCTGCTAAAGTGCTTGTGACTGGTTAGTTTGATTTGTGAGAGTGCAAAAGAAAAACAAATTTATAACAAATGTTCAGTAAAGGATATGCCAGTGATTCTGGTTAATTGCCATAATATAAATAATCTAACGTGTAACGATCCGTCTTGATTGCAACAAATTAAAACATACACACACTGAAAGAGGATATGACTGTGCACAGCGAAAAGACAATGGGCCTCAGTTTGAATAACGGTAATATAAAAGAAACAAATTGTGTATAATTGTATATTTAAAGTCCCAGTGTTGGTTTTGGTGCCAATTTTGGAGTAGCCGCGTTAGCGCAGTCGATATGAGGCTCGCTTTTAAATCCAGCTGCGACTCGCTTCATCTACGGTCGGTGTTCGAAACCAGACGGTTCCCGGGGTTCACCCAGCCTCTAGGAAATGGGTACCAGAGTTGATACTCTGGGGTAAATGGAGGAACGTCGCCGTAGCTACGGAGTTACGTGCGGACGGCGACACAGGTGGGCAGTTTCTTATCAGCTCTTCGTACTGGTGGCAGAGCACTTATGGTTTATAACCGTGTGCAATGAAGCTGGCTCACATCTCCCGACTTTAGCTTTTACCTTTGCCCATTTTGGAGGCACTCAAAAGAGACCCAGTGTCCTCTAGCATGCATGTTGTAAAAGACGACTGAGTAGGAAGGGATGTTTCTTTCGAAGTCGGAGTACATCTGCTTGAAAGGCAAGGAGCCATAGACTTCAAACAGATTACACAGATCAGTGAAACAGATGTGCATGTTAAACGCAAGTTTATTAAAGAAGACCAAAATCCCAAAGTGGACTAACAAACAACAAATTCCGGCCGGTAAACTTACAGAAGAAGATAACAATTAAAGTCAATGGCAATACGCCTTTAGGCATATAGGGCTAGACCTACATTTTTATAGCCCAATCGGCACAAGATGGGTGATCACACCGGCCGCCTCTATTTCCCGGGACTGCATCTGGTACCCACTCAAGGCTGGGTCGACCTGGAAGCCAAGGTCATTTTAAGAAAAAAAAAAGTCCGGCTCCGCCAGGGAGCGAACCCACGACCTTCCAATCCGCGGCAAGCGTCTAGCTGCTCCGCCACGGCGACTCTCATCAATGGCATTATTCTGAGGCGAATGCAGATGTTTAAGTATCCATCACATGTAAGATGTGTCGCCAAAAAAACAAAAAAGTAAAAACAGCCTCTGATGAAACAAAGAACGTCTTATGCCCCCACAAACAAGCTCCAACATTGGAAGAAGAAAACGTGTTCATGCCTACTAAATATAGGCTGACCATCACATGTTGAGCTGATAACAGGACATCATTTTGTGCTGGAAACGGACATCCTAAGCGAGACAGTTCCTCCCAAATGAACTTTTTTTTTTTTTTCCTTGTAGGTTGCCGGGGTGAATGGATTGATTACAATTTCTCAGGAGATTCTCGAGAATGTAGTTCCTGCATGGTGTGACTCCCCTGGCGGGAGTTCCAGCTCTTGTGTGGAGTGAGACTGAGCCACATGGGATAGAAACTAGTGAAATGAAGTAGATCCTCTCACCGTAGTCTCTAAAGTTTAGTTACCTCAGTAACCTGCCTTACTTCTTTAGATAAGTTAGATATAATTTTTTTTTAAACTATATTAAGATGTCTATCTCCAAATTCTTAAGAAAGGAAATAGGGGCTTTTTAGCTGAAATGCTAAAGAAAGATTCTCAGAATATCTTGGACAAAGAAGAGGAGAAATACTGACATCTTCAAAGATCTGAACATAAAGGAAGATTGGCTAATAAACAGCATCCTGTCTCGAAAGCTGAAATATGTTGGTCATATCAAGTGCGTCGACAGATTGGAAAAACAATTATAGCAGAAGGTATGGTACCAGGAAGGAGAGGCAGGGGCCGACCGACACGAAGATGGGCACATGATATAAGTGACTACTTGAGTATGAAAGCACATGAGGCGGAAGAGCTGGCGAGAGACCGGGTTTCTTTCAGGCATGCCGTGATGAGAACGACGTTCTGTTAAGTACCTGCTACGTGATGATGATATTAAGATGTAACAAATGAGTGAATCAGAACCGAAGATATGGGCATTTAGGGATTAGACTTCGTTGGTAATGTTTCCTTCTCGGGTTTTATGCACTTCTTTGTGAGCATGCTTTGACCCAATGCCACACAGATAAGTCCCCTGGTCAAACGCCACGTGTGGTTAAAAACCCTGAAGAATCCTGAATAACTGTCCCCTTACACGCGAATGCAGTTTTAACGCAGGCTGGATTTCGTGATCTTAATACAAACCCGATGGAAGTCAACGACCACAAACAACTCGGTAATGTTGATTATATTTGTGATGAAGATAGGGTTTTCGTTGTGTTGATGACGGATTAAATTGCCATGAATCATATGATGGTGATGATAACGATATTGTTGACGATGACGATAGTGATTGTAATGAAAGCCATTACGGGACAATTTCAGGCGAAATGGCGCATCAGTTATTTCGTGTTAGATCCCTAGTTTATTGAGCAATAAGTACTCGTTGGGCGGGTTGGTCAACATCCGGCATGCAACATTTATTGGCCTGGTGATTCCTTCCTGATACCCATTTAAGACTAGGTCAATTTTCCAGCAAACGTCAACAAAGTCTATCACGTTAAACATGTGGGCAAAATTACAACATGTGAGACGAGATGTTTTAAAAAATAAGGCAGGGGGTAAAAAAGAAGAAAACACAAGGTCATCAAAAAATGAACCAAGAATAATAGAAGGCGCAGTACCGGCATATGATTTCATAGAATATCATAAGAATCAAATAGTTTGGCCGTGTGATCATATTGAAACAAAATCAGTCAGCAGCTACGCGTACTACACGAAAACACGAGGCTACAAGTCAAGAGGCAGATATGGGTGGAGGGAGTAAAAGAGGTACTACAGAAACACAATATGACATTACAACACGCGAAACAGCTAGGAAAAGACAGGAAACTATTTAACTCTTCTCTGCGTTTCTTTACGGCATAAGCAGTGGGACAAACGAAAAAGAAGAGTAAACAACAAAATGACCAGTGGGAAACCATGCGCTGTGGATCAGTGAAGAATTTGTGTTATAAAACATGTCTCATCTGCGAATCTACATTCTAAAATCAAACGAACATTTCTAAAATCTACATTATATAATCAAATGGACATTTCTAGAATCTTCATTGTATAATCAAATAATCATAAAGATGTGATGATACACCTCTAAAATCTACACTGTATAATCAAATAAACAGAAGATGTGATGATAAATCTCTAAAATCTATATTATATAATGAGATAAACATAATGATGTAATGATGCATCTTTAAAATCTACATTGCAGAACCAAATAAACAGAAATCTGTGATGATATATCCCTAAAATCTACATTTTATAATCAAATAAACAGAAAGATGTCATAATACATCTCTAGAATCTACATTATTTACAGAAATAAACAGAACGATTTGGTGATACATCTCTAAAATCACCAGAAAGATGTGATGACCAAATAAACAGAAGGCTGTCATGATACATCTCTAAAATCTTAACTCCAAGTTCGACGCAATGGATACAAGGCAATGTCTTTGGGGGGGGGGGGGGAATACAGTCACTGTTGTAAACAAAAAAGGGTTTTTTTTACTTCCCTGTTTCACTACAAGTTTTCAACAACAACAAAAAACAACAACAACAAATCATGACACCCCTAGGATCATAGAGATATGTTTTTATTTTTTTATTTTTTATTTCAAAAACAACAAAAAATGTGTACTTATAACGTTAATTAATTGGTCATAAATGTATTTACTGTAATTTTACAATTATCTTTCGAAGTGTTTATACAGATAAACGCGAAAAGTAGCAACAACAAAAAAGCGGGGTGAAACAGTAAATGGATTGGCTTCCGGTCAGAATGGACGTTAGGCAGGGTCACTGTTTTGACGCGTAGCAAAGTTTTTGCTTCTGCCAGACAGTGATCGTTGCATTTTTACTCTATTCGTAGACTGAACGGATATAGTTTCGTCGCCCAGCTACTGAGGTGAGTGCATGGTGCGACCCTGTGAGCTGCGCATTTCATTTGGAATGTTTTCGATTGTGACCAACGTGGTGTTGTGAATTGTAAATTCAGAAAATGGCGCGTGACCTGTCGTCGCAATATTGGTGGTGCCCTTATGTGATTATGATTAATTGCGTGTGCACTGCTGATTTGTTGGTTACCTCGGCTACCGTCGATGATGAACTGCATTTCTTATGTCGGACTGTTTGTGTTAGCACTTCTGATGGCTACCTTATGCTTTTAATGCGTGTGTATGCTAGTGCATATGCTGAGACTGTCAATGTCTCCACAATGACTGTGATGAACATTATGTGTGTTTTTCGTTGGCACAGGAGCGGAGCAACTATAGGGTGATCCAAATGCTATGAAGCTGTGACTAACATTGCCATTACCAGTAAATGGATTACATCTCCCATGGCCTAAAAACACACATATATTAGGTGAGTCATACCGGGACCTCCTGACCTCTGCCACTGAAGATTGTAAAAAAAAGTTAACATTAACGTGGCTTTAAAAACAAATTAGCTAGAAGAAAAAACACCCCCGCCCTCTTTTTTTCCCCAAATTCACCCCCCCCCCCACCCAAAACATCACCACTACCAACTGTAATGCTATTGTTAAGTAATAAATGCATACCCTACCTCCTAAATGTTTACGCATGGGGCTCGAACTCTGCTAATAACATTAACTATACATCTCTTAAACTAGTTACTATAGGCTAGTCGAAAAAGTTACATTTGCGGGGAATTGGACCCAACCGAAAGTGTCAGTTTTTCAGTTTTTTCGGAGATGAACAGCTAAAAGACACTTAAAAACAAACAAAAAAGTAAAATTACCATTTAAAAGATAAGAAATTGTTTTCGGAATATTCTGCTTGGTGATTTTAAATGGGTGCTAAATGTTTAAAAAAAAAAAAAAAAAGCCAAATTAATTTCGGCAGCAAGACGAGGTACTAATAGATTTGACATCTCAGTAAAAATCGTGTGTCAAAACTAAAGTCGACTGTAATTTGGCTATATTAACAAGATGAATTCAAAATCTTCTACGAGAAGGCACACACAAAAAAAAGCATCGCTGTCTTTTTTTTAACTACACACTTCTGTGAAATGGAATTCTCCGCTCATACAGCTATGAAAACAAAAAACAGAAGCCGGTTGAACACAGAACCAGCCATTCGCCTGCAATTACAATCAGCTGAACTCGCCACAAGAGAATAACAAAAGAATGCGCCTAAGAGTTTTCTTCTTTAACGTTTGTATGCTCTACATTGACTAATTTATTGTTACTTTCACAATATATGATGCCAAATGTTTGATTTATTGAACTTTGCATAAATGTTTGTGTAAGTCTAAGCCTTGATATTATCATATGAGTTGGTAGTAGCTGTACCATTCTGACACTTTTTCAACAATAAAATTTCATTGTAACGACTTTGCCCTTTTGCTTAAATATCTCCTTACTTTGCTTTCCCTTATTATCTATCTCATCGTCCTTTGCTCCATATTAGGTTAGTTGCGTATCCTTTACAGGACGTTGCAGAACCAACCCCAACAGCCCCTCGCTGTTGTGTGGTTTTTCTAGACAAATTTACGTCCAGTAGTTTGCCATTGCTTATGGACGGTCGGCTTTCTCGATATCACTGTCGAAACCAACGCAAGGCACATGACCCGCAGCTGGGATTGAATCCGGCATCCCTGCATTACGAAGCGTTCCCATCGACTTGGCCACAGAGCCAACTTTGCTCCATAATATCACTTCTGAAAACCATGAACTTGTGAGAACCTGGGTACGATAGGCCTAAGAAGCCTTACAAGTCAGAAAAGTTGGGAACCACTGCTCCCTACGATAAACAGAATAAAAGTAATACCCAGAAAAGAGTGGAATAATATAATCATGACTGGGACGAAGTAAGTTAAATATACGTCGAGGTACTTTGTGAAGATGGGGTTAGGAATACAGACTCATTTCCACCAAGGCACATAATCCAAACATACATGGATATTGATTTGAATAGCGTCCCTTGTAAAAATACTAATTCGTCATATTTGCCTATTTCTTCACGACGTCTCCCGCACGTCTCTAGCACTACATTTGAGTGAAATCAGCGAAAATACTATAGCTTTCATGACAGCGTACTGTTTATTAGCCAATTCTCCTCGATGTTCAAATCATGTAGGACATCGGTATTTTTCTTCTTCTTTGTCAGTGGTATTCTAAGAGGTTTTTCTTTAGCATTTCAGGTCTCTTCTTCGTTGCCGTATTTGCGTCCACTGGTTGTTAACTCTGATAACAATTTCTTAACTTGTTCATCCACTTCCAGAATGTTATTCTTTTTCCATAGGTTGAGATTTGATTGCACTTCTAGTTTAAATATCTGGTTTATTTTTACACGGAATGTTGGGCCTTTATCTCTCAGGCAGATGCACTGAGACTTCAAAGGAAACCCCAAATAAATCAACTTATACGACACGCTTATTAGTGTGGCTGTGGGTCTATTCGTGTTTCCCTCATAATGGGAAAGAAGGTCTGTTCCTTATTCTCTAAAAATTCAGCAAGAAAAAAAGTTAACATTAATAAGTGAGGTAAGGACACTTTCCCGAGCTAAAGTATCTTTACCTTGACATTGTATGCTTTTTGTTTGAATGATCCCGAGAGCTATGTCGACGGTAGCGTAGCTATCAACCGGGCCTGCCAGTCAAAGGGTTACTTCCAGTGTAGGTTTTGGGTCCCACTGTAGGGACAACAAGAATAGACCCAACAAGCATGTCGTAGGAGTCGACGAATTGGGAAGCTTCCTTCAAAGTAGAAGTGCAACTGACTGAGAGGCAAGAAACCGACAGCCTGCATTCAAATAAGTCAGATCTGTAAAACGAATGGTCATGCAACACTCAGGTTCTGGAACCAGTCTAAAGGTAGTTGAACAGCCACAACTTTTCGCCGCAGTTTACAGCCGGTGAACTCGAAAAAGACAGATAAAGAGTTACTGACAAAGAGAAACATCCAAATCCTCCGGGTTGGAGGTGTAAGTGTGGGGCAACCAACCCCCCCCCCCCAATCCCCCCCCACCCCACCCCCTCCCCCGTCTACCCCTCTGCACAGGAAAAATGACCATGAAACAACTAACTGGGACCTCTTCCTTTGAAGTCGGAGTACATCTGCATGATAGGCAAGAAGCAGCCAACTGCACACAAATAAGCCAGTAAAACAGATGTACACGCAAACCTCAGCAAATGGCAAAAGTCCCAATGGACGAATAAATGGGACCTCCTCACGGGATTTACAGCCGGAGAACAAAGTAGAAGTAGAAAAAGAACGTTTTAAATACCTTTTAGGGTTGGGCACTCAACACTCACCACTCAACACTCAACACTCAACACTCAACACTCAACACTCACCACTTTAAGAGGAAACCTCAATCAAAAAGGTGAAACTGGTGAGCGAAACATGCAGCAGTGAACCTTAAGGCCTTGGTGTAGGTGGAGGAGAAGGAGGAGGAGTGGGAAGAAGAAGCAGAGAAAAAAGACAGACAGACAGACAGACAGACAGACAGACAGACAGACAGGCAGGCAGACAGACAGACAGACAGACAGACAGACAGACAGACAGACAGACAGACATACACAGAAAGAAAGAAAGAAAGAAAGAAAGAAAGAAAGAAAGAAAGAAAGAAAGAAAGAAAGAAAGAAAGAAAGAAAGAAAGAAAGAAAGAAAGAAAGAAAGAAAGAAAGAAAGAAAGAAAGAAAGAAAGAAAGAAAGAAAGAAAGAAAGAGGACACAGCCAGACAACAATAAAGTGAAACAACGTCATAATACATGAGAGCATATACCACAAACCACATGATTATCCCTAGCTTAACCAAGCATCTTCCCACCACTCGCGGACCGAACAAGGTCCAATACCTTGGTATATTCTATCCGATAAAAGCTTCCTGCCTTCGGAAGATTATATACCTCGGGTTTCGACCCCCCTCATCTTCCGTCCACTCTCGCTGCACTTGAGGATATCTGTCGTAGCCATTAACCCAGTCGGGTGGAAAATGTAACTGCCTGGTCGGATTTTGCGTCTCACTTGTATCAGGGGTTCTTAAATTGGGGTCTAGTGTCCCTCTGTGTCAGTCTGAGAGCTGAAAAAAAAATATTTGTTAGTTGCGTGCCTTTTACAGGACGTTAAAGAACCATCGCCAGCATCTGTTTTTGGACTGAGATTTCACTAAAAAATTTAACGTTCAGTAGTTTGTCATTGCTTCTACACAGTCGGCTCCCAATACCACAGTTGAAACTAAGGCAAGGTGGTCTGCTACTAAATCGCCCAAAGTCGGGATGGAACCCAAACCTTAAGAGTTACAAAGCGGAATATACGTAAAGAACTCATTTTACGCTAATGCGTGATAGATTTGTATTGTATAGACCAGTCGATATTCGATAGATAATGAGGCCACCACCACCAGGGCCACCTTTCCTTTTGAGGACATGTCCTGGTACAAAACATTTAAAAAGTTATTACGAAACGAAACATGTACGAAATAAGATTGAATATTTCATTTCGTAATAGCTCTTGCTGTTCATATTTTCGCTTATTATATATTTGTGGTTCTATGCTGACCTTTTAGGATGCTCACTTGTCTGTTGATTTGTCAGTTCGAAACATTTGGTTGCATTCTACGCATCTTTTCCTTTCAATTTGTTGAGACTAATCAGTCGGTTGTTAGAGAGATGAATTGGTTGCTTTTTTGTTGGACTAGTTAGTTGGTTGGTTACTTGTAAGGCTTATCAGTTGGTTAGTTGTTAGACTGATTAATTATTTAGATTGTGTGTGTGTGTTTGTGTTTTGTGTGTGTGTGTGTGTGTGTGTGTGTGTGTGTGTGTGTGTGTGTGTGTGTGTGTGTGTCCGGACGGTCGGCCTGTTAGTATTAAGACTTTTAGTTGGCTTACTTTTTAATAGAATGGTTTGTTAGTTGGTTACTTGTTAGACTTGTCGGTGTGTTCTTGAAACTGTTACAATTAGTTAATTGTCAGACTAATCACTTAGTTAGTTGCCAGACTGATCACTTAGTTAGTTGCCAGACTGATAAGATAATTAGCTGTGAGATTAATGAATTAATTAATTGTTTGACTGGTCAATAAATAGTTGTCAGACTGGTCAACTACTTAGTTTTTAGATTGCTGACTTAGTTAGTTGTCAGATTAATTAGTTATTCAACTGGTTACTTGTTAGACTAATTTTTGTTAGACATGGTTGTTTGTTTGGTAGTTAGCCTAGAGTTTTTTTAGACTGATTAATTCTCAGTAGTTTAGCTGATGAGTAGTAAATAGACTAGTCTTAAAGTTTAAATACATGGTTGTTAGACTAGTAAGTTGATGTACAGGTCAGTTGGTAACCGTCTTAGTTAGTGGACTAGTTGGTTGGTTGGTTTGTTGGTTCTGAGATCCCTGTCAGACGTAGACTATCATACTGCGTGACTTTCATTCTTGTCTGAACTTACAAAATGCTTGCATTAATTTGACAGACATTGCTTGAGACTTTTCCAGCATCTTGTTGGCATATTTCCATCTTTCTAGGCGACAGTTTTCCAGTGTAATAAAGTTGGTAATGGAATATTTACCCGTTGCGATATTGAATGTTGAATTAAGAACTCACAGCACTCAAAACACTCAGATAATTGCTCAGTCCCAATCTTCAGCAGCATGCGAAGAGTTCCAATTTCGATGGTACCAGTAACCATCTGATTGTATATCTGTCTCATCCTTACCCCGAGTGTTGAGCGTCGGCAGTATCCCCTGGTAACTTCCCGCAGTGCCATTCGCCTTAGACCGTAATGATCTATCTGCGCCTCTGCACTGTTCACTCTCTCCCAAAGGGCCCTCACAATATCAAACTTGTCATACATCAATTCATCTCCAAGTTGCGATATCGAGTGTGGTTAGCAGGACCAACTAAGGTAATGAAGAATCTCCAACAATCGGTCCATGAGATTTTAGGACCATTGTTGCCCTCTCATTCATTTGACCCGTTTCTTCAAAGACGCCAATCTCATTACCTGTCTGCAATGCTTGTGATTCTTATCCTCATTGCTTTCTGATTTTCTCCCCGCGATGTAGTGCGATTCACGGCACCATGTCCTCCTGAATCCACCTCAATATTTGTATCAATTATGTCACGCTTCCACACATCTTTAAATCTAGTAGAGACCCGTCTACATATTATCTACCGATCTATAATTCACATTTTCACGCTACCACCCTCCATTCTCGCTAGCCGTTCTGAGCGATCTTAAAATTATCATTAACGAAACTTGTGGTTTTTGCTGGTTCAGTTATTTTTGTATTTTGTAATCTCTTCCTGCCACACAATGCCCAGTTTTCGTCAAAAACTGCTCATATGAAGGCAATTTCACTATTCTAGGAGTAAACTCCGGCAGAAATGCTTGTTATTCGTCCACTTCTGAACTTTGGTCTTGTTCCCATTACCTGAGTTTTGCGTGCATATTCATTTTAGAGACGCTCTTCTATGTTACAGAGACGCCCTTCTATGTTACAGAGATACTCTTCTATGTTACAGACACGCCCTTCTATGTTACAGAAACGCCCTTCTATGTTACAGAGACGCCCTTCTATGTTACAGAGACGCTCTTCTATGTTACAGAGACGCCCTTCTATGTTACAGAGACGCCCTTCTATGTTACAGAGACGCTCTTCTATGTTACAGAGACGCCCTTCTATGTTACAGAGACGCCCTTCTATGTTACAGAGACGCCCTTCTATGTTACAGAGACGCCCTTCTATGTTACAGAGACGCCCTTCTATGTTACAGAGACGCTCTTCTATGTTACAGAGACGCCCTTCTATGTTACAGAGACGCTCTTCTATGTTACAGAAACGCCCTTCTATGTTACAGAGACGCTCTTCTATGTTACAGAGACGCCCTTCTATGTTACAGAGACGCTCTTCTATGTTACAGAGACGCCCTTCTATGTTACAGAGACGCTCTTTTATGTTACAGAGACGCCCTTCTATGTTACAGAGACGCTCTTCTATGTTACAGAGACGCCCTTCTATGTTACAGAGACGCTCTTCTATGTTACAGAGACGCTCTTCTATGTTACAGAGACGCTCTTCTATGTTACAGAGACGCTCTTCTATGTTACAGAGACGCCCTTCTATGTTACAGAGACGCCCTTCTATGTTACAGACACGCCCTTCTATGTTACAGAGACGCTCTTCTATGTTACAGAGACGCCCTTCTATGTTACAGACACGCCCTTCTATGTTACAGAGACACTCTTCTATGTTACAGAGACGCTCTTCTATGTTACAGAGACGCTCTTCTATGTTACAGAGACGCCCTTCTATGTTACAGACACGCCCTTCTATGTTACAGAGACGCCCTTCTATGTTACAGACACGCCCTTCTATGTTGCAGACACGCCCTTCTATGTTACAGACACGCCCTTCTATGTTACAGCGACGCCCTTCTATGTTACAGAGACGCTCTTCTATGTTACAGAGACGCCCTTCTATGTTACAGAGATGCCTTTTTATTTTACAGAGACGCTCTTCTATTTTACAGAGACGCCCTTCTATGTTACAGAAACGCCCTTCTATGTTACAGAGACGCTCTTCTATTTTACAGAGACGCCCTTCTATGTTACAGAGATACTCTTCTATGTTACAGAGACGCCATACTATGTTACACAGACGCTCTTCTATGTTACAGAGATGCCCTTGTATGTTACAGAGATTACCTTCTAAGTTACAGAGACGCCCTTCTATGTTACAGAGATGACATTCTGTGTTACAGAGATGACCTTCTATGTTACAGAGATGACCTTCTATGTTACAGAGACGCCCTTCTATGTTACAGAGACCCCCTTCTATGTTACATACATGACCTCCTATGTTACAGAGATGCCCTTGTATGTTACAGAGATAGCCTTCTATGTTACAGTGATGTCCGTCTATGTTACAAAGATACCCTTTTATTCCGCAAGCTAAAAAGTCGAGGGGTTTGGCTAATAAACTTCCCATTTGCAGATAGGAATTCCCTAAATGTCGAAAAGGGAGGAAGGGGTGAAATAATTCATTAGATAGACAGCACGAGCCAGCTAGACCTGGAATTGGTCTTGCGGTCAGCGCAGCACGTACACGCACTGCATCAACTGACCGGTCGCTCACGATTCTTGATCCAGTAAACATGGACTCTGTAATTTTTATTTCGACTAGAAGTCTGTGGGGCAGTTCCTGCTTGGCAAATATAAGAGAACGACAGAAGGGACATAACAATCAAAAAGAGAATTGGCCTGGTCAAGAATGACGGCCATCAGCTGTCATTACTTCCTGTAGTTACCACTTTTGCGGCGTAGGCGGGGAGGGGAGGGTTTTGATGAGGGGGAGGGGGAGATGTCTTTGAGCCTGAGGATCTAGAGCCCTATGTACGGTGCAAATTAGGATTTTATGTTTTCGCCCAGGCTGGAGAAAAATTCCCCAGATCTTGAATGCTCGTCTCCCGCTTCAGATCCCACGGTTCTGCCAACTGCTCCTTCGTGAATGACTTATTACATGAAAAGAACAGTATGCTGTATAGAAAGATAAACAACTTACACTACATGCACGCAAAACAAACACATACATACACACCCAAATGAGAATTGCCAAATAACAGATTATGGCAGAAGAAATTCAGACTTAAACGGGAGAAGTAGACAAGCCAAGCATAACGAATTTGATGTCTGGTGTTAAGATGTAGAAAGATAGACTTCTTTTTGTTCTTCTTTTTTTTTTTTTTTTTCACCGGCAGTAAACTCAAGCGGAAATTCTGGTTGTTAGTCCAACTCTTGACTTTAGTCTTTTTCCAGAAACTGAATGTTGCGTGCAGATCTGTTTTATTCACACTCACCGTTTCATTCACACTCACACTCACCGTTTCACTCACACTCACCGTTTCATTTACACTCACACACACCGTTTCATTCACACTCACCGTTTCATTTACACTCACCGTTTTATTCACACAGGACTCACACGTGGACATGCCGTACGAACTGACGTACTCACAGTCTATCGGTTCACATACTACAATTGATTCTTCCACAGAAGTTGATACAAATCAGCTAGTGGATGGCACACACAACTTTTTCACGCCATCCCCTTAATCACAGCGGTCTTCAAACTTGCTACCACACAACTCTTTTCCGCTATCCCATTAATCACAGCGGTCTTCAAACTTGCTACCACACAACTCTTTTAAGCTATCCCATTAATCACAGCGGTCTTCAAACTTGCTATCACACAACTCTTTTCAGCTATCCCATAATCACAGCGGTCTTCAAACTTGCTACCACACAACTCTTTTCCGCTATCCCATTAATCACAGCGGTCTTCAAACTTGCTACCACACAAATCTTTTCAGCTATCCCATTAATCACAGCGGTCTTCAAACTTGCTACCACACAACTCTTTCCCGCCATCTTCTTAATCACAGCGGTCTTCAAACTTGCTACCACACAACTCTTTTCAGCTATCCCATAATCACAGCGGTCTTCAAACTTGATACCACACAACTCTTTTCAGCTATCAACTTAATCACAGCGGTCTTCAGACTTGCTACCACACAACTCTTTTCAGTTATCCCATAATCACATCTGTCTTCAAACTTGCTACAACACAACTCACTATTCAGTGTCCTAGAAAAGACAAGCACTCCAAAGGCCTGCAGTAAGAAAATATTCTGCAATATGTGTAATTAAATGACTTACTTGGTTATCATATATGGCCCTCATGAGGATACAAACATGGCCCATAAGGCTCTCGGGCGACCCTGTCTGACATGCCTGACCTAGAATATTTTAAAACCTAGTACTAAGCACATTACCGCTATTTCCAGTCATCATCATCCTCGCTGTTATCATCTGAACTATCATGTCGTGTCGTTAAATGTCGCATAGGGCTGGCATTGTCTTTATACAGCTATCCTCCGAATAACGGTCCCAAATTGTCGAGGCAGAAAATATACCCTGACAGAGCCTCAGTCACGTGTAAATTGCGGACCTCTTTCTGATGAGAGTATCTCCCGCGCCGATACGTGGGGCGCGGAGAGGGGCAAAACTAGATGGCTGGGACTCACGAGCAGTACCTGCAGCCTCCTTCATTTTATTTGCTCGTGAGTCTAATCTTTTTGACTTGGGGTCTGTAATGGCGGCTAATCTAGGTTTTTTTTTTTTTTAAATAAAAGGATCGTATTCCTAGCATTCAGGCGTAGTGTTCATAATATAGTGCTACTCATTGGAGAACATCAGGACAGCTGGAAAGATCAGTGGAAAAAGTGGTAGAGGCAGACCAAGAGAGATGATACTCGATAGGCTGAAACGATAGCTTGGAGGAATATCATCAAGAGAGATGTTCCAGGCAACCATGGATAATGATCCGTGGAGACGCATGAGTGCCTAAGCCAGTTGACAGGACATATGATGATGATGATGATGATGATGTTGATGATGATGATGATGATGATGATGTTGATGATGATGATAGTACTAGACATATAGTTATTGACCAGTCGATATTCAGTGCTTGATCTGATCAATATCACACGGGTCACCTTTACTTCCAAGAACTTTACATAGTACACAGTTAATGCTGAGTCGACCTAACAGCCAATGTAATTTTTTTTAAACTATTCACTGGAGGCGGAAAGGGAGGGAATGGGATGGGGGGGGGGGGGGGGGGGTTGGTAATGGGGGTTGGTAAAACAATTGTGCTTAAAACAAAACTAATAAGTTTAAATTTAACAGTAAGTGTGTGAGGCGGGTGTGGTTGGTAAAAAACAAATGTGCTCAAAACAAAACTAATAAGCTTGAATAGAACAGTCTTGGTGGGGGAGGGGAAAAGGGGGGGGGGTTAAAAACAAATGTGCTTAAAAACAAAACTAATAAGCTTAAATAGAACAGTCGGGGTATGAGGCGGAGGTGGGGGTGGGGGGGGGGGGTATTGCATAACAAGACTGTCGCCTACCCGCCAGAGGGGTTTGAAAGTGTTGATTGCTGGACAGTATGTGTGAACTGCTCCTGCAGTCTCATGTGCCGGGAAATCTGGCAACAAATTCTCACACCGCCCATATCAGTTGTTATTTTTCCCCAGAAAAGCTCATTTTGCAGATGCATCTTTCGTTTGGTCCATCGTGGCACACCTTTGTGATCGAAATATTTCGCCTCTCCCTCTCTCTCTCTCTCTCTCTCTCTCTCTCTCTCTCTCTCTCTCTTTCTTTCTCTTTATTTTTTTCTCTCTCTTTCTTTCTCTCTCTCTCTCTCTCTCTCTCTCTCTCTCTCTCTCTCTCTCTCTTTCTCTCTCTCTTTCTATCTCCTCTCTCTCTCTTGCTTTTTTTTTTCCATATACTTGCTTAGGATGACACATTTTCAGCTCAATACATTGTGGGAAGAAATAGAAAGAACAACATGGAAACAGAAAGTACAACAGAAACTCCTTACATATTTGCTGTTTCCATAAAAATTAGTGAGTAAACTTAACTAGCATATTCTTTTTGTCCACCCAGTATATTAGCAATAATATCCTTGTCCATCCAGTAATTTAGCAATATTGTTCTTGTCCACCCAGTAATTTAGCAATATTGTTCTTGTCCATCCAGTAATTTAGCAATATTGTTCTTGTCCATCCAGTAATTTAGCAATATTGTTCTTGTCCATCCAGTAATTTAGCAATATTGTTCTTGTCCACCCAGTAATTTAGCAATATTATCCTTGTCCATCCAGTAATTTAGCAATATTGTTCTTGTCCACCCAGTAATTTAGCAATATTGTTCTTGTCCATCCAGTAATTTAGCAATATTGTTCTTGTCCATCCAGTAATTTAGCAATATTGTTCTTGTCCACCCAGTAATTTAGCAATATTGTTCTTGTCCATCCAGTAATTTAGCAATATTGTTCTTGTCCACCCAGTAATTTAGCAATATTGTTCTTGTCCATCCAGTAATTTAGCAATATTGTCCTTGTCCATTCAGTAATTTAGCAATATTGTTCTTGTCCATCCAGCAATTTAGCAATATTGTTCTTGTGCATCCAGTAATTTAGCAATATTGTTCTTGTCCATTCAGTATATTAGCAATATTGTTCTTGTCCATCCAGTAATTGAGCAACATTGTTCTTGTCCACCCAGTATATTAGCAATATTGTTCTTGTCCATCCAGTATATTAGCACTATTCTTCTTGTTTTCCTCCTATATTAGCAATATCCTTCTTGCCCACAGTGTCTTAACAATATTTTTCTTGTCCACCTAGTAAATTATCAGTATAATCCTTTCCCGTCCAGTACGTAAGTAATATTTTTCTTGTCCTCCCAGCATATTTTTTTAAAGGAATATTATCCTTGTCCATCCAGTATATTAGCAGTATTCTTTTTGTCTACCCAGTATATTCACACTATTTTGCAAGTGGGCGCCCATTTCGAATTCGTAATATTTAAATTATGAAATGTTAACTTCGAATATATTATGAGGTATACTATACTAGCAAAACAAAGAGATCATAAGACATACAGTGTAGCATTTTCTTCCTTCTTACTTTTGAAATCCTGATCCGCGAAAACACATATTGAACATAAATCTAAAAAGGATCACATGAGGAACTCATTAAATCTACTTTAAGAAAACATCACTTATAGGTAAATCCAAAGTAAAGTAAAAAATCGCTTTTTGTTGTTTTTCAATGACGACAAAAATACAAACGAACACATGTGACATCCATTTTGCTTTCGCCTAAGGAAGTGACGTCACCAAATTGGTCACAAAGCCTTTAAAACAGAAAGCCTTAGATTAGACCTCTTGATGTGTTCATTTTCACCTAAATATGAATTACCGAGGGAAGAAGAAAGCCGATACCCGCCCCACCACCCGCCTGTCCTCCCCCGATCCCTCCCCACAATGTTTTCTTCGTGTTAGGGCCTGCGGGATTTCTGATTTTATATTTCTCTATGCCTTGAGGCCGAACGGTCTAACATCTTTTCTATTTGTCATCTCCCATCTCTCTTCCTCTCCAGCTTTCTTGTTGCAACGATATATTTTAGTTGCCCTTTCTTGTGACATGACCAAAGAGAGTGGGTTAGCTCCACATGATATACTCTCTCTCTCTCTCTCTCTCTCTCTCTCTCTCTCTCTCTCTCTCTCTCTCTCTCTCTCTCTCTCTCTCTCTGTATGTGTGTGTGGTGTGTGTGTGTGTTTTGTCTGTGTGTTCAATTTCTTTTAGAATATAATCATTGCGTTGTTGTTGGTTTTTAATTTGTTTCAATCCGTAATCTTTAAACAATTTTTCTAAAAAATAAAAATAAAAATTTAAAAACAATTTCTCAGCTTTGATTTATTTCCCCTAAACTTGGTGTATCATAACTTATAAAAAAAAGAAGACGGTAATACATTAGGCACATCATTTGGAAATCACCCGACAGACATTTAAATGTGAAATAAACAGATTGAGGAAACACAGACGTCCAATAGAAAACCTGAGACGAACGTTGTTTAGAGGGCAAAAGCCATGGACTGGATTCCATCCATGATATCCAGAGTTCAGACCCCTAGGATTTAAACGAAGCTGTGTTGACAGTTTAGTCCACTGGGCGCTAGAGTTCCCAAATATATCGAGAGAATTGCAAGGACATAACGGAATGGAGGAACAGACTGAGAGAACTTTGTGACGTATAACGAACAACATGATAATGATGGATCTTCTGACTTTCCATGGTTGATTCTGATACAACAACATTGGCTGTACTTAGCTCTTAAGAACCCTCTTTCTCGCATCCGATTTTTTAAAAAACGGTTGCACAGAATATTCTCTTTCCTGTGAAATGTTACTTTTTTGTTAGCAATATTGTTTGCACACATTTTTGAATAGTTTCCTGAGCTGGTTCAGTGGTTGTTGAACCGGCAGTTCATTATTGCTCTCTCGATATCCTTATTTATTCACCTAATGGCTTGTCTAATTATGAAGCCTTGCGTACTTCCTCGACGTTAAATTTTTTTTTTTCGCGTTAAAAACAACTCAGCTCAATTGTTTATTAACAATTGCCTTCTAAAAGTTATTTTGCACTGGGACAACCCCTCCTCCCACGCTGAACCGATGATGAAAAAACATTTCCCTTTCTACATCTTTCTCATTACACGCAAAAAAGCAGAAATGAAAAATCTGCAAGAAAAGAGAAAAAAAAAAAAAAGAAATAAGAATAAAAATAGGCGCATGCTGACGATATTGTTTTTCTTGAAATCCTTTTCGAATCCCTAATGTAGAAAACAAATACAACGCCAGTATCTATAGAAGTCAGTTGGAGCCGTTTTCTGGCTTCTAAAAGTCGACACAACTGGCCAAAAGCAGAAATAGGAATTCTCACAAGTTAGCGTGCAGAATTCAAATGCATTTTGAATATCTGACGGCTTGTGTGAGGTTTGGCTTCTCACTCTGTGTCTTATTTGGCATGTGAACTATTTATGTAGATCTTTAAAGTGCGAGTCGTAAATTTGGTTGTAGTTTTTAAAGCAAATAAAAATTGGAATGGGGAATGCGCGTGGTAAACAATGTTAATTTATGATTATATCATCACACGATGTCTTGCCGATAGGAAGGCGATTATGTCTCTCCACAAAATGTATTTGCGGCAGCATGTATCAGTTCTTATGCTAAAACAATTCATTTCCATGATAAAACGCTGCCGCGAATGATATCTGCAGCACTCAGCCTCTAGGGTTTGAAATGCTAAAGAAAAAGAAGAAGAAGTAGGAGGAGGGAAAAAAGAAAGAGGAGGAAGAGGAGAAGAAATGGACAAATATTATTAATAATAATAATAATAATAATAAGAAGAAGAAGAAGAAGAAGAAGAAGAAGAAGAAGAAGAAGAAGAAGAAGAAGAAGAAGAAGAAGAAGAAGAAGAAGAAGAAGAAGAAGAAGAAGAAGAAGAAGAAGAAGAAGAAGAAGAAGAAGAAGAAGAGAAAGAAGAAGAAGAAGAAGAAAGAAGAAGAAGAAGAAGAAGAAGAAGAAGAAAGAAGAAGAAGAAGAAGAAGAAGAAGAAGAAGAAGAAGAAGAAGAAGAAGAAGAAGAAAGAAAGAAGAAGAAGAAGAAGAAGAAGAAAGAAGAAAGAAAAAGAAAGAAGATTAGGAGGAGGAGAAGAGAAAAAAAAAAAAAAGAAGAAGAAGAAGAAGAAGAAGAAGAAGAAGAAGAAAAGAAGAAAAGAAGGAAAGAAGAAGAAGAAGAAGAAGAAGAAGAAGAAGAAGAAAGAAGAAGAAGAAGAAGAAAGAAGAAGAAGAAGAAGAGAAGAAAGAAGAAGAAGAAGAAGAAGAAGAAGAAGAAGAAGAAGACGAAGAAGAAGAAGAAAGGAAGAAGAAGAAAGAAGAAGAAGAAGAAGAAGAAGAAGAAGAAGAAGAAGAAGAAAAGAAGAAGAAGAAGAAGAAAGAAGAAGAAAAGAAGAAAGAAGAAGAAGAAGAGAGAAGAAGAAGAAGAAAGAAGAAGAAGAAGAAGAAAAGAAGAAGAAGAAAAGAAGAAGAAGAGAAGAAGAAGAAGAAGAAGAAGAAGAAGAAGAAGAAGAAGAAGAAGAAGAAGGAGAAGGAAGGAAGAAGAAGAAGGAGAAGAAGAAGAAGAAGAAGAAGAAAGAAGAAGAAGAAGAAGAAGAAGAAGAAGAAGGAAGAAGAAGAAGAAGAAGAAGAAAGAAGAAGAAGAAGAAAAGAAGAAGAAGGAAGAAGAAGAAGAAGAAGAAGAAGAAGAAGAAAGAAGAAGAAGAAGAAGAAGAAGAAGAAGAAAGAAGAAAAGAAGAAGAAGAAAGAAGAAAGAAGAAGAAGAAGAAGAAGAAGAAGTAAGAAGAAGAAAGAAGAAGAAGAAGAAGAAAGAAGAAGAAGAAGAAGAAGAAGAAGAAGAAGAAGAAGAAAAGAAGAAGAAGAAGAAGAAGATGAAGAAGAAGCAGAAGAAGAAGGAAAGAAGAAGAAGAAGAAGAAGGAAGAAGAAGAAGAAGAAACAGAAGAAAGAAGAAGAAAGAAGAAGAAGAAGAAGATGAAGAAGAAGAAGAAGAAGAAGAAAAGAAGGAGAAGAAGAAAGAAGAGGAGGGGGATAAGGAGGAGGAGGAGGATACAAGACCTGATTCTTTCCTTCTTTCTTGAAGGAAGGAGAGGAGTGATGGGGGAGGTGGAAAAAAAAAAAACTAATGGCAACAATTTTAGGTGTATTCCAGTTTGAAAAAACAATTCTTTCTGAAAAGGACGCGGGTTGCCCTTTGTTGCAGGCTATAAAACAACTTTTCAGAACAGGGCGTGTGTTGGCATGCGATCTGTCTACTTTATGCAATGAGCTTATTAGATTAAAAAACATATCTGCCTGGAGTTTCTGCTGAAGGCAATAATATTCAAATAAGTCTGCATCACATTGATATATCAACGTTATAGCAAACAGTCTAACAGAGGTGGTGACAATGTTTCTTATGTCAGTATAATATTACCAAATAATCATATATAATAATAATAATAATAGTAACAAAAGATTCTTTCACGCTACTGGCAAATAGTAAAGTGGTCGTCTTCGTCTCTGCTTCGTCGTCGTCATCTACACCTTTTTCGCCTTTGTCTTTATCGTTTTCGTCTTCTTGTCTTTGTCTTTATCGTCTTCATCGTCTTTGTCTTTATCGTCTTCTTCGTTTTCGCATACGTCTTAATCGTCTTCGTCCTCCTCACCAATGGCTTCAGCTTTTACGCATTCGTCTTCATCGTCTTCAGAATGTTCGCATTTGTCTTCATCGTCTTCGTCTTCATCGACTTCGTCTTCATCGACTTCATCTTCATCGTCTTCGTCTTCATCGACTTCATCTTCATCGTCTTCGTCTTCATCGACTTCGTCTTCATCGTCTTCGTCTTCATCGACTTCATCTTCATCATCTTCATCGACTTCATCTTCATCGTCTTCGTCTTCATCGACTTCATCTTCATCGTCTTCGTCTTCATCGACTTCATCTTCATCGTCTTCGTCTTCATCGACTTCATCTTCATCGTCTTCGTCTTCATCGACTTCATCTTCATCGACTTCATCTTCATCGACTTCATCTTCATCGTCTTCGTCTTCATCGACTTCATCTTCATCGACTTCGTCTTCATCGACTTCGTCTTCATCGACTTCGTCTTCATCGACTTCGTCTTCATCGGTCAAAGGACCTTTTAATCGCAAATAAGTTAATCCTTTATAACTGAAGTTCAATTTCAACAACGATCAAACTTCAGTTATAAAGGATTCACTAATCTGCTTCATTTATGTAATTGTTACTGTAGTATGCACGTGACGAGATACAGCTAAATATGCCAGAGAATAAATTGTGCAATCTATTGTTTGTGTATTCTTTGTTCACATTTACAACTGGGAAACATTGCTTTAATAAACAGACGCCGATTCAAAGCAAACAGTCAGCATGCTTACAGTACCGAGTAAACTGAGTAAGGCAAACTTTTAAAAGTATCAAATTGCATTCGTTTTATAGGCGTTTCACGCTTCAGTTCCAACATGAGGTTCACGTGAGTTGCCGATTTTTCATTGACTGAAGAATAGGCCGTCAAAATTATCACTATGCATCGCTACAAATGTGAACTGATTTTTTAAAAAATCTCTACACGTGTGTCAATTACTGAATAGTATATGTTTCAGGAGTATGTTAATTAATAGTCAAACAAAGATTAAAGAGATTCGTCGCTTTAAGAAAACAGCAGCATCTGTGCAATTGTAAATTATAGAATCAAAGGAAATGGGAAATACTAGCAGAGTTGCCAGAAAGTAAAATAAAAACATAATTTTAAGCCAACCTGCTACCCAAATTACGCCATAAAATGCCAAATAAAATGTAACATTGTACTCATTTCACATCAAAAGATCTAGATTGCATTCTTGACTATCATCCTCACTTGAACAGTGGAATATACAGAGTAAACCTTTTCAGCTTTAAGTGAAGGTGATATTTAAAAAAGAAAATTATTATACCTGAACATTTAGTTCTATGCAACTGCATGTGCTCCAATGCACTCCCCCGACCTTGCGCTGTCATGATTTCATTTAGATGATCATTTGTGCCTATTGAACAATTGATTCTAGGTCATGCTTACAGCAATTTTCAACTCTGCTGTCTTAACTTTATGATTACTTTGCCTAGCAGTCATTATTAAGAAAGAGACGAACACTGTTATTTGGCCACATAATGCGAAGAGAGACATTAGAGAACATTGTGACAACTGGAAAGATCAGTGGAAAAAGGGGTAGAGGTTGCCCAAGAGAGATGATTGTTGATGGACTAAAACGTTGACATTGAGGGGTATCATCAAGAGAGCGGTTCTATGCAACCAGGGATCGTGATCTGTGGAGACGCGTAAACGCCTCCTCCAGTTGCCAGGGCACATAATGATGATGAGCAGTCATTTTTGTAATAGGCTGTGACTGGCTTCTTGAAGGATTTTTTATCATTTTTTTTTTTTTTTTTTGGTAATGATTTGACATGTTACTAGTTCTTGGTTACAATAGTGCACTGACAGTTTACAGTATACTGTCTCTGATCCTTCTGAAGATCTTTTGAGCCTTGGGTGTATTTTGTCCCAATTACTATTATACTTGCAATTGCTGTCATAAGATGGTTTACATTTGTGTGTGTGTGTGTGGGGGGGGGGGGGAGACAACATATTCATACACAGATGCTTATACATTAGGATATGGCGCGAATCACCTTTGGTTCGTGTGCCAGCCGAACTAGGACGTCACAACAAAAACAAACTGAAATAAAGATTTTAACTGTAAGCCTTCATTGCTTTTAGTAAATTTGCGTTTTTTTTTTTTTTTTAAACACAAGAACAATGAAGAAAATGTGAACACGTCTAGTTTAAAAAAAAAGCTAGAAAAAACCTAAATTCGCCAAAATACGCCAGCTCATTATCTTAAGCCAGCTTAATTTCAAAAACGCCAATATGGCAAACCTGAATCTGAGGCCACGTTCAAAACTGTTTGTTGACACGAACAGTCTTCGATATTTCTCTAAAGTTTGACGGCATGAGTTTTAAAACGCACTATGCATAGTTTATTGCTAAAAATAGGTTCTCAGCCAGGTCGCGTCAATTCATTATTTTTTTCTTTTCTCTGAGTAAGATTTTACCCACTGCCATCTTGCCTGTTTCTTATTTTTTTTTTTTTTTTTTTTAAGCAGTCTCTTAGTCGTCTCTGTCTCTCTTTTTTCCCTTCCCACCCCACACTCCAATCTATTTCTAGCTATCCCCCCACTCCGATTACACTGAAAAGACGCTGATTTTGGACAGGGCACATATATGTGTTTTAAATATACAAGGTCCGACAATTCGGTACTGAGACTAATTTAAAAAAAATTTAAAATAATCAACAGTTGAAGCTATAACCTGTATCTGATTCAAAGTAAGCCCCTGTTGCATTGATACAGAAAGTGGCACGATCTAACAAACACTGAAACGACCTATGTAGTTAAACCTTCTGTTGTTGTGGCCTTTGAAGTCGATGTTACGGCCTTTTGGATGTCATCAATTTCGTTAAAGAAGCGTCCTTTCAAAAGCAACTTTTATTGTGGTAATAGAAAATAATCACAGGGAGACAAATTTGGTGAATAGGCTGGAAGGCTGAGAACACACACTTATTTTGGAGCTCAAAATTCTTGTTGTGATGTTTCTTGGGTACTCAACCCGCTGGTGTTTTTGGTCATCATACAACAAATGTGGTACAAACCGGCAAGCAACTTTTTTCTTTATTAACACCAGATTCATCTGCCATTATCCTCATAGTGAAGTAATGATCTTCTTATATCCGTTCTCTAAATTTTGCAATAAATTCATCTTTTTAAACAGAAATTTGCATCCAGGTCTAGGTGCATTAGTAATTATTTCCACACCACTTTTGAATCGAGAATACCACTTGCAAAATTTGTGCACAAGAAAAACAATTATCCCCATAAACTTGTTGCATCATTTCAACTATTTCAATGGCACTTTTTCCGAGTTTTAAAAAGAATTTAATATTAGCTTTTTGCTCTGTGCTGATTACGTAACAATACACCTCTGACTAGGTCAACAGAAGTGCGGCTTGTTTGTTGTCTGCTTGTCGAGCAGCGATGAAAAGTTGCCAGATCATAGATTAATGTTGCTTCGTTAGATTCCATGCTTTGCTTCATAGATGGCATTTTTGTCTTGGCCATAATAAAAATCAGTCTCATTACTTAATTATCGAACCGTGTATAGTTGTAAATATGTATAGGCTTACGTATAGGCTTAAATATAATTTTTTTTTTTTTTTTTCATTTAGTCATTCTCTATTTTCTGCTCTATATTGCAGTATAACTTCAGTTAACTATTGTAAGTTCGGTACTAGCTTAAATTTCTTTTGACGTCCGTAGATATTTTTTTTTTTTTTTTGGCGCTGTGAACATTTTAAGAAATACTAACATTTCAAAAAGTCTGAACGTCAAGGAAGATTGGCTAAAAAACAGCATCTTGTCTCGGAAGCTGAAATATTTTGGTCATATCAAGCGCAATGGTGGATTGGGAAAAGTTATAGCAGAAGGCATGGTACCAGAAAGGACAACACAGAGATAGGCACATGATATAAGTGACTCCTTGAATATGAAAGTACACGGGGCGGGAGAGGTGGCGAGAGACTAAGTTTCTTTCAGGCAGACCGAGAAAAGAGAGCGACGTTCTGCATAGGACCTGCTACATGATGATAAAAAACATTTCTGTTATTTTTTAAATAAACTCATGACTTCACATCTTGCAGTGGAGTTCCACAAAGAGAGATTATGTTATTAAGAAATAGGAACCTTACTACGTAATTATTCCGAAAGAATTGCGGAGACGGCATTTCGAAAATTTATCTTCCATTTATTTCGTGATTGAGATAGAGGGAAACTGTCGTCATCGACATCAAGCTTATCGAGCTCCCAAGCCAGGGGTCTATTTGATTCAAACACCGACAGCTAGATCTGAGAAATGTTCAAAGATAAGACCCTGCTTGGCATGTTCATCATTTCGCTATCATGAAATTCTGTTCGTCCATGACATACAGGCGAGGGTACTTGTCTTGGAGAGAAGCAAAAGATACATTGGGTGATTTCTGCTTCTTCTTTTTCTTCTTTCCTCGTCTGTGTCTCAAGAAGTTAGGAGTCTGAGAAATCTACACGTTGCAACGTAGCATGACACTTGACACGTGCAAATAGCATTCGTTGCGATGCCAGCTAAGTAAAGTAAGAGTGAAAAACCCGTTTCCACACTTTCAGGCGTATTGGACATTTTTTGGCTATACTTATTTTTTTTTTTTTTTTTAGATCAATAAGCACCTGGGTATGTTTGCATACGACTACAGGATGAACGGGTGCATATTTACGTGTAAAATCGTACGAATCTTTAAACTAGTGAGAATAAATGTAACGAGGAGGGTACTCAAGCAAGAAACTCATCATTACCCACCATCCACATCACTCACCAGACCGTTCTAGGAACATAACAGACAGGTCAAAGGTTAGGAGCTAGACATAACCAAAACTTGACAAGACCTGACAATCTTACAGACAATACTGACACACTGATGACACTAAAGGACATACAAGATAATCGTCACAATAGTGGCACAGTCTGTGTGAGTAACCTTTAGTAGGTATGAAACACGGACGTAGATGCAGACATGTGAATGAATGTGGAACTGTATATGCCCCTACAGGTGGATGAACATGTTAACATGAATGTAAGTAGAAAAATGATTACACTTATTGGCGGGTATGAAAAAGAACGCAAGTATAGGAAATGTCAAATAAGTATGTATCCATATGGTTATGCATGCATGGATATGTGTAAAAGGTAGTGCAAACATGTAATGTTGTGTGAGTGTATGGATGCTTGGGTGTGTGTATGCATACAATTGATGGTGTACAATTCATACTTATCTTATTCCACATCATGCATCCAACATAAACATGAATGGTGGGACTCAAAATAGGATAAGACTGACAGCAAATAGGGAAGACAAATGGATCGATACTGACAGGACCTGAGCACCTAACCACCAGTTTATTCTTCTCATAATATAGCACACATAAGGTTAGTTGTGTATTCTTTACAAGACGTTGCAGAACCAACCCCAGTAGCTCATGGCTGTTGATTGGTTTCTCTAGGCAAATTTACGTCCAGTAGTTTGCCATTGCTTCCAGGACGGTCGGCCCCCTGATACCACTGTCTAAACCAACGCAAGGCGCATGGCCAGTAGATGGGATCTAACCCGGCAGCCCAGCATTACAAAGCGTTCGCATCGATTTAGACACAGAGCCGACTATAACACATATACACACACAAAAAGGACAACTGTCTTCTGATGTTTATGTGTTTGTCTTTAAGTCCTCATCCCTTTCATAACACCTGGGTTGCTCTTTTTGGCTGTCCAAGAAAGCGGTACAGCCTCCATTTGTTTTTCTCTTACGACATGTCAGATGCAAGGCTTTACCAACTCCTCACCAACGGTATAATCATGGGAGAGACAGCTCCAAAACATATAAAGGTCTAATGCTCTTATCGAAAACGTCTACTTTTTTTAACAAGTCTAAACTTACAACATATTATCCCAACAGGCTCCAAGCTGCCCATGTTTGAGGTTTAAATATATTGGAAGACATAACAAACACCCAAACATATTACACATTACCAAACCCAGACAGACCAATACAAAGTATGTTTAGTGTACCCCGCAGCTTAACATCTTTCACAAAAATTTCAAAAAAATATAGCTAACCTTTCTATATGCAATCGGAAACTTAGAATATTATCTGACCACCGATGGCAAGGCTATTATTGTAAACATTGTGTTTTTTCCCCCACTATATTTAATGCAATTACTACGATTTACTGTGTTTGGATATGAAGGTGAAGTCCGAGCACACTTAGTCGTTAAGAAAGTTTTAGCAGAATATTCATATTTAACTGCTATTAATAACATTCCCTTTTACTTATTAGCAGATGTTCGAATGAAATCATTTATGACTGAAATTATGTATGAATGAAATTATCAATGATAAAAGGATGTATAAATGAAAATGCCAAATGAATGAAATGATGAATGAATCAAATGATGTATGATAGGAGGGAAATTGGAAGGATAGAATGTTACACGGCCTATACTAAATACTTGGGGGGGGGGGGGGAGGGGGCATTCGTTTGTTCTTACCTACCTAGCTACTCACTATATACTTACCCACTTCTCTCTATCTATGCGACGCCCCTAATTATGAGTGACATTTGGCTAGCTATTTAGAGACAATCAATCAGTGCCATCTTGACCCCCATACAGAACCAGCCAATCAAACATATCTTCATATTAAGCAGCAGCCGCTGTTTCCCTGGCCAGTTAATGTGGTAATCTAAAAATATATCCCATAATTATAAGAACATAGAGAAAAGAGGTCTTGGCTAATACTGCGGAAATTGCCATTCTGTCTCTTTCTCTTTCTTTTCTTTCTTTTTCTCTGTCGATTACCTAATACAAGGGAAGTAATTTTGTCGAAATTCGGCTACCACACACGCTATGTTTCGACTTTCTCAACTGTAGAAACTCGTGGTAGCCGCTGGCGTAATGATTAGAACACAAGACAAATAATAAAGTAGACCCAGGTTCGATACCTTGGTTAGAGAGACACCTTCTTCTTTTCTTTTTTTTTTTTTTTTCTGAAATAAATTATAAATCTTCTTATGCACAGTTCTTACAGACTGCACTAGCCACAAAAACGTATCTTGCTTGTTTGTACGACTTAATTGTCAGGGATGCAGTGAGGGACTAATAAATAGGCCATCCTAATATGTTGTTATTAAAGCCCCCACCTGGCTGACGTCGGGGGCCTTTGAATAACCTAGCGGTTGAACGGGGTTTCTAAGACCTGTCGCAGGGTGATCTTCATGCGAAATGTGGCCCTTTGTGTCACCGGGTGTTTATCGCTTATTGAAATGTTCTAGAGGGGGTTGAACATCAGTGGGCCTTTTCTATTCCCCCCCCCTCCCCACTAGACCTCAACTCACAATGGGGCCTTGGAAACCCAAACTTTGTGAATAGGGAGGACTGCCTGGTCTTGAGGCATAGTGTCCGCCTCGAGTGCTAGAGGTTCCGGGTTCAATTCCTGGTAAGGGTACTTGAATGTTTTCACGTCGATTTAGATTTCTAGTAATTTACCTGGTCTCTGGGTAGTCAGATAGGACGCCCGTGTGCATTGTTGCGCACGTAAAAAAAAAATCCCTCGGCAGTTGGAAACCGAAAAGAGTAACTTAACGGCGCTGCCCGGGCAAAATTTGGAGTTCAAAATCTACCCGAAGTATTTCAGGATCCTCGCCAGTGCTACAGAACCTGTGCATTGTGCTCAGCTTCTTTGGGTTCAGACTTGAGTAAGAAGAAGAACGGAGCACTTATGAGTTACCACTCGTGTGCTATGACGATGATCCTTTGTTTAAACCTCAAACCTCCTAGTCATATGGGGCTATGACTTATACAGGGTAAAAACGAGAAGACTGCATAAGTAGAGCCAAGAAAGTAATTGCTATTGTGGGTGCTCGCCCTGGTGGACAATTACGAGATTATAGACACTGATGAAGCAGTCAGAGGAAAGTCCATAATTTCACTTTTGGGAGACCAGCAACAGACATGCTGATTAGGGCACCAAATAAAAGTAATGGAAGCAGTCTAGCTATGTAGGTGATGAATGCAATCATAAGTTTTTGTAGCTAAAGCGCAAGACTTGATACTAGATGTTTGCAGCCCTACCAAAGCCTTGATCCAAAATCTACGTTAACTGTTTACTAAATCAGTGGCAGAAAATAGCGTTGCAATGTACAGTGAAGAATCTGTACAGATTAACACAACACACTATCACCATCAGATCCTGTACTAAACACCAGATCTGCACCGAAAAATGTATCACCAAACACGATTTTAACACTGGGTTGAAAAAATGTTTTATCACGTGATCGCTGATACTGGGTTATGTGTCACTGGTGGATTGATGAGTTAACCTTGTGGCAAATTGTTCGTGTAGAGCCTCACATAATACACCAACAGCATCGAATTACTATCGTTACGTTTATAAAGGG